>VZRH01000822.1:0-29455 GCA_013397555.1 Urocynchramus pylzowi
ATCCCTTCATTCCCTCATCCCCTCATGTCCTCACCCCTTCATCCCCTCATCCCTCAGGTCCTCCCTGAGGAGCAAGCATTGTGTTTCATCTTGTGCAATGTCCACTATGAATCATGGGGACAGTTTGGGGCCCCACACCACAAAAAAAAAAAAAAAAAAATTGAGGGGTTGGAGAGTGAGAATGAAACGGATCTGGGGAAGGGTCTGGAGCCCCAGGAGAGGCTGAGGGAGCTGGGAAGGGGCTCAGCCTGGAGCAAAGGAGGCTCAGGGGGCCCTTGTGGCTCTCACAGCTCCTGCCAGGAGGGGACAGCCGGGGGGGGCGGGCTGTGCTCCAGGGAACAGGGACAGGAGCAGATGGAACGGCCTCAGGCTGGGCCAGGGCAGGTCAGGTTGCATTTTGGGAATATTTCTTCACAGAAAGAGTTGTCCAGCACTGGCACAGCAGCCCAGGGCAGAGGTGGAGTCCTCATTTCCGGAGGGATTTAAAATCCCTGTGGATGTGGCATCTGGGGACATGGGGCAGTGGTGGCCTTGGCAGTGCTGGATTGGACTTGGTGATCTCAGAGATCTCTGTCAACCTAAACAATTCCATGATCTTTGTCACGTGGCCACCTTGGCTATCCCAGGCATTCCATAATGGTCCTGCTCTGCATTTCCACCACTGCTTCACAGAGCAATAATAATCCCAGAATTGTCCAAGTTGGAAGGGATCCAGCAGAATCAAGTCCAACTCTTAATTGGCCCATAGAGGGATCAAATCCCCAAAGCTGGTGTTATCAGCACCAGGCTCTACCCAAAGGAACCAACCTCACGTGAGCTGTTCATGGCCAAAGGGCAGATGTCAAGGGGGGCACCCCAAACCTGGGGTTCTGGGGACAACAAGGATTTCCCAGCAGCAGCATCCTGGAGCTCAGCTGCGAGAGGGCTGCCCAGAGAACTGAATCCCACATCACTTCCTCTGACACTGATTGCTGTGAAGGAGGAAGGTGATGCACTCAGGAGGAGGATGTTGTTTTTCCTACCTGCTGAACAGGAGAAACCAAACAAACTCCTTTTTACGCCTTTGTCCGGAACCACCGTTTCCCCTTGGCTATTTATACTGAGCCAGTCATCGTCATCCTCTGGCCTCCGGGCCCCAGGAGAGCTGTTCAGCCTCAAACCACCATCACTCACTCCTGGCCAGGTCTGCTGTGCACCATCCCACTGATCCCACCCTGGCACTGGCAGGCTCCACTGGCTCCAGAAGGGAAGGATGAGGTGCAAGGAAGGATGAGGTGCAGGGATGTCCCCAGTGGGACACCACGGGCTCACTCCACTCCAGGTGTGAGTGGCATCACCTGGTGCCCACCACGAGCTCACCATCTTTATTTTACATAAAGCCCAGCGTTTTATCCAGGCATGAAGTTTTTCCTCTTGTTGGTAAATTTTGATGGGAAGGAACCACCACATTCCAAGGTGGAGGTTAATAAAAAACCCAGATGGCTTAAATACTCCTTTTTTTTTTAAGCTTTGCTTTTTTGGAAGGCTCGGGCATTTTGGCAGTTCCTAATGAGGAATCTGAAATCGGACAGGGCCGGAAGGAAGTGAGGGTGTAACCTGTAGGACACACAGGCATCTTACAGTGTTCTTTGGAAAGCATTCCCAGATTTGATTGAGGTATCAAGTTGTTTGCCCAGCCAAAGTAAAAGTCATTAAATTTTTAAACCATCCCATGCCAAACATCCCAGTCCATGGCAGAGTGTGCTTCCAGGTGCCGTGGAGCTTCCTGCACAGTTTTCAAAGAGCTCTGCTGGGTTGCAGCCATGCTGCCAGCTCATGATTTTATCATCTGTCTCATGATACGTGATATTTTACTTAAACTTCTGCTCTGGGGATCATGAGAATCTCAGCTTTCCTTTACCCCCTCTTCTCCTCTCCTCTCCTCTCTTTTTTCCTCCTCCTCCTCCACCCCTCCTGGCCTGAGCAAGGAGAAAGAGGATGCTGTCCCACATATTTGCTGGAAAATATGAATGTTAAGGCCTGAAGGAAAAAAAAACAACTGGCAGTCATATTTTTTGGACTTTAACGTCAGGGTTCTTGAGGCAGTTTCCTGATTGGAAAAGAGGAGAGGATGATTAATGGCTTTGGAGTGCCGGAGTTTGGCAATTGCAGCCCAGGACGCGGTCGGGAAGCACACGGAGCCTGCTCGGTGCGATGCCCCGCGGCAGGAGGGAAGGAGCGGGCAGCCCGGTGGCGGCTGAGGAAGGGCAGTGCTGTCCAAGCTCACATCTCCCATCCCGCGCCCTGCCTGCCTGCAAAACGGATGGGCACAAACCCGTCCCAGGAAAAAACAGGATGGGCGCGCGGACCTGAGGATGGCGGCAGCGGTGCCGGCTCTGGAGAGGGAATATCGCACGGAACGGCGGCTCGTCCCTCCCCACCCCCCAAAGGCACGTCTGTGCAGCTCCGGGCTTGGAGATCCCTGGAGCCTGGAGCCCTCCGCTCCGGGAGTGCCGCAGCCGCCGCGTGCTGTCCCTGTCGGGGAGTTGCTGTTTTTTAGAGATTTCGAGATTTGGCTTTTCAAAAGCTCAGCAGAGGCAGGTCGGGGCACATTCGCAGGGAATTGAGCAGCCGGCGTGTGTGCCCTGTGCTGAACCCTTCCGAGAGGCCGGGTCCTGCACATCCTGCCAGAGCAGCCTTCGGATGGCAGGGAGGCTCCTGGCGGAGCGGGCTGTGGAGCCCGGCGGCTCGGAGGGCTGGAAGCAGGGCTGGAATTGCGCTCCAGACCTCACCTGGGCAGCGAGGCCTTCCCGGAGCACTTCTGAAGAACCCCCCGGAGCTACAATTGCAGCACAATTGAGCCGCTCTGCCTGCTTTGATTCCAGCTTCAAAGGAGAGCTGGCGGATAATGGATGTTGCAGTTCAGTGGCTGACTCCGAAATGTGGGGTTAGGAAGGAGGTTGGCGAAGGGAGAGTGTGGGGAAATCTGGCTTCAGTTAAAATGGATCTGAAACTTCTTTAGGGAAGCAGAAGCCCAAAGTTTCATTTTTTGGTCAGCCTGAAGTACTGCAGTCAATCCAAACTGAAGTGTCTTGATTTTGGTGTCAACTCTTTTTAACTCCTTTAGAAAACAAGTCTCTGATGATGGTTTCAGCTTGAAAAATTGACAGTTTTGTTTGGCAAGCCTCACAGGGAACTGTGTTGACATTTGGAGAGAATCTGCACCTTTTTCCAGTCAGACCCTGTTGGCTTTACTTGAACCAATTTTTTTTCAAATAGCTTTTGGCCCCTCCAAAATCCAGGAATTGCAGCTGAAATTGCTGCTCAGAGTCCAAAAAGTGCCCTTCAACTGTTTCAGAACTAAACAATAGTGACTGCAGCATCCTCTTCCTCGCTTCAGGGTCCCCAACTGGAGGGTTTAAAGGCACATTTCTGACCTTACCCGTGGCATTGCCTTGCAGCAGTTTGACATCACTCCAGGGTCCATTCCAGACTCTGTAGGGAAAAGCTTTATGGAAAAAGGCCTTGGCCGTGGGGGAGCCACCAGAGCCTGGCCCTCGCTGCCTTCAGGCATGTTTTGAGCACGAAGTTGCCAAGGCAGCATGGGATGGGGCACATTTCTCCTCATTTCCAGCCCGTGGAACAGGCAGGGAGCAGCCACCTCTGGCTTTTCCTGACAGATCTGTCAATGCTGCTCAACAAATCTTTGTGAAGTGTTTGGGGTTTTTTGGGAGAACGGAAAAGGATTTTGTAACTGAGGGAGCTGACGGGGTTTGGAAAGAGAAAATCCCACCTCCTGACAGAGAGCTCTTTTTCCCTCTTAGGAGATCTCCAGCCACGAGCCAGCCACCTGTCTCCAGAGTGAACCTGCAAGGTAGGTGTGGGATCTGGGGATGGGCTGCCAGGCCAAGTGCACACAACATTTATTGCCCAGTTCTGCTCACAGCTGCTTCTCTGCCCCCTCCCTGCTGCAGGGCTGGGCTCCTCCTGCAAAACTCACAGGAGAGAACTGTCAAGCTGCAAATATTGTTATTGTAATCGTTTGGTTTGGGGTTTCTGCTGGTGTATTAGCACAGGAGATGAACATGATTTTGGTTTGATAGTCATGGCCACAGTGGCTGCTGTTCTTGTGAGTCCCTGTGAGCACAGGCCTGGACAAGCCCCAGCCTACGAGCCTTGAACAGGCTCAGGCACAGCTGGGTCTTTTTTTTATTCTGTTTATTTCAGTTTGTTTCCATGTGATCTATGTACTCAAAACTTCCCTAGGTGAGACTTCCTTGGCTTCCTGCTGGGAAGGGGGTGCCAGGGCAAGGGGGGGTGGGCAGCACCGTGAGGGCTGCTCAGGCAGGGGGAAGGACGAGGATGAGCAGCAGAAGCTGATTACTTGGGACAGGTTCATTTGCTTTGACACCTGGGTTTAGCCAGGCTGAGGGTCTGTAGAACCCTGCTCAGGATCAGAGCTGGCCCTACTTGCACTAATTCAAAGGTTGCTCCAGAGAGAAGGAGATAAAATTTGGATCAGTGCCCATTTGTAAGGTTTAATCTCAGCCCTTCCAATAATTACATGCTTGGAGGGGCTAATAAAGGTTGATTTTCACAGCGTGTGAAGCCTGGATAACTATCATTTCCTCTCCTGCTGTGTGTTATTTATTCTCAGGGGACACACAGAGTCCTGGACACTTCCATTGTGGAAGTCCTGGACTTCCATTAGGTTCCTCCAAACTTCTTAATGGCAGATGGAAACCTCTGATGCAAAAACAAAACTGGACAACACAATCTTAAACTCCTTCTCTCTCTGTCACAGCCAGCAGGAATGCAACTCATCACCTGATCTAAAGCTGGGTCTAGCAAAGCTTTGAATTTGTGCCTGTGTGAAAAAAAAAAAAAAAAATGGAAAATTTCCTAGGCTTTCAATGGATCTGTTTATGTAACTTAGACAATCTAATAATGAGGAGAGAATGCCCTTCCAGGAATTTTTAGGTTCATTTTCTTAACACTTTACATGGAAAAAATTGCTCTCAACTTTTTAACACTTTGGGGATATTTTTCTATCCTATTTCCAACAAGAGCTGTAGGACACTTGGTACTTTTTAGCTGATCCAAGCTTCTAATGCTGGGAATAGATGAAAATTCCTTTAGTAATGAAGTGTTTGACACACAGAACTGTAGAGCAAGTGTTGTGTTACCTTGTAAAGGTTGGATTTGTGGGCCCTCAAGTAAATAGGTTTTTAACCACAAATCTTACCTGCTTTTAGGTGAAATCTTCTAATAAAATTTTAAAAAGTGAGTTGAATCATTACAGCATCGGTAAATTGTGACACTTGGTAGGTAAGAAGGAGAGGGATTTTTGAGATTATTAGGAAATTGTGTGATTTCCTACATAAAACCAGTCAATATTAGCATTATTGGTAGAAAATCCTGGGGTTCTTGGTTAAATTCAGGTCGTTGCCTCCCTCTGCCTCTTCACAGCCACTGTCACACTGAATTCCTTTCCAGGCAGCAGAAAACAACCACAACCCTTGACTTTCTAAGGAAGTTTCCATTTAATTCAGCAAGAACAGAGATTTTAAAGGATTTTTTTCAGTGTTGGCACCTTTTTTTCCCCCCTTGATGGCTTCTGCTTTGGAAATTATGAACAGAAGGAGAGATTTTCCCATCAGAACCCTTCCAGTTCTGTGCCAGCGGCTGAGAGGAGGCAGAGTGTTTTTCCTGAAGGTTTTGCAGAAGGAAGCAGTCGTGTTTTGATTGGGACCAGGCTGCTTCACATCTCTCTAGATAAAAGACTGTATTTGGAATGGACAGGGTTTAGATTCACGAGATTTGTTGAAGCTTGGAATCTGATTTTAACCCTCCAATGTCACCCGTTGATTCACTGCTTCACCACAACCCACTGACATCACTGTGAGCATCTTGTGGATGTCTCCTTTGATTTGTCATTAGTGGGGTGATTTATATCCTGTTCTGAGAAATACAGAACTCGGGGCTTAAAGCAAACGAGGCTGCATTAATAAAATTACCCTGGAGGGAAGCAAATTACATCCAGCATTTGCACTGCAAGGAATACACGCCAGCTATTTACTCCAGCTGGAATATTCCAGGATTTTCCAAGCAACAACAGCCAAATCTGTTGCTGGTGTTGCATCACTGAGGACCCAGGCCCGTGGTGGAATAAATGAGCTATGGTGAAATGAGGAAATTCTTTTTTGCTTTCATTTTCTTTAAGCAGAAAATCTTTTGGCTGGGTTTTTCCTGGGACAAAGGGCTTTGAAAGGCACTGCTGGTGTCACTGTGTATTTCAGAGCTTTCTTAACCTTGCAAGCACAGCCAGAGAAGGAAGGGGAATATGGATTGAACATCCTGTGTTTTGTCCTTGGTATCAGCTGAAGTAAATCTGGCAGATTTTTCCTGTTATTTTGTTATAAGTGCAGCTCACAGGAACGCACAAAATCACTTTTATGAATTAACCGAGAAACCATAACATGGAAATACAAAGCCATAGCAAAAGTCTATCAATCCTTAATTAGCTGGGCAGGATGATGGCAGTGCTGTGGGGTTCCTGTGTGGTGTGTGGCTGCGTCCCCAGCAGCTGTGCAGGGCCAGGGCAGGACAGTGCTGCTCAGCCACCTCTGGGTACAGGAGCAGTGAGAGACACGGTGTCACACGGTGTCCCTGAGGGTTCTTTCTCCTGAGGTTTCTTTCTCCTGTCCCCCTTTGTTTCTGCTGAGTGTGGCCTCTGCCACAGTTACTCTTGGTGACCTTTGTGCCACCTTGGGCTCAGGAATCGATCAGTGCCTTCCCTTCTCCCTCCAGCTCTCCCCTCCCCTGGCCCCAGTGAAAGGTCTGCAGTTCCTACCCAATGATTCAACCAATAACACCTTTAACCAGCAGCAAGTCTGGCTTTTCCTGCTTGGTTTTGTTCCTTCTTCCATATTTATTCCCTTCAGTGACCCTTATTCCCTCTGAATTAAATCACCTTTCAATGGCTGCCACCGTCAGTCCAAGCCTCTCATTCTTCCACAAATTTGGTACAAACTTTTCCCAACCTGTTTTGTTCCCACACCATCAGTCCTGGGATGGACAGTGTTTTCCCATTCCTGTTTGATCCACTGCCACATTTAATGTCACCAGTGGTGATGGGAGCAAAGCACAGAGCTGTGGATCAAACAGCACCCAGTTTTTCCCGGACTGTGGGGGGTTTGCAGAGACTCTTCTCAAGATCCCCATGGATACTCTCAGCACTCACTAATGACAGTTGTCCTCACAATTAATGGCACAATATTGCTGATCTGCCGCAGCCCCAGGCTTGGGGGGTGCTGCCCTTTGGGATATGTCACCTGCAGCGTTTCAGGGCTCAGGGGATTAAAGCTTTGTTCAAATTCCTCTCTGGGGATGGGAGGGAAGGGTCGGTGTTTTTCTTCCTTGTGCCCTAGCTCTGCTTTCCTGTAGCTCGGCACGTTTGTCTGCTCTTCTCACATGCCTTTACACGACCTCCAAACTCGTACTCTTTCATTTTTCCTGTGGGTGTAGGACGTACACAGACTCGTGCACGAACCTTTGTGTAAAGCACAAACAAAGACTGGATAATGCTCGTGCTGCTGAGAGCCCCAGGTTTTTGTAGGAGCTGAGGAGCCTTGTGCACCCAAGTGAGCTCTGGGTTACAAATATCTCTGAATCCCGAGTAATTAGCAGGAGCTGCTGCTCTTGCGCCATCCTCCTCTGCTTGGCACGTGCACAGTGGCTCTGGGCACACACGGAGTAGTGGATTCATTTTGAAATTCTCTTTCTTTGCTGGGAGTTTGGCTGAAGATTTGACCTTTTGATTTGGAGAGTAAAAGTCGAATGGTTGTGGTGCTTTGAGCTTTTACAGGAGTGCAGAGGAGCCACGAGTTCCTGAGCAGCTGAGCCACAGAGTCACTGGCTGCGTGCACAAATGGAGGCTTGTGAGCTCCTACAGAAATTCTTTTTAAAGGATGCGGCGCAGGCACGATGCAGATTATTCAGAAACTAACCAAAACCGTGTGAGAAATCAGGTAGATAACGAGCTTAATGACGCGCCTAAAGGAGGGCTGGTGAGCGATTCCTGCCGCTTGTCAGATTACAAGAGCGTTTCCAGGCGAATTTCCGAGCGGGGCTGAGGCGGCACGGGGCCATGCCGAGGCTCTTCCCGGCTCTCCGGGGGGAGTTCATTCCTGCCGCCAGTCCGTTCCGCGTGTTGCGCCCGCCTGCCTCGAACACACCCCCCGAAAGTTGGACTCATGCATCTTAGTAAGTATTTCAGTTATGCTATTGACGTCAATGCAGTCATTAAATAGATTGCCGGCCCTCCCAGCAGCAAACCTGTGCCAAAGAGCTAGAGGCAGACACATTTTAAAAGGAGAACATCAGGTTTGCTTTTAGCATTTGGAGAGAATAAGGGAAAAGTTTCTTCTGAAGTCACCCTTTGCAATAAGGGTGGTTTTTTGCTTCGTTTTCTAAGGCTCATTTTCGGTGAGGATAATTGCTGTGTTTTATTGAACGCACGTTTGTTGTGTTGCCGTGTGCATAAACAGCTCCAAACGAGACTAAAAAGTCATTTTTGTGCCCGGCTCTGGCTGACAAGTGACACTTGTTTCAGGTCCCCTGGCTAGATTTATTTGTGTATCAAGTGACAGGAGGCATTCAGGCAAACCTGCTTAGCCTTTGACTCCCGAAATTCTGCCAGGATTGATTTCATGACATCTATATAAGAAAATAGCCTTCATTTCTCCTCGGCAGGCTCTGAAGACACACAAGCTAATCACGACTCCATAGCAACGGATAAAAACTGTTTTCCCCTCCGCCCCACCTGTGGATGTCACATGAAGATGCTCCACGTGCTGCTGCCATCAGGAGCCTGTCACTCCCCGGGGCCAGCTGCCTCCTGCAGCCCCGGCTGTGCGGGACTCCCTGAGCATTCCCGAGGCTGCCTGCGACAGCCACTCACCCCCTGGGAGATACCCAGGGCTGGAGGCACCTCTGCTCCCTTTTTCCCATCAGGAATGGCTCTGGACAGGCTCCCGAGGGGCTGGTGGTGCCTTGGAGTGGCTACCTGAAACAGAGGCTAGAGAAAATCAAGAGAACAAAAGCAGATATTTATTGAAGGCCTTCAACAGGCACACCTTGGGCAGTCAAAAGCCTCTGAGGGCTACACCCAAGATGGGCATGGCCACGAGTTTTCCACACTTTTATAAGTTTGGTTCATTTATATATCGAGGGTTAATCCTCCAATTACAGCCTCAGCTAATGAAGTCATTTACTCTCAGTTTGCCTCCCCAGTTCGCTGTTGTTTACATCTCTCAGGGCCTAAGACAGTGAGGTGTCCTTGAGTTTCAGGCCTAGAGAGAAATGGTTTTGTCTGAATAAAATCGAACAGCAGCTGAAAGGCTGTGGAGCTTTAGAATGCTCAAGCAGCAGAGGATCTGAAAAATATTTTAAATATATATATATATAAAAACCATAAGAGCTAAATCCTAAGGCATTAGTGGGAGCTGGGCCCTGAGGACATACATAGATGGCATCCTCAGGCAGCTGAGGGAGCAGCTTTGCCTTGGCAGGAGGAGCAGGGCTGCTCTAACAGCAGCAGCGATGTGTTTTGGAGGGGTCACGGGGCCAAACCTCTGGGTTTTTGGTCAGGCTGGCATTTCACTGATGAGCCCACACTCAGCTAGGTGGGATAAACCATCGATCCAGCTGGCTTATCAAAGGGCTTTATCTCATGGCTGCCTTCCTCCCGGGTGACCCAGGACCCGCAGTGGCAGGGAAGGGACCTCCAGGGTGGCACTGTCCCGTTGTGTCCCTGGCTCTCTCTGCTCTTTAGGGCCAGCTCAGGTCCTGTTCCCATCCCCACTGTATCCCTGGCTCTCTCTGCTCTTTAGGGCCAGCTCAGGTCCTGTTCCCATCCCACTGTATCCCTGGCTCTCTCTCTCTTTAGGGCCAGCTCAGGTCCCGTTCCCAGCTCCCGTCCCGCTGCATTGTGCAAGGGCCCTGCGGAGACAATCGGGCTCTGCCATCGCTGATATCAGCGCTGATAACATCTGTGTCTCCTTTGTTTGCTGCACACAACCAGCAGGGCTGCTGGGAGAGGTTTTGACAGCGCTCTCCTCGGCACCCTGAATCAGTTCCAGATGAGAATGAGAGTGTGTCCTGGATCAGAGGGAAAAACAGCCCAAACCAAACAAAACCACCCAAACCAAACCTCCGGCAGGCCGGGTTATTTTTTTAGGTCGCGGGGCACGGTCTGTGCCTCGGGGATGAGCATTGTCCCGCTGCTTGGGTCCTCTCCACTTCCATGCCACAGCGTTTCCAGGCACTGGGAATTGCAGTGGCCTCCCAAAGCCCCCAGCAGCACAGCCCCAAGGCCCCACAGCTCTGGAGAAGTTTCTCCTCCCTCCCCGAGGCTGAGCTGTGTCCTGGACACACCATGGGAGAGGCTGCATCCAAAATCCCTGTGGAGAATTCCCAGGGAAAGGCACTGCCCCAATCCCACAGCCAGCCCCAAAGGCCAAACCTTGGTCCTCCTGCAGGACCTGATTCCCAGTGGAAGTTGCTTTCTTCTTGTGTTTTAAAAAGTGTTTCTAGCGTTGTGCTCTGATTCTCAGCAGCCAAATCCTTTGGTTTGTAGTTGGGCAGGAATTTCCAAATTTTTTTTTTTTTATTTATTAGTCTTGGTGGGAGCAGGGGTCGGTTCCAGGTTGGAGGGGAATATAAAGAGGGGAAAGGGCTGTTCCTGAAGGACAGAACTGGAATGTGCTGTCCTCTGCAGGGACATTCTGCTCACCGAACTTTACAATTACAAAATAACAATTACAGAGATTAAAACTTCAGAGCTTTAAAAATCAAGGTAGAATTAAAAGAGGAAGCAAAGGAACTTTTGCTTCTGGAACTTTTGCCTCTATTCCATATGGAATTGCCTCCATTCTGATTCACACTCAGCAGTTGCCAAACAGTGACACTGAATAATGAACATATTGATCGTTTCGATGTTCAAATCACCCAAAAATGTTCTGGTTTTATCACCAGTTTCATCTCCTGATGAACTAAAAATGATTTCTGTAGCCAAGCAAGGTGTGCTAGTTAATGTAGCCATCATTGTGCAAGTGGGGAGGAATGTTACACTAAGAGTTAATGAAACATTTCATTGTAATATTTGCTCCAAGAAGTGCCTGTAAATGACAGCCTTAAGGATGCTATAATTGCAATACCTTTTTTGACAGAAAGGAAACAGCTGCTAATTATTTATGGTTATTAATCAAACCTGACAGTTTATTCAAAGTTCATTCAGTTCACTGTAAATATGTATGATTACCAACATTTAAATGTTTTAAGCAGTAGCCTTTAAAAACTATTTAAATACACCTCTCCCTGTGGGATATATTCTCACATTTAAAGGTAGCATTGATTGGCTTTGCTGTTCATTGGAACACAGAATCATTTTAGGAACTCAGAATTAAAAAAAACCCCTCCAAAATCCTGCAGGGTGTTGATTTGACAATTAATATCTTCTGATTTTGTAATCAGGACTGTGCCTCTGGAGGTGACAAACATGAGCCAGGAGCAGGATCTGACCCAAGGTTTGCTGGGATCCAAGATCCATTATTCAGTGCCAAGGAACTCCATGGTTAAATTGAATTTTAAGGGGACTGTGCATTTTAATGTAGATATTCCAGTATAAATATCCTGCTGTCAGAAATCTCCCTTTGCAGGAGCAAATTAATCATCTGTGCGTGCTAAACTCCTCCACCACACCTTCACACTCTTCAAAAGCTTTCTGAGACAGACTTTTTCCCTGGACCTCAAAGGCTCCAGGTTCCAAGCACTTGGAGAGAGGCTCTGGCTGCAGCTTGCCAGGTCCCCTGGAGCATATTCCAGCCACCCCAATGTTTCCATTCCAGGTAGGTCCAATCCAGGCAGACCTTTCGTGCCTCAAGCGTGTGTTTAGGGAGGTTTGTCAGGCTTAGCACTTCATACCAAAATGCTTCTGAAATGTCACATTTTACAAGCAATGTCTTTTTCTTTAAATACCAGATATTAGGCTGACAAAAGCAGGAGTTGATCAGAGCAATCTTTGTGTTCTCTGAAAAAAGCCAGGGGAGAATTCTGGGAAGTGGAAAAGCCAGCCTGTTTTTCTGCACCTCTTCCCTCCCTCCCCGCCTCATTCCCTGTACAACTTTTACAAGAAGTGACCCAAAATCGTGTCCCTGCTGTTGCTGAGTGGAGAACAGGACATTTGGATCCATGCTGGGAGCATTTGTGCTGGTCTGGGACAGCCCAGGAGGATGTGGGATAACGTCTGCTCTGTGGGGATTGTCACTGAGCACAGCGTGGGGCCAGTTCTGCTAAGAGAATTCCAAGAATAAACACACACACAAGTGCAGGGTTTGTTGGAGATGGACTTTGCTGGCATTTGACAGCTGTGAAATGTTTTCCTCCCTTTTCTTCCCAAAGATCCTCTTGAAGAAGAGAACTCCAGGGAGAAGTTTCCAGTTGAACTGGAATGTTTCTGGTTCAGACTCTATGGGACAGGATCCCCATCCGGCTCCTCCTCAAGTACTGCTGGGCCTCCACCTGGATTCCAGCTCTTTGGGCAGGGTATTTCCCAACATTCCTGTTGCAGCTTCCTGGGTTTCAACTCTACTGCACAGAACTTTTCAACATTTCCATCCCTTTCCAGTGGGATCATCCCGTGCAGATAAAAGTCAAAAAGCTGCTCCTCACCCTCCCTAGGTCAGGAAGGAGGGAGCCAGGCAGAGATGCTGCTCACACCACGTTTTCCAGCAGCAGCTGCTCCCTCTCTTGTGACACTTCCAAATGTGAGTGCTGCTAGAACAGCTCCTGGTGCACATTGCCTGGAGTGGGGAGTCACGTGCTGGAACCAGCCTGAAATCCACCAAAACTGTGGGAATTGTGCTGAATTTCCTGCACAGAATTCCTGACAGTGTGAGTGACAGCGCAGAGACCTTGGCCAAGGCTGACACCAGGTGCTTCTTATGCTGCTAAATGTAAGAAATTCTGGAAAATGCCTCAGAGTATAAAACTTAGAGCAGGAAAAGTAAGCCCTGGAATAATCCCCAGCAGGCCGAGCCAGAGCTGACCTTCAGTGGGGAACATTTCCATTTCCATGTCAGTTCAATCTGATATTTGAACTGGAATTGTTAATAAGAGGTGCTTTTAATGCTGACATTTTGATTTCTTTGAACTCAGATTGAGGTGCTTAAATAAATGTATTTTGAGGGCTTTAATCAAATGGTTTTTGAGAGTGAAAGGCTGTTCTCAGCTCTGCTGGCTGCAGCCATTTGGGGAGTGGTTACACTTTCAAATCTGCCTGTCATAACTGGGTCACGTTTGTCCCCATCTGCCCCTTCCAGGCATCTCTGTGGTGTAAAAAACCTGATTTGGGTCAGGACTGACCCCAGGAATATTTGAATATAGGACTAAATAAGGAATATTTGTCATACAGGACTCAGAATCCTCACATTTGGCTAAAATAGTCCAGATCTAGAAAAAAAAACTACAAATAAATTAATATCTGGTGTTGTATAATATCAAATTTTGATTTGAATGAATCTGATGTTGTTTCCCTGCTAATTTCAGGGAAAATGTGGTCCCATGTCCCAAACACACCTTTTAAACAGCCAGGGTGTGCTGGCCTCAGCTCACAGGTGGAGATCAGCACGTGCAGGGTTTAATATGGAACATTAAAAGCTGTCAAAACAAATGATGCTGCTCTGTAGGCTCCTGCCATCTCCCTCTTCCTCCCCACCCCGTTCCCCATGGGACTCACTCCGTGATTTTCAGCACATTATTCCAAAAGTTCTACGTGCACTTGGGGAAACAGAAAGGCCAGTGAGTCACGAGCTGTGCAGGAGGGAGATGAATACCCAGGATTAGCACGGGGAAGTTTCAGCTCTGCTGTCAGCCACTGAGGAGTTTGGGGCTTGAGGCTCACCCCAAAATCAGAGTTATAATCCAAAATCCAGGTTATGGACAAAACCTGTGTGTTTTGGGGAGCCACTACCCAGCTCACATGCCAAATATTCTGAGTTTTTAGAAGCTGGAGGATTGTGGGTTGGGAAATTGAGGTTGTCCAGGCTCCCTGTGCTGGTTCTGCTCCCCGAGCTCGCGCCGTGTCCCACGCTGCAATCCCAGATCCGCCGATAGCGCTGACTCACGGCTTCCCCTCACAGCCAATCACTCCAACCTGGCCATTTTTTGCAACATTCTGCATTCTTGGGTGACTCTGCTCCCTGCAGATATCCCTGGGTTTCAGCTGGATGACAGTCCCAGGCATTTCAGTGAGAGGCAAACCAAGGGCACAGAGTTCAGCTGAGGTGAATCAGCAGAGTTGACATTTCCCCCTTGGGTACATAAAATACCTATTGGAGGAAAACAGATTAAAATTCCAAACTGAAGCAGGTTTCTAAGCTGCCATCCTAAAGGATAATGCTTTCAAGTAATTACATTTAGCCATTAAAAAAACCACCATTTCATTATATTTTATAATTAATATCATGGAAATGCTCATTCAAAGTGTAAGGGGTGACTTTGTGTCCTGTCTTTCCATGGCTCGAGCAAGGCATGGGGACACAAAGGGTGCATGTGTCCTAAAGAATTCCTATGGATTATAGCTGGGATGCTTCCTGAAACCACATTCTTAGCTTTCATGTTGAGAAACATCAGGAAATTAAATTGAGAGGAAATAGAGGCAAATTTAGTGTTAAATTGTGACCTTTTAACCTTCCCAGGAGCCAAGGAACCTGATTTAAACAGGTCCAACATTTCACCAGTGGCCTGTTCTACGTGGCTCAGGTGACGTGGGCAGCCTTGCTCTGCCCCTTGTTTAACATTTCTGAATAATTTTCCTCATGAAGAGCTAAGGATTATTAATAAACTTTGTCTTTGCATCCAATGCCAAGTGGCCAAGTGAAGCTTTTCAGGTAGATCCAGGATTGTGCTTTGAACTTCCAGGATTCATCCCTGAGGTTCCTCCTCCATTTCCTACTCCAGCATTTATTTCACCACAAAGGACTTTCACTCTTGACTGACTCTTTAGACCAGAAGTTTTATTATCTCCAGGTTAAAACCCTATTTAATGGTTCCAGTTGGGTGTGGGGATGAAAGCAGCACCTGGATTTGGGGGCAGATCCAAGCGAGGACCTTTCTGCCCGTGGTTTGCCAAGCTCTTGTGAAGCGGTGACACGGAGCACAGTTAATCCTGTGCATCTCTCAGACTCTGGGGTTGTTTTTTCCTCTGGTTGAGCTCAGATCGTTGCTGTGTGGTCTGGCTGGGGAGTTCCTTCCGTGCCGTGGGCCTCTTGTGAAAGTCATCTCGAGCTTTCAGAGGAGGAGGTTTTGGGGCGCCTGCAGGGGTGCAGGAGGTGTTTTTGCACGGATGTGAGGATGGAGGGAGGAGTTTGGGACGGGGAGAGCCCCTGGGCTCGGCCGGGGGCTGGCACAAGCAGAGCCCCTCTCCACACAGCCAGCTCCCGGTAGGAATCCTGGCCGGGCTGTGGCTGAGCCAGCTCCAGAACCGGAAGCCGTCCAGCCACAACAGCCCAGGATGGTGCCCCACCTAATTAAGGCTGTTGAAAGGCAGGGCTAATTAGTTTAGGTGGAGCACCTCGTTAGCACAAGGATGTTGCTTCCAGGATCCAAGTTGGTTTTTCCGCACGTGTGAGCTCCCCAGCGCTCTGCACATGTAGCAAATGAGATAATGCAGTGCCCAGGTAAATCCTAGCTGGGTACCCAGGTCCTTGCATCATCATATCCTGAGTTTTCCAGGCCTTTCTCACACTCCTGCACTCACGTGTGCTCGGGAAGAAAACACTTCTGCTCACACAGTAAAATGTGCTTGCTGTGACCCAGCCTGGCCTCGTTTAGTAAGAGAAACAAAAACACAATGTGGGCTTCAGTGTGATTTGCAGGAAGTTGGGATTGGGATTTGCAATCCTCAGGCTCAGCTCTAGGGCTGGGTGGAAGCTTCCCTGCCATCCAAACCAATGGGCATCTCCAGCCCAGCCTGCAGCTCCCTGGGCTCTTCTCTCTGCTCCTTGAGGACTGTGGGGAGCACAGCTGTGATGGGGCTTCACTTACTGAAAAAAACCATCATGGCCTTGGAAATTCTGTCTTCAGCAATGTGTTCAAAGTGTGTTAAATTCCCTACAAAATCATTCCCAGTGTCCTCCTAGCAGCTCCCTCCCTTGTGTGCACCATCCACCTTCTGCCCTCACTGTTAGACCCTGAGTAGGAGAATTCCTCTCTTGCTTCCTATTTTTCCTCCTGTCTTGTGATTAAGGCAAGAATCCTCCAGGGCAAGGAGGAATCAACACGGTCAGTGAAAGGACAATGTGCCAAACCCTGAGATAAAGTTGGAACTGAGGAATCTTTCATTCATTCGACAGGCCAAGATTAGATTCCGCCTCTCTTGCCATTCCTGCTTCTCCCTCTCGGTGGACCGAGGAATTCCTACTATGCAGGCAAATCCCGTTCCCAGATTCCCCGGTGATAGCGCTGCTAAGTGACATCTGACAGGATGCTTCCTGCATTTTGTTACTTCCATTTGGCACCATAAAAGCACTGTCACTTACCCCTCTGATTTGTGGCACCTCGGCTGCATTGTTCCCTGCAGGGGGAAGGACACTGGGAAACGGGATTGCCTTGTGGTAAAACCATCCCACCCTACGGGAGATGCTATCTCCTGAAATCCTTCCTCAGAATGTCTCCAGTTTTCCTTCCTCGTTAGCATTTCAGATTAAACCTTTAGGCTTATCTCCACATCAGAATTACCTCTCTGGGAAGCTTCATCAACTTCTATCAGCCACCTTTAGGTGTTCTTGGTGTTCACACCTCGTTTTTGCACCTCATTGTCATGCGGAAGGTGCAGTGGAGCTTGCATCTTGGAATCTTTGGGAATCTGGAGCTTTCATCTCTCCCTGTAGCATCTTCAAAGCCCAGCTTTGCAGGGCTGATGTACAATCGGACACATTAAAACACACAAAATGGATATAAAAGTGCTTTTTGGGTTTAATTCAGGAGCAAGACTTTTTATTAGCTGCTCCTTTCCAAGAGTTCCCAATGCTCTGTTGGAGATGGGAGTGTTGTTTATTGTGTGGGAGTGAAGATTCCTGGTGAAATTCTGCAATGCCCATCGAAGCTCAGGTCCTTCACTCCCAGCAACATTTGGGATCTTGGAAAGACAACACTTCAGTAGCCCCATCTCTGCATTTTTCAGTCTGTTTTTAAGGTGTCCATGGGGCTATCCCAGGGTGTCCCTGAAAAACTGCAGCGACTCCTCCATCAGTTCAGAGCTTCTGGTTTGGATCCGGGTGCTGGGCTTCTCCCAGTGCTTTTCCCGGTTGCCTCTTCCACGTCATCCTCCTCTCCCAGGAGCAGCATCCCCATCCTCTCCTGGAAGGGGTGATGCTGTTGGCACTGCTCTGCTGCCCAGCCCAGGGACCCTGGCTGATGCCACGGCAGGGCTGGCTCCGATGGGAAGCGCCATTCCCACCAGGCCTGGCCAAACCCAGATAACGAACCACAATCACCCTGCTGTGCACTAATTGCTGGGCAATTCTGGCTCCTCTAACAGTCAGTGGGCTGTCAGTGAGCTGCCAGCCCCTGCTGGTGGCCTCGGTGACCCGGTTCTCATGACCTGGGTGGCGATCCACCACCCCAGCCAGTGCTGGTGGGTACAGTCAGGACTCTGCAGGTTTGTCCAGTTCTGCCCTAACCGGCTTCCTCTGGCTTGGCTCCCGCTCCAGGCTGACCTCTGGGGATGAGCTCCCTGGAAATGCTTCATTTCTGCTCCCAAACAGCATGGGGGCCCCCAGGGCTGATGTCCTGCTGCTCACCCCGGGGTGGGTTACAGGAACTGGGATCAAACTGGGACTGGCCAGCACCAGGGCTCTGCACGAACTCCTCTGCTCGCTGCCCAGCCTTCCACTCCACTTGCTCTCAAGACTCTGTCATTGTCATAAGATTCATTTCATCCCACTTCAGCCACCTAAAAATTATAGACCAGTCTTAAGTGATGGCTGCTTTTTGAAGAAAAGCTCGGGAGCAAACCATCCTGTTGTGCAGGAAGATCAGGAATTCCAGTGGAAGCCAACTCGGTGAAGCAAGGAGCTTCTCAGAGAGTCAAAATGCAAGAAAGGAGCAGGGAAAGAGTGAGAAAGACTGGGAACAAGGGAGGCATGGAAAACTTTGGGCATGTGTTGGGCTGACCAAAGGCTGATGGAGCTGTGAGTGGTGAGGGGACCCCAGTGGGGGTATGGAGTAGGGAAAGAAAATACTGAAAAAAGTGTTGATCCATGGGTGAAACAACCTTGTGATAATGGTACAGG
Organism: Urocynchramus pylzowi; assembly: GCA_013397555.1. Lineage (NCBI taxonomy): Eukaryota > Metazoa > Chordata > Aves > Passeriformes > Fringillidae > Urocynchramus > Urocynchramus pylzowi. Next base: position 18,336 of record VZRH01000822.1, read on the forward strand.
AAAGACCAAAATAGTCAGCAGTTTTTTTGTCTCAGTCTTCATCCCCCAGCCTGCTTGGGAAGATAAGGGATGGAGGACAAGGAGGGAGCAGCCAGCTGGGGACAGCCTGGAGGAGGTGGAGGTGTCCAGGCCCACATCATTGGACAAGGGTCAGGCTGGAAAAGCTGTGTGGTCCATGTGAGTCGCTCGTGAAAATTGCGGTGCTTAGGAAGGTGACAACAGGAAAAAGGTGCATCTTTGAGAAGGGTGGAGCAGATATGGGGAACTGTGGACTGGTCAGACTCTTCTCATCACCAAGAGGTCACTGAGGTTTTCCTCTGGAGTCTATTTCCAAACACATGAAAGACAAGAAAGAAAACTGGGAATGGTGGATGCAGACTTGCCAAAGCAAGTTGTGTTGGAAAGGCCCCAGCTCCTCCTCCAAGGGCTGGAGGGTGGCCTGGCCCTGGGGTCCTGGAGGGCCCCGGGTGGGTGTGCAGGGAGCACTTGGGCACCGTTTCCCACAGCATTCCCACGTGGCAGCTGCTGGCAGGGCTGGGAATGGCTGGGCACCAGGCTGCCAGGCTGGGGGTGAAGGCTGCTGCTGGCTGATGACAGGGGGGCTGTGGGGTGCCCAACAGTGCCCTGCAGCTCCTGGTGCTGGTGCTCAGCTGGGGTGGGAGGTGACCTCTGGGGGTCCCTTGCTGTGGCTGGGGCAGAGAGGAGCCTCCTGCAGCGAGCAGAGAGTGGCAGCACCTCCGGAGGGTGATTCAGCCCATCCCAGGCTACTGAGAATAGACCAGGATCACCCCTTGGAGCTCCCAGCCACTTTCCACTGCGGTTTGGGGAGCTTAGGTGATTAACCCGGGGCTGGCTAAAGATAGCCCAGCTGGGCCCCGCGGCAGTGACATTTCTGCAGGCTCGGAGCCCTGCTCGGATTACCCCGCAGCTGGCCCGGGGCTCAGAGCTCAGGGCTGTTGACTCAGAAACATCACTGCTACTATGGCACTGGGTGACTGCCGGGCTCTTCGGCCCAGCCGAGTCACACTGCAGGAATTCCTCCCCTCGCTGGGAGCCTCTGCTTCCCAGCTGGGCCTTCTTCCTTCTTGGGATGCTCCAACCCTTTGGTTTTGTGGCATTCCCTGCAGACAGGAGATTTTTCCCTTCTCCTTTTCATTCCCTGTGGTGACAGAAGCTGGAGCTTCTTCCTTATTGCAACCATTTTTGTGGCATTCCCTGCACCCAGGAGGTTTTTCCTTCTCCTTTTCATTCCCTGTGCCTTGTCTTGGTGAGGCGTCTCCTCCTGCTTCCCAGAATCTTCCAGTTTGAACCTGGATGTGTCCTGGATGTTCTTGGCGAGTGCTGTTTAATCACTGCCATGACGTCTTCAGCAGCTCTGGAGCCGTTTTTCTTGGGGCTGAGTTTTCCCAGCAGCTGGAGTGGTGTGTCCCAGAAAGGACCTGTCTTTAATTAGGGAACTTAGAATGCCAGGCTCCTCAGCAACCCAACCAAAAAGTCCCTTTTTCCTGCTCCCTCTTGTTTGGAAAAGAGGAAAGAAAACAAAAATGCCCCCCAAAATCTTGGCTGTATTTTGCCAGAGGCTGTAGCTGATGTCAAACACTCATCCCCAGTTCCAGTCTCCCACATTATTCCTGGCAGCTCCAGCTCACTCATTTCCTGGCATTTTTCGCAATTAGCAGTGGAAAGCTTTCACTTCATTTTTTTGTCTCTATCTTCCCCTCTCATCTCTGAACCCAGCCTGAATACAGGCCCCATTGTTCCTGGAGCTCTGGAGCCCCTGTTAGGATTTCATCCACGTTCCCCCACAGCTGGATCTCCTCCAGTGCCACCTCGTTGGTGACCCCCTGCCAGTGGCTTTGCCAGTTCATCCCATCCCTGTCTCCACAGGGATTTCACTTCCCAGGCCGTTCTGCCCCCATCTCATGTATTAACGCTGGCTAGCAGAGAAAAAAAATCTACATTTCCAAAGTACTTATTTGTTGAAAGAATAACTGTGAGACAACTCTGTGCTCATTTGCATGCGGTGCCCGTGCCCGCTCTGGCTGCAGCATTCCCAGCTCGGGCACCCGCTGGCCCCACTCCACAGCCAACAAAGAGCCCTTCCTCTCTCTCCCTGCCACCTCCCCTGCACGCCAGAGGGAGGCTGCAGGTGTGAGAAACCTGAGAGGGGACGGCTCGAGTGACTGGTCGGACTGGAGTCCCAAAAATACGACGAGGGGAGAAGGGCAGGCTCGTCCATTTGTTGGGAGTTGCTCAAGAGCGTCGTGGCTCCACCTGTTCCGCGGGCGCTGGGGCTCTGAGCCTTTCTTAGCACATCTGCACTTATCTTTGCAAAAGATATAATTAGGCTGTGTTGGGATGGTGGGGAGGAGGGGCAGTGCAGCTGGAGGCTCCGTGGTTCCCATGGGTTTTGCTCGCTCCTCATTCCAGCCCCGCGCTCCGGCGGGTCGGGAGCGCGAGCGTCCGTGGGAGCTGCAGGAGGGGTCTGGCAGCAGTGGGGCTGGGTGGTGCTGCTGGATGCAGCTTGCTTTCCAATCACACCTTTCCAATCACACCTTTCCAATCACACCTGCTTCCCAATCACACCTGCTTCCCAATCACACCTTCCTCGGGTGCTCGTGTGGCTCTTGTGCTCAGGAAAAAATCTGTTCATACATTCACTGGATATTGGAAGATGCATGGGGGATCTGATGCCTCAGGTTTTGGCTTTTCTGTTTTTCACATTCTGGGCTGCTTTAGTGTGTGGGTCTGGGCTGCTCATGAGGGGATGCTGAGCTCTCTGCACAGAGCAGGGAGACAAAACAATTCCTGCTCCAGCTGGGCACCAAGGACAAATGATCCCAATCTCAGGCCCAAGAGCACAACCAAGGTGGGCTGGAGAGAGAAAAACAAGCAGGATGGGGCTGCCTGGGCTAAAGCTGGAATGGGACAATGAACTCCAAGGTGCAAATGGAGCAGAACTGATCCCAGGGAGAGCCCCCGGGAGCGGCCGTGCATTTTGGGGCCATTTTGGGTCATCTTGGGTGCAGCCCTGGCTGGGCTCTGGTGCTGCCCAAGGTGGATCCATGGAGGAGATCCTTTGAATGAATCCCTGCTTTATTCTGGAACTCTGCCCAGCCTCTGCTCTAGGGCAGCCCTCACAAGGCATCAGATCAATAAAAGAAACTTGCAATTCCAGGGTTTTTTCAGTGCTTGTAGTTTGGGAGACTGTGCTGTAAGATTTGGACATTTCATTGCAGATTTGAAGTGAATCCCGGGGGTTGTGCTCTGTGCCTTTGATTGTTTTCCATGTGAATTTCCAAATCTGTCTAACAGAAGAATTTCCACAGGAATATTTTGTGGATCTGGTAGAACAATGCTTTAATTCAAGGAAATAGCTCTCAGAATCACTAACAGGATACATTAAACAAATAAATCACCCGGTGTCAGTTATTCCCTCGGCATTGTGAGGGATAAATATGTAAACATGTCCACACGATCCGTGAGCAACCACAGCTCCATTAGGGAAGGCAAAGGGTGAACGGCTCCCAGGCTGCACAAGGCCCTTTTCCATCAAGTTCTGGCTTGTCCTTTGTTGATAAACCTGTTTTACTCAACGTGCTCTGGGGTTTTAGAGTGATGCTAGGCACTGGGAGTAATTAACGTGGGGCAATATTCCTGCTAATGAACCTCGTGTTGTGGAGGTGAAATAGCCATTTTCTGACACTGGTTAGTCATTAATGTGGGGTGATATTCCTGCTAATGAACCTCGTGTTGTGGAGGTGAAATAGCCATTTTCTGACACTGGTTAGTCATTAATGTGGGGTGATATTCCTGCTAATGAACCTCGTGTTGGGGAGCTAAAAGGGCCATTTTCTTTGGGGAATGGGAGGGCCTTTGGTCATCTGGATCTGTGGGACTTTTATCTGAGCCGTGGCCATGTGGGTGCCTTGGTAAATCACTGTGAGCACCCTCCTTTTCCTTTTCCTTCTCCTTCTTTCTCCTTCTCCTTCTCCTTCTCCTTCTCCTTCTCCTTCTCCTTCTCCTTCTCCTTCTCCTTCTCCTTCTCTTTCTTCTCCTTCTTTTTATTATCCCCTCTTTCTCCTTCTGCTCTTTTTCCTTCTCTCCCATCTCTTTTCCATTTCCTCCTTCCCTTTCTCCTGTCTCTCTTCTCTCTCCTCTCTTTTCCTGCCCTCTCCCCTGCCCCAGGAGTTAAGATCCCACAGTTCCCAGCTAAGCCCAGGTGGGATCAGCTGCTGGATCAGTTGGGATGGACTCTCCCCCAGAGGGGCCCTCTCCCACCTTCCCCCCACACGAGCTCTTAGTCATGAGCACCCACGGAGTGAGGAATGCAAATGAGCCCTTCAGTGACATTAATGAGCTCCATCAGCTCCCAAATAATCTTCTGCCATCCATATGATCTACTCCAGCATCTGCCTGCTCTCCCCAATCTTTTGTGTCATCTGCAATAATGACAACAGTTGGGATAATCTATCATAAATAGAGAATAATTTAAAGTGGGCTGCTTTAAGGTCCTCTAATAAATGCAAACTCTGGGTTTGTGTCCTATGGCTTCACCTGGCAATTAGGGACATTTTAAAGCTGTATCCTTCATGTGTTTTCTAGCTGGGAGTCTGGGACTGTGCTGTCAGACCTTTCCTAGAGCAGAGTTTTCATGCACCAGGATAAACATTTCCACCTGGCCATGCACGTCCACAAGGACTCCAAGATCCTCATCTCGTCCAAGAGCTGTGGAGGAGAAGCTCAGGTTCCCAAATCTGCTCCCTCTTCACCCATTTCCCTGTCATTCCTGGAAGGAAGGAACTATTTCCCCCTGTAACACTTGGATTTTAATCTTTGGGGGTTTATGAGTGTTTGTCTGCTTTAGGTTTTGTGGAATTTTATCAGCTTGTCCAACGTTGGGGGAACATTGCAGTGCCACGTTGTACACACTGGATTTGGGAATAAATCCAGCATCAAAACTTTTCCCAGGCAAAAGGGAGCAACTGCTCTTGTTTATTTTCCTTTTAGAGGAGCAGGTTTTATCCTGAATCTAAATTGTTGAGGTAAGGTTTAGATAGAGTGATAATATTTTATTAAATCAGTTGGAATCACTGGAAAATTACTTTAGTGACCTCGAGTCTCAGCTGTTGTGGCTTCAAAGGCAGCTGGAGCTTGTGCTGGGAAGGACAGCCCCAAACACTGAAGAACTTTATAAATAGTCCCAATTTATTGCAGCCAGGATGAAATGAAGAGTAAATAACTTAGGAGATGTCTTATGGCACTGTAAACATGTGGAACAGGATGGATAGACCGAGTAAAGTCGGGAAAACTGCTGGAAGCTGCTTTTAACCTTCCGTGTGAAAGTTCCTCTTGGAATTTTTGGCAGAGTCTATCAGAGTTTTGGGGTTTTTTTAAGTCTTAAGCTCCACATTCCCAAGATTTACAAGGAAAGTTGTGATCCAATAGAAGGAATTCTTTTTCCTTACAGAAGTAGAAATGAAGACTTTTACCACTACAGCGAGCCCACAATTTGATTTGTTACAGTTAAGGAGAGCTGAGTTTGAAAGGATGGTGCAAATATTTGTCTTCCACATTTCTTGTCCACCAGGTTGGACAATCTGTTCACAACTCAATCCCACTGGGAATATTCCTCCTGGATTATGGAAAGCTGAGTTTTTTGGCAGCTGGAAAGGGAACTGCAACTGCTCCCCAACGTTTTTAATTCACCTGGTTGGGATGTGCTGTTTTGGCCTTAAGATTCTTGTGGCTTTATGGCCTTTGCACTTCCCTGCAGAAGAAGTCCTAATGCTTTTATTTATCAGGACTGGGGTGACAAGAGAGAATCATGAGGGAACAGGAGAGAGAAAATAAACCCCACTTGAAACTTTGGCATTTGGATCTCTTTTCAAAATGTTTCCTGACTCGGTTCATCTCCTGCGTCAGTCGAGGGCAAAGCCACCAGTCCCTCCTGCAGGCTGGGGACTCTGCCCACCCTCCTGCCTTGCTGTGGCACTTGGGGACATGATGGGGACAGTTTGTGGGTGAAGAGAGGAACTCTGCAGCTGCTGATAATGTTGGCCTCGTGCTCAGATCCCTGCAGGCCCCGAGGGGCCGGAGCTCTGCTGGGAGAAGGATGGCACAGACGGGGTCTGGGGGGAGCCAAGGGGGAGAGTTTGTCCCATTAACCCCCTTCCCATCTGTGACACTGATGAAGGGTGTGCTTGTCCTTACACTGAGCTACTCCCAGAAAAGAGGATGTTCCCAAAACCTTTCACTTTCCAAGTATCAAGAGTGAAAAAAGGCCTCAAGTCCATCTTGATGAGCAGCTCTCCCTTCTCCCCCTGCACCCAGCACTGGTGAGGCCACACCTCAAACCCTGGGGTCACTTTTGGGCCCCTCATGACATAAAGGACATGGAGGGGCTGGAGCATGTCCAGGGCAGGGAACAGAGCTGGGGAAGGAGCCCCAGGAGAGGCTGAGGGAGCTGGGCAGGGGCTCAGCCTGGAGCAAAGGAGGCTCAGGGGGCCCTTGTGGCTCTGCACAGCTCCTGCCAGGAGGGGACAGCCGGGGGGGTCGGGCTGTGCTCCAGGGAACAGGGACAGGAGGAGAGGGAACTGCCCCAGGCTGGGCCAGGGGAGATTTAGATTGGATATTTGGGGAAAAATCATTCCTGGAAAGGGTTCTCCAGCCCTGGCACAGCTGCCCAGGAGTCCCCATGCCTGAAGGGTTTAAAATCCCTGTGGATGTGGCACTTGGGGACATGGGGCAGTGGTGGCCTTGGCAGTGCTGGGAATGGTTGGACTGGATGGTCTGAGAGGGATTTTCCAACCTAAACAATTGTGTGAGGAAAAGAGAGCACAGAAATGTCAGAAAGTGGGAAAAGGCCTCTATAAAGGGGCTGCTAGGTCACCTCTGCAGTGAGAGATTCCGTGTGTTCCATCAGCTTGCCGAGCTGGCAAAGGAACAGATGGCAAAACCTACCAAAAATGCAGTTTTTGCAGAATCCTGGCCCTGGAAAGGTGCTGCATTTCAGGACACTGGAGCATTCCCAGTGCCAGCGGAGCAGCACGAGGCCAGGGCTGCCTCTGTCCTCGGAGGGACTGGCAGCAGCTCGGGTCTTGTGAGGAAATGTCACCTCAGCTCCTGCTGGAGTGCCACCAGCCCCAGCCCTCCTGCGCAAACACTGGGCAGGATTCAAAAACTGAAACTCCTGTTGTTCCTCACTTCCCTGTTCTGTGTCAGCAATGATTTCACCCCAGCAAACATGAGCAAAGCACCGCTGTAATTTACGGGTTTGGCTTATGCAACCCCCAAATATAAACTGAAATGTGAGATGGTTGAAGATGCATCCTGAAATGTTCCAGGAGCCCAGATCCCAAAATGGCAGCAGTGTTTCCAGAAGTGCCCATGTGCCTCAGCTGTACCAGGAAGGTGATGGAAGGCAGCCACTGGCTGGGGTTTGGGAGAGTTTCTGGCAGGGGGGGTTGCTCTGCTGATGTCAGTGGGACGCTCACGTTGGGTTCAGGGAAAGAACAACTCAGGGAGCATCTAAACTTGTGTTTACTGTTTGTGGGAGTCGCTGTAGCAACAGCAGATACCACTCAGGGAGAGGATCCCAGGGCACTTCATCCCTGTCCTCTGCTCTGGAGCCAGGCTGGGAGAGCTGGGGGTGGCCAGCCTGGACAGGAGAAGGCTCTTGAGAGCCCCTGGCAGGGCCTCAAGTGGCTCTGAGAGAGCTGGGGAGGGACTGGGGACAAGGCATGGAGGGACAGGACACAGGGAATGGCTCCCAGTGCCAGAGAATGGAATTAGATGGGACACTGGGAAAGAATTGTCCCCTGTGAGGCCCTGGAATGGATTTCCCACAGAAGCTGTGGCTGCCCCTGGATCCTTGGCAGTGTCCAAGGCCAGGTTGGATGGGGTTGGAGCAGTGGAAAGTGTCCCTGCCCGTGGGTGGAACTGGATGGGCTTTAAGGTCCCTCCCAACCCAAACCATTCTCTGGTATCCATGAATATTAAATATGAAGAAAGCCAGAAAATATTTGTTATTTTAAGATCATTCCCACACAAGGTTTTAAGATTGGTGGAAGAGAACTCCTAATGGATTCTATATCTGGCTGTTACTTTGGGGTAGCTGTGGATCTTAAAATATTTCACGGGGGACTTGGAGGGTATATTTTAATTTCACATGTTGGTTTTAAAAGCAAATTTAGCCTTAGGAGTGGGACTGTAGCCTCTGCTTTCACAATTTATTTGTAAATATCCCCAAGTTCATCAGAGAGAGTTGGTGCAGTTGCACACAGCCAAGGAGGGCTGGTTTGATAAGAGCTGGGGTTTCCGGGCTGAAGGGCTCAGACTGCGTCACTCGGTGGCTTCAGGGACAGTTTTGAGTTTCTAAGAAGGGTTGAGCTGGGCTCTCTTCCTGCTGTGGGCCAGGACAGCGGCTCTTCTTGGCTGGCCCGTGTGATTCCGTGAAATGAGCGGGAATGTGGTGTCGGTGACGCCCCTCCTGCCCCAGCAAAGGCAGCCCAGCTCAGCAGCAGCTTCAGAGATGACTGCCTGCTGACCACGGGGGGCAGGCAGGCAGGAGGAGCTGCAGGGCACTCACCCGGCAGGCAGCCCTTCACCAGGCTGCTTGCTTGAGAAAATGAGTGAAAAAGAGAAGATTGGGATGAGTCAAAAGCCAAAAGCACCAAGAGGAGCTGTGCAGGTGCTGCATCTCGCTGGGTGCCAAGGCCAGAGGGAGCTGCGGCCGGGCTGGCCAGTGTCAGGAAAAATGCAAATTCTGAAAGAAAAATGTCAATGGTGCTTTTTAAAATCCACTTCTGCCCTGGAACAGCAGCAGAACTCACTGTTTTCCTCTTAAAATGATCCTTAGGAAGAGCAGTGTGCTCTCACTTTATTGTGTCTTTGCCATTGAAATGACTGGAGGTATTTTGCTGGCCGTTTTCAGAATATTAAGAGTTTAAATCGTGAATCCATGGTCCTCTCAATGGTTTCGGTGCAAAGGCATAGGCAAGTGGCAGTGCTCGTGTTTTACATGAGTAAACCATGGAGGGATCCCTGCTGCTCCCAGGATTCCTTAGGAAACCTCCTGGAATGAAGCAGGGAGGCAGAAACCGAGGGAAGGAGGGTCCTGATGCGCCCTGCTAAAAATTCCAGAGAACATTGCGAATGTGTAAAATAGTTTCTCTTTATTTAGCTCATCTTCTGAAACCCAAAAATAAATATAAAATACTTACAGCCAAACCCTCTAAGCTCTCAAGTTTCCTGATTCACCTCAATATCCCTAATATGTGACAGCTTTGCTTGTTTTAGGTTGGTTTTTTTTTTTTTTTTTCCTTTTATTACATAAAATTCAGATTACAGAGTGAAGGAATATCCTGAATATCAGCTCTGGGGAGCGTGAGTCCTTCAATATCAAGAGCAGATTTCTGTTCTGGGTCCTGCATTCCCTGAGGGCTCTTTCGGAGGTGAAGTTTGGAAGTGAAGTGACAGTGGCAGCGGGTCCTGCAGACCTGGGCAAGGCTGGAAATCCCCCAAAAGGCTAAAATTAGGGTCTGGTGTCAGAGTCCCTGTGAACCTGTTCCTTCTCCTCCTCCAGGAATGCACACATGCCGTGGCTGTGCTTCCTGAGGAGTCTCAGAGCAGGAGAACACAGGGTTTCATTTAGACATGTGGGGTTTAGTTTGGCTGAGATGGGGTTTTACCTATTCCTGAACTTATTTTACCTGTGCTGGTTTTATCAGTCACAACAAGTGACTCAGTTTTCTGCAACAAGTGGTTTGAGCCCTTCTGGGTCAACTAATTTACAGGATGAAGTAGTTGAGAGAGAATACTCATGGAAGAAAGGAAAATAGGCTGAGCTTTGTGTGATTTTTGGCTATTTTCACCTGCTTTGTGATTATGCAGGAATGAGAGAACTTTCAATGTTTGGAGCTCTGTGAGCACAGAAAAAACCCCATTAACTTCCAATGCCACAAAGATTTGGATTCACCAAACCTTTCAAGTGTGTCTGTGCCAGGTTTATTGCTGAATTACCTTTGGCAGAGTTTACTTTGTGCTTATTCTCAATCATTTAATGGAAGGTCCCTCTCCAGTGCTGCGTTATTGATGTGGTGAGAGGCAGAGGATCTGTCCTTGGGAAGAGACACCAGCACAGGCTGCAGCTCCTTCCCTGGGGACACTGGGACACGAGGGACACGAGGCAGGGAGGGCAGGGGGACACGGCTGGAGCTCCAGCTCAGCTCCTGAGTGTGCCTGAGCAATCCTGCCCTGTGATGTCACCGGTACCTGCCGGTAGAAACGCTGAATCCATTAGCTCTGACAGATTTATGGGATGAGCATGTGTTACCGGGATTATGAGAAGCAGTTACATTCATGGGGAGATTTTATGATTCACTGTATCCGCTCGTGGAAACCTTAACTTTTACACCAGAGCTGCTGGGGAGTGCCCTGTCCTGCTGGCAGGGGCCGAGAGCTCGGGGAGCAGGGACGGTGGGTTTGGGGTGCAGGACCTGCTGGGGAGCAGGGGGGCTGATGGGGACAAAGCCAGCAAAGCTGGGGAGCCAGGAGTGGGGAATGGGAGCAGGAGTGGGGAATGGGACCAGGAGTGGGGAGTGAGACCAAAAGTGGGGAGTGGGACCAGGAATGGGGTGTGGGACCAGGCAGGGCTGGGGAGCAGAGCTGGTGGGGAGTGGGACTTGGTGGAGTTAAGGAGCAGGGCTGGAGGGGTCGGGGAGCAGAGCTGGTGGATGTGGGGAGCAGAACTGCTGGGGAGCAGAAGCAGGCAGGGTTGGGGAGCAGGGATGTTGGGAGCAGAACTCTCAGAGAGCAGGGCTGGTGGGGAGAAGAACTCTTGGGGTTCAGGGCTGTCGGGGAGCAGGCTCTGGCTGCTGGGGAGAAGAACTCTTGGGGTTCAGGGCTGTCGGGGAGCAGGCTCTGGCTGCTGGGGAGAAGAACTCTTGGGGTTCAGGGCTGTCGGGGAGCAGGCTCTGGCTGCTGGGGAGAAGAACTCTTGGGGTTCAGGGCTGTCGGGGAGCAGGCTCTGGCTGCTGGGGAGAAGAACTCTTGGGGTTCAGGGCTGTCGGGGAGCAGGCTCTGGCTGCTGGGGAGAAGAACTCTTGGGGTTCAGGGCT
>VZRH01000822.1:30364-61196 GCA_013397555.1 Urocynchramus pylzowi
GAGAGAGATCCGGGATGGAGCAGGGGTAGTGACCCGGGATGGAGCGGGGGTAGGGACCCGGGATGGAGCGGGGGGAGCGATCCGGGATGGAGCGGGGAGAGCGATCCGGGATGGAGCGGGGAGAGCGATCCGGGATATCGTGGAGAGAGATCCGGGACAGTGTGGGGGGCGCGATCCGGGGTATCGTAGAGAGCCCTGTCGCTGCCACAGCCCCATTTCCGAAAATTAAAGAGGTTTCAATTAGCGGCGTTCCCTTGGAGTCGATATGAGCAGGATCACTCTGCAAACGCCCGCATTTAGCAAATCACCACGCCAGAAGTCAATTAACTTCATTGCTTAATAATAATAACGGCGAACTGTAAACATTGTGGGTCCGGTATTTTACGGCTGTTTTGGCTTTCGGTGACGTTTTAATTTGGTTTTTAATGCGTTGGGCTGGCACCGCTTGGCGGCACATGGTGAGGGTGGGCAGGCAGGGATGGTGACAGGGAATCGGCTCCGGGGCTGCTGCTCTGCGGAGCTTTCCTGGGAGCCAAGGGGGAGTTATGACTTTGTCTGCACGGAATAAAGTGCTGAAGTAAAGCAAGAAAAGTCCGTGGTGTTTAAAACCGGGGAAGCAGGGGAGAGCAGAGTGCCACGAGTATCCTGACAGGCAGCAGAGAGCGAAACGCGAGTTCTCAGCAACTTTTGGGAGTTGGTGCCGCAGCATCTCCCGNTGCCCAGCCCCAGTTATTCCCAGCTTCAGTTATTCCCAGCTCCAGTTGGGGCCAGCCTGGCGGCTCCCGCCCCCCTGCCCCTTCCCAGACAGCGCTTCCAGCCCCGCCGTGCCCACCGGAGTTGTCACAGTCACAAAATTCCCAACCCAGTGCCTGCGCATCCACATCCTTACCCAGCTGCGATGGTTTTAAACCCAATTCTGCACCACCCCGATGTTGTTGTTATTTTTTGTTTTCCTTATTGGAAATGACTGCAATCAGAAATGCTGAAGAAGAAACTGAATTTATGGGAAAAAGTTGAGCAAAGAAATGCCATGTTGTTTCAACTTCCTCTCCTGGTAGTGATTACCACGATGTGCAGGGGCAAAGGAAGCAGTAAAAGTTTTATAGACCGAGCTTCCAAGAAAGAAATAGTATTTTATTCGTTTGAGTTTGTGTTGAGGGAACCCTGGATGAAAGTTGAGGAGGGTTCAGGCTGCACCTCCAGTGTGAACACGGTGCCCTTCAATTTGAGGTTACTTTTTTTTTTTTCTGCCGAGTGACAAATCTGGCCTCGTGAAGGTGAAACTAAATTGCTTAGGTATCACTTTAAAGTTGCGATTACTGGGGGTGCAGATGGCTTGCAGCTGGCTCGAGAAAAACTTCCTGAAACTTTGTTCTTTCATAACCCGTTTCTGAAATGTCTGCACTTTTTGGTCAACTTCCAGTTTCACAGCTTTCAGCCGTGAAAGAGAAGCATAAAATGGCCTCACACCTCGCTTGCCTTTGCTGTGGAGCTGTAAATATCGTCACAAATCACGGCACGGGTTGGAAAGTTTGGTTTCAGCGCCTGCCGATTTGGGGGATTCGTGGCCTTTTGGGGGTTTGGTGGCAGGCGATGAGCGGCAGTGCCGGCTCGCTCCTGCACCTTCGGGAGGAGGCTGCAGCCGCCCTGCCCTCCCCGCTCCGAGCATCCCTCCCCAGCGCCGGCTCCGCTCCGAGGCATCTCCATTTGTCACCGGTAAATAGCAAAGCCGGCAGATGTTTTGAAAACAGGATGCTTGGGCTGCGCATTATTAAAGAAAAAACGGAAAGAGAAACAGTCTAGATAGGAAGAAAGCAAATCGGCTCGGCATGCTCCCAAGCGCAGCAGCAGAATAAACACTGACCTATCTTCCTGACCTCCGCTCTCGCCAGTTCCTGGCCCCGCGCCACCCCAGCCAAACTACGTCATTTGAGCCTGATAGTAGGCATGGCACAGCTGTTGCAAGTGTGACTCGAATTTCCTGTCTCCTTCCTGACAGACGTAGTTTAGAAAATCCAGAGTTGCAACAACAGCGCCGAGAGAGGCAGAGAGGGAGGCTCTCGGCATCCGTGCGCGCAGGGGGATTTTCGGGAGCGCTGCGGCAAAAAAAACCAAAAAAAACAAAGGAGGCAGCGGAGGAGGAAGAGCCATGCGGGACGGCAGCCGGGCTTTGAGCTGATGGGGTTCGGAAGGCAGCGCTCGAAACATGTGCGTATTCCTCGTTAAGGCGGGAGTTAACGCCAGGAGGAGCGAGGGAACGAGCGGCTCAGCTTGCGGGGCTGTGCTGCCGGCAGGAGCCCGGGGACCCTGCAGTGCCACCCGCGGGGACCCACGGAAAGCTGGCAGGGAGGGAACGCTGCTCCCTCCGACTCTGCTGGCACCGAGTCCTGATGCATCTCCAGTGCAGACCAGCCCGGGCTCTCTGCAGAACTAACCGTGCACAGCGCTCGTATCTTTCTAGTTTAGAGAAAAAAAAAAAATAACCTGCAAAAATACCTGTTTGCAGCTGCCATGAAGGGAGTTTATTTTCCTAACACTGAATTTCCTAACGTCTTGTGCTGGGAGCTGATAGGGCCCTGCAGCTTTGCACTGGAACAGAATAACCTGGAAGGAGCTCTGCAGGCACTCAGTGCTGCTTGAGAGACCCAACCACCCTTATTTACATTATTCCTGCATATATACTCAATTTTTCCTGCATTTATCACCGTGTCCAGCTTCCAGCTCAGGCAGCTGCTGTGTCAGAAGGGTTTGTGAGTCAGTGATGATAAAAAAGGTGCTATTTTCTGTCCTGGCATTAGGCAGCTGTCCTCAGCCTCACTTTGCTGCAGATGGGACCTGCTCTAGTCCCTAATTTGGGATCTGGGGCAGGACGTGCTCAGTGCATCCCCTGGATCAGCAGAAGGAGCAGGTTCTTTTCCCAGCTGAAATGCTGGCCTTGCCAGCTCCAGGTTTTTATGGGGCCATCACATCATAAAATGGAGGGATGGAGAGCATGGATTGTTTCTGCAGAGCTGCCTGTCCCTGCGGGGTGCAGCCCAAACAGAGATACCTGCGTGGACCCCAGCTGCACCTCTGCCTCTCCTTAAATTAGACCAGGCTTGTTCAGAGCTTTCTGCAGCCCATCGAGTCCAGAGAACAGAATTTCTGCTCTCTGGGGGATATTCTGAGTTTAAATAGGCAGAGTGTGAGTGGTGTCCTCTCATGACTTTGCAAACTCCCTTGCCTCTACCCAAACTGTTACTTGGAGGACTCTTCCTTGCAAATCCTTAAACTCTCGTGTTGCAACTCTTAAAGATGTTTCTGTTATTCCCAAGTGCTGGATAACTCAAGCCTGGTCCAGCTAGCGGCCCGGGACAGCAGCACAACTGCCCCGCGTTCCTCTCTCGCTCGTGAGCCGCAAGATAAACACAAGCGATCTCGTTTTGCCGGGATTTCAAAGGGCATTTCGGTCAGAAAAGCGGAGCAAGGCCGCACCTCGCTTTCGGCAGAGGGCGGCTAAATAAACATCTGGCCACGAATGTAAACTGCCGGGGCCGCGCTGGAGGTCGCGGCCGAGTGCCAGCGGTGGATGTGCCGGGCTGCACAGCGTGCCCTCCTGGGGCCAGCCGGGCAGCCCCCAGCCCCGTCCCTCGCTACGTGATGTTTCCCTTAAGCGGTGCCGAGCTGTTTAGTCTTCCCCTGGCTTTGCGCTGGAACTTCCTTTGTTTAATCGCCGCACAAAGAGAGGTTTGTTCGCTGCGGCAGCCGGCGGAACAAAGACGCTTCCACGTCTCCTGTTTTTCCGAGGCGGGATGAATCGGTGAGCGCTGCCGGCCGGCCCGGGAGCGGCGCTGGGGAGCGGCGCTGGGACCGCGCTCCCGCAGCGCCCCGCGCACATCGCCGCCCTGACGCCGCTCTTTAACCCTTCCCCGGCCGCGCAGCCGCCGCTGCCAGCAGGACCCCGCGCCGGCGGCATGCTCCAGGAGGTAGGAGCTGGTTGCGGCTCGCTCTGGGGGTGCTCCCCCCAGCCGGGTGGGCCGTGCCGGGGGTGTCCTTGCGCTAGAGGACGGGGAGCCGCGCTCCTCCGGGAGCGGGGATTGAGCGCAGGCGAGCAGGAGCTGCCAGGGAAAGCGGCTGGATCAGGAGGGAACAGCTCTGGGTGCTGGCTCTGACCGGGCTGGAATCCCCTCGGGATTTGGGGAGCTTGGACGCAGTCAGCTCCCCTGTGTCAGTCTCACCACCGTCATAAACGGACTTCAGGGTGGCTGTCCCCGTGTCCTCCCCCCGTGCTTATTGCCCGCTGAAGTAAATCATTCTGGGGGTGTCAAATATGCCCTAAAAGCAGGGTGGAATACTGGGGGCATACATAATTAATAATGTGGTATTTTGTTCTTGCGAGCCCTCTGGGCTGTCTGTCCAGATAGCTTGGTTAAACTGCTACAGATATTTTAAAAATTGAAATATTGGAAGGCTGCAGCGCTGGCTGTGGCGTGTGTGGGGATTAGGAGACAGCGTCAGCATCTGGGATACCCTCCTGGAGCAAAGGGATTTTGAGTGCTGGATGCTTTCCCATCTTTTGGGATGTTGTGGGAAAAAAAAAAGCAAGCCCATCCAAGGGGGATCCCTTGGCCACTGCTGGTGCAGAGATCAGGGCTTTGGCAGTAGAATTTTGGTTCAAATCCTTCTCCCCAGGAGCCTTTTGGGGAGCTGTCACCCATACTCTGAGCCACAACGGTGCCCAGGACCTTGCAGCGTGTCCTTTACCCAATTCTGGTTTTCCTGGGACGTGATGGGGTTTTATAAGTTCAGCATTCTCAGACTTCTACGTTATAACACGTCAGGGTGGGGCTTAAATAAATAATAGCTCAAAGGCAGGTTCAAAATGAATCATGAGCTGAGGGCAGCACTGGAGGGTGACTAAATGTGGGGAGCAGGGTCCTCTCTGGAGTGAAGGATGCTGGTGGCATCCCAGAGGAGCAGCATCACTCGGGATGAAGGAGCTGGGAAGGATTTCAGGGCAGCCCTAATCCTCACCCTGGTTTTGAGTGGTTTTGTGGACAGCCTGACCCCAAACTCCTCATTTTTTTCCCCAGTTGTGTTCCATGGGGCTGATACCCCGTGGTATCTGCATGAAGTGAAATGAATTGATATCTGCATGAAGTGAAATGAATTGAAAGATGTGGAGTTATCAAGGGCAGGACAAGTTGTGGAGATGGTTTGGGATGGAGATTCACCCCCAGAGCTCTGAGAGGCAGAGATTCCCCGATTAAAGCCTGGCTTAAAGCAAACAAACCAGAAGTGCCTCACCTTGCTGCAGGTTTAGCACAGCTGGGCCAACGGCAGCAAAAGGGTTCTGAGGAGCATTTGCCTATCTCTGTGTGAGAAGGAGTTTTCATTTAATTTTATCTCCATTAATTAGTGCCTTCTGTATGGGTTTGATGCTTGCATTAGGCTCATTTTCATTTTGGCAGGACCAGCTGCCACATTTTTGGGGGCATGCTGAGCTTCACCAACTTTTTCCCTGGATTTTCTGTGCCCTCTTCCCGGACTCCCTCTTTATCCCATGTTTTCTGAAGAAAACAAACTTGTGTTGATTCAAAGTTGCCAGATTTTTTTTTTCAACACGGGCATCTTGGAAAAGTCTTCTCAGGGCACAAAGTTATTTGAATTTTCCAAAGCCTGTTCTCCTACTCAGGTAAAACCCCAGCTGGATTTGCCTAAATGATGACTGCAGAGCTTGATTCAGATTTAAATTAAATTTAAATTGCTGCTTCATACGATTAGCAAAATCCCATGTTTAATTGCATTGCTCTCTTGTTAAATGACAAATGCTCTGTTAGTTGTTATTTTGGGGGTGTTTTCTGTGATTGAGGCTATAACCCAGGTTATTCCACCCCAAATTCCCAGCGTCTCCTGGCTCCCAGAGGAGCAGGGGTGGCTCTTTGCTTTGTGGCTCTCCTGACGCAGTCGCTCGGCTTCCTCTGGCACTGTGGTTTGCAGGGGTGTGACTGACACAAGATTTGGGGCTGAGATCTGCAGCTCCTGCAGCACTCTCTGCTCTCGGGGCCACAGATCTTGTCAGGGCTTTCTTTAATCACCTTCGTGTCAACAAACGAGCTGCTGGAGGTTTGTGCTGCTGCTGCTGCTGCTTCTCAGCAGCTCCCCTTCCTCCTCAGTCTCCTTTTGCTCTCCAGCATCCAACGTTCTTCCAGCCAGTAAAGGTCTGAAAATGACATTGCAGAGCGAGTGTTTTGGCCTCTTTCTGCTTTTGTTTACTCACCTCTCCCTAGAGGGAAGAATAAAAGCAGTGCTGGGATGAGAAGTTGGTGTGGGCACTGACCGTGGAGCTCTGGGAAAGGTGGGACAGATCTGGGGAGCTGTCCCTGGCCTGGGATGTGCCTTTTGTGTGCTTCTTCCTCCCAGCAGGGCAATTTGCATTTTAAAATGCACCTTTCAGTGGGGGAGAGAGAGGAAATCCGTACTAACCCCAACCAGATGAGCTGTACACTCCAGATGTAGCTGCCAAAAGAATTGGGTAGGAGAGATCTGTTCTGGATATTGGGGAAGCGTTTTGGATGGAGCAGAAACCAACCTGAGCTTCCTCCAAAGGATCCCAGAGTTTCAGAC
Organism: Urocynchramus pylzowi; assembly: GCA_013397555.1. Taxonomy (NCBI): domain Eukaryota; kingdom Metazoa; phylum Chordata; class Aves; order Passeriformes; family Fringillidae; genus Urocynchramus; species Urocynchramus pylzowi. The sequence goes on from VZRH01000822.1 coordinate 36,971, forward strand.
TGGGCCAAACCTCCCTGCTGGGGTTTTTCCACCCAAGGAGAGCAGCAATAACTGCCCAAGGCCAGGCTGGACAGGGCTTGGGGCAGCCTGGGGTGGTGGAAGGGGTGGAACGAGACGGTTCTCGAGGTCCCTTCTGACCCAGACCAGAGTGGGCTTCTCTGCAGTCATAAACTCTGCCAGTTCCACATCAGTCCAGACAGGGGGAAACACAGCCCAAGGATTTGGGCACTGCTGTTGGAGACAGGGATCCACGGGCAGTGGTGTTGGAATATTGAGACTGGGATCCAGAGCAGTGGTGTTGGACACCCTGGGACTGGGATGCATGGATTGGGTTCCAGGGCAGTGGTGTTGGGTGTTCCAGGACTGGGATGCATGGATTGGGATCCAGGGCAGTGGTGTTGGATGTTCCAGGACTGGGATCCATGGACTGGGATCCAGGGCAGTGGTGTTGGAGGTTCCAGGACGGGGATCCAGGGCAGTGGTGTTGGATGTTCCAGGACTGGGATCCATGGACTGGGATCCAGGGCAGTGGTGTTGGATGTTCCAGGACTGGGATCCAGGGCAGTGGTGTTGCACACTCCAGGATGGGATCCATGGACTGGGATCCAGGGCAGTGGTGTTGTTGCACGCTCCAGGACGGGATCCAGGGGCTCCAGGAGCAGGCAGGAGCAGATCCGGCCCCGCGGGGCACTCGGGGATGTCTCCAGTGCCAGCCCCATCCCACACATGACACGCGGGTTTTCAGGGAAGCACAGCGCTGCTTTCTCCATGACCTGAGCCCTTCCCCGCGGCGGCCGAGGGGGATTTTCCTCCCTCAGCGCTGAGTAACCCGCGGAATTCTCGGGAATGGAGCAATCCGGTCTGGCTGTGGAGCCGCACGAACCCCCGGCGCTTTCCTTGGGCAGGCTCCTGCAGGGAGTTTTTCCTTTCCGGCATTCGGAGCAATTTGCATATTTCGAGTCTCATTTGGCTGGAAACGAGCTGGAAATGCCCCAGTGCTGCGAACGCTCAGCTCCAGCTCCCAATTCATCACTTTTTTAAAGCCCCGCGTTGCGTAAATCCCGTCCCACCCAAGGGAGGTTCTGCCGCTCTCAGAAATGCTAAACTTCACGGGGGGAAAATCTGAATATTGTTCTGTCTACATCAGATAGATGTTCTCGCTTTCATGAGCAGCCACATGCTGATTTATGGCAACCTGCTATTTATTTATCAACATTTACATTGTGGATTTCTAAATTATTCTAATAACATCAGGCCAACAAGTTGGTCATGATGTTGCTCCTTTAAAGTCTTCCTTTGAACATCTCTATAAATCAAGGCTGCTTTGATGTGAAATTGGAGATTTCATAAGCCTGTGTTTACTTTTGGGTTTCCAAAATCAGCTGAAGGGAAAACAAAAAAAAACCCCAAAAAACAAACAGTACTTTGTATCTCATTAAAAAGAGTTTCTAGCGCATTAAACGCGATATTGTTTTAGGAAATAAGAACTAGAAAGAGCTGCAAAAGAAATTTGATTTTTTTAATGACTGATAGTTGACTGCAACCATTCCATTTTTCTCCAGGCACTGAAATATGGCTGAAAACTTTCTCCTTTAGTGCTGTTTAGTGCGAAACAGGCTCGTGGGTTTTGGTTTTGTTTTTTGTTGTTTTCTTGTTTAAGCATTAAATGCACCTCCCTCATTCTCCATGGAGTACCTGGGGAGGAAAATCGATGGGAATTATGAAGTAACAAGGACAGCTGCAAATCTGTTTGCCACGGTCCTTTCTGTAAGTGATGTAACGGCAGGAAAACACAGATAAGCGGGGTCACTGCTGCTCCAAACCCAGGAATTTTAACTCTTGGCTTCCAAACTTCGGAAGAAATGCTCCACAATTCCAAAATCCAGGGGTTTGGCTCGGTGCAGCGCAGGAGTGAGATGTCAGGAAGAGAGGGCTGGGCAAACAACTAATATTCCTTCAGCGGGGTGGCATTCATCCCATTTTTCCAAACCCGGAGTGGAGTGTCGCGTCCATCCCCATCCCAGACAAAGGCATTCCCCCTCCCTGGCTGAGCCCGATTGCTCGGGTGAGTAATTTCCCTCCTGTGTGTAAATCATTTCCGACGGGGCTCGGGCAGGTGAGGGGCGGCTCTTCCCGTCCCGCGAATCCCAGGAAAAGAGCTGCTCCACGCAGTCCCACCAAGCTCTAATTGCGCCTCTGGACCTGCACTAATTAGCCGGGTAATTAAGCGGGGAGGATTCAGCCCGGCTGCCTCAGCGAAAGTAACCCTGGGCCCACAAACGCTTTTGTTCTGGGGATTTCTCGGAGCGCCGGGGATGGGAGCTCTGCGTCACCAGGGTGGGTCGGGAACAGAGTTTATAAACACTGGAGATCTGCGGCGAGATTCCTCCATCAAAGTGTGGGGCAGGATCCCTCTGAGCGGAGCCTCTCCAGCCCCGAGCTGCTCTTTTATCTCCAAATCGCCCTCAGCTCCTGCAGATGACTCCGGCTGGGTTTCAGCAGCCTCTTTGCATAAGGACTCCTGGCCTCGGGGAACCCCAGCTGGGCTAAATCGACTTCAAAGGATTCCCAGCAGCAGCAGATCCCTGCTCCTGTCTTTATTCTTCTCCCAGGAGCACCTCTCCAAACTCCAGAGGGAAAGGAACAGGAATAACAGCAGGATCCATCCTTGGAGTCAGAGTGGGACTGGGAAGGGCAGTGGGTGCCTCTTCACGGCCCTCCCTGGGAGAGGAACAGAGTTGTTCTTTCCATAAAGAGCCAGAAAAGTGGGAATTTCCACACTAAATCATCAGGGAGGTTTCTCCCAATCCCCATCAGGGTCATGTCATGGAATGCCAGACTGGTTTGGGTTGGGAGGGATCTTAAATCCCATCTTATCCCCCATCCCAGGCTGCTCCAAACCCCAATGCCCAGCCTGGCCTTGGGCACTGCCAGGGATCCAGGGGCAGCCACAGCTGCTCTGGCAATTCCAGCCCAGGGCCTCCCCAGGGAACAATTCCCAATTCCCAAAATCCCAATATCTCAATCTACCTTCTTCCAGCTTCCAGCCATTCCCTGTGTCCTGTCCCTCCAGGCCTTGTCCCCAGTCCCTCTCCAGCTCTCCTGGAGCCCCTTTAGGCCCTCGAAAGTCATGGTAGGGTCACCCTGAACCCCCCCAATATGGTTGGGCTCCTAAATCTGTCAAATTCGATCATAAATTAGGCCAGATTTTCTTCCTCTGCATAAAAATGGAGCACATTTGGTTAGGCAGGGGTGACAGGGCAGCTGCCAAGTGGCTCCAGGAGCTGCCGTGCCCTTGGTGCCAACGTCACCACCCTCCCAGGGCCCCTCTCCCAGGATTTCCATGTCTGGAAGCAGAGCTCAGCAAAGGAATAAAGGTGGGGAGAAGCCCTGAGCAGCGAGGGTTTGCTGTGGGCAGCAGGAGGGGAGCTGGGAGAGAACTTTGCCACTGGTAATCAAGGAAATTAAAATAACCCTCACGCACGGCTGGGAGGGAGCTGGGCAGGAGCTGTGATTCCCTGGAGCAGAGGATGCATGGAATAGGGTCACTGCTGGTAATCCAAGAATGATTCAATTCTGGGAGACTTAATTTGGTGCAGATGAGTTCTGCAGTTGCTTCAGAGCAGGCAAAACAGGAAAGCTCCACGCGATGCCGGGGCTCCAGATGCTTCCAGTCCAGCTGGGAATGTTGGCTGTGCCTTTGGATATGGAAAATGGCACCTGGGCTTGATCTTATTGGTGTTATCTGCACTCCTCCCACCAGTTAAAGGCGTTAATTGCATGGTCCCGAGGCCAGAGTTTGGGGTGGAGGGAAGGGAGCACTGAGCATTTCCTGATTTTCTCCTTTTTAAGGGAAAGCCCCCGGATTTGGGGTGAGCATCCGCTCCTTACCCCTACACCCCTAATTCCCATCTCTTGGTGAGTTTATCAGTGCTAATTTCCTTTGGAAAAGGCGCGGGGATGATTATTAATTACGAAAATTAATGAAAATAACAGCACGGGGCCCATGCCGCAAATGGGCATTACCGTAATTACCCGCGTGGCTGCCGGGCGTTACCGTAATTGCAGGCGGCGCTCTCCACAGCCCCAGTCGCTGGGTTTGCTCCAGTTGGAATTTTCCCCTCGCTCCCTGCGATCTGTTTGCTTTCCCCGTCGCTGTCGCGCGGATTTGAGGTGGGGATTGCTCCAGGGGGGTTGCACATGGCATAAGCCATTGATCCTCGCAGAGGCAGCAGCCTGCTCGCTCCCTGCAGCGCAATTCCCGGGAAGCAGCGCCGCTCCAGAGCATCCTGGCATCGAGGAAAAACCCCCAAAACCCGCCAGGAGCAGTGGAACGTCCTGGGTGCCTCGGCGGTTTTGGAAGGGGGGTGTGTGAAAAAGTGAATCCTGCTTAGGTGCCAGCATCGTTGGGGTGACAAATCCCAATAAACTCTGCAAATCCTGTGGGAATTCCCACAGCTCCGGGAAGCTCAGCTGGGTGTGACCCTCGCAGTCCTTCCAGCAGCGCTGTGGTTCTGCTGCAGTGTTTACAAAAGGCTGCTGATTAAAGGGCTGGAGAAGTGAGGGAGATTAAGGCTGTGGGGGGCAGATTCCTGCTTCCACACGGGATAGCAGAATCCGAGGATTTGTCCCTGCTGCACGTGCCTCAGTGACCTTGTGGCCGCCACTCCACTGCTCTGTGCCTCAGTGGGAAGGCAGCGCCGCCCCTTGTGCTTTGTGAGGCCACTTGTGAGGTAAAGACATTTGGATCAGCTGTTTGTCCGCCTCGTGGATCTGAAAGGGGCATTTGTAGGGAAAGCCCAGTGAGGAGAAGCAGATTGTGATCATCTGCTGACCGTGGGGTGTGCCTTTGGGATGAGGCCTGGCTGCAGGGATGTGGGGTGTGCCTTTGGGATGGAGGCCTGGCTGCAGGGAATTGGGATGTGTGCCTTTGGGATGAGGCCTGGCTGCAGGGAATTGGGGATGTGCCTTTGGGATGAGGCCTGGCTGCAGGGAATTGGGATGTGTGCCTTTGGGATGAGGCCTGGCTGCAGGGAATTGGGGTGTGCCATTGGGATGAGGCCTGGCTGCAGGGAATTGGGATGTGTGCCTTTGGGACGAGGCCTGGCTGCAGGGGATTGGGGTGTACCTTTGGGATGAGGCCTGGCTGCAGGGAATTGGGATGTGTGCCTTTGGGATGAGGCCTGGCTGCAGTGGGGTTTGCAGCACAGCCCGGCTCTCTGGCTGTGGGAAGGGCTCTCTGTCCTGCTGCTGCTGCCCTGCTCGGACCTCGCTGGCAGGAGAGACGGGGTCAGGGCTCCCTCCTGCCCCGGCTCCCACCCCTGCTGCCCCTCCTGCTCCTTCCCCCAGCCTGTTCTGGGCAGTTGCAAAAGGGTTTTGTCCCTCGTGGTTGGCAGGAGATGGAGTGGGGTCCCTGTGGGACAAAATCCATGGCCTGGTGCTGTGGGATGTGTTCCTGGGTAGGCAGAACCCTTCACATCCCAATCCTTCCTGTATCCCATGGGATGCCAGCCTTCACACCCCTCTGCTGTCCATATCCCATGGGATGCCAGCCTTCACATCCCATTTCTGTCCATGTCCCATGGGATGCCAGCCTTCATATCCCATTTCTGTCCATGTCCCATGGGATGCCAGCCTTCACACCCCTCTGCTGTCCATATCCCATGGGATGCCAGCCTTCACATCCCATTTCTGTCCATATCCCATGGGATGCCAGCCTTCCCACCCCTCTCCTTCCTCTATCCCATGGGACAGGATTTAAGCTGCTTGACTTACCTGGAATGTGAGGTCTCACTGTGTGATGCTGAGAGTGGGATTGGGTGTGATATTGGGAAGGAATTCCTGGCTGGGAAGGTGGGGAGGTGCTGGAATTCTATTCCAGCTGCCCCTGGATCCCTGGCAGTGCCCAAGGCCAGGCTGGAGCAGCGTGGGACAGTGGGAGGTGTCCCTGCCGTGGCAGGGGTGGCACTGGATGGGGTTTAAGGCTCTTTCCAACCCAAACCATTCCAGGATTCCCTGTTTCTGTGGCACTGGCAGGTTGCTGTGGGAGGGGACAGCAGGGACAGAGGTGGCATTGTCCCAGCAGGTCACACCCCACCTCTGGGCTGCACAGGTGAAAGGGAGGTGCCATCAGCTTCCCACCTCCACCAGTCTTGAATTTCGGGAGAGGAGCAGATGGGTCACCACTTGCTCTGCTCCACGTGGCCAAAGGTTGAGCTGGAATCCCGTCTGGACGTCCTGGAGCCGTGCCTTGTCCAGCCCGGGCTGGCAGAGGGAGCAGGGCCAGGATCTGGGGCTGTGCCCACGCCTCACGTGTCCCTCAGCACGCGGGGCAGCCTCGTGCCACCACCCCAGGAGGGGCTGGGAAGGCAGCTGCAGACAGGAGAGGGTTTCACAGCAAAGATGGCCCTTTTATTTTGGGAATCCTGGCCTCTGGCATGTGCTGTGTTCCCAGCACAATCACCAAGGACGTCCTGAGCAGCGGGAGAGTTGCACATCCCGCTGGTCCCGTGCTCAGCACGGCACAAGGGGATTTTCTTTGGGTTCCACCTCAAGGACAGCTCCAGCTTCCTCATAAAGGGATTGCTTGTCTGTTTGAAATTGCAGAAACTGCAGAACTGATGAAATACTGAAATCTGGATTGTGGATCACAGAATGGTTGGGGTTGGGAAGGACCTTAAAGCTCATCTCGTTCCACCCCCTGCCTTGGGCAGGGACATGACAGATGGATTCTTTTAAGAATGAATGTTTGAATTTATGAATTGCAGTTGCAGATTTAAGGTGGTTAATTTTTATACCTCTTGTCTGAAGGGTATTTCAGTTTGTAAAGGGACATTTTGCTGCATTGCTGCATTTTGCCCTTTACCACAGAGGAGGAAAAACCCGATCACACTGAAAACGTGAAAAACGCTTTTGAAAATCCAGCTGGGAATATCTTGAAAATCTCTGTAGAGAACAGGATTAAAGCAAAGCAGGAATGGAGAGGAGACTGCTGCTTGCTTTTCCCTTATTTAAATATTCCCGGAGCTTCCTCCATTTTAATTTTCCCATAAAACATGGCTGTGTTAGCGGAGCTGCCTAAATCAGCATCGCTCAGCTGAGCCGGGCTCCTGCGGAGCGGGGACCCCCTTCAGGAGCCGAGCGAGCAGCACGATCCCAAATCCCCCAGCGCTTCCCGGCACGCGGCTGGATCCGTGCGGATCCATTCCCGGTCCTTTGTGCATCCCGGATCTCTCATCCCTCGCATCCACCCACGGGCAGGCTGCGGGATGCGCCTCAGGCTGGGATTAGCAGCTGCCGGTTCTTGCGGGAGCTCTGCCTCGGATGAACGCTGATTTTTTGGGATTGGGAAAAGCTCCTCTCCCGTCGGAGCGGCGATTTCTGCCGGAGGATTTGTACTGGCTTGCCGGGAGCTTTCCAAAATGCCTGAAGCCAATTATTTGTTATCTGTGTCTTGGGGTTACATTAAGGTGGGTTTGATTCCTGAAGGATTATTAATTACCGAATCGTTAATGGCTGCTTTTTTGGTGCTGTGTTGCTCAGAGAAAGCCTCTGTGAGGAAAATATGCTTTAAAAATGCAGATTTCTGTGTGTTTTGGCTGATCATGTGTGTAGTGTGCATGCAGAGTCCATGAATGTCATTTTTGGGGGGGATTCGGTGTTGCAGGTTAAAATGATGCAGCAGTGATGAAAATATTGGATTACAAAATCAGCAGGATCTCAGCATGAACCTCTAAGGGAATCATGCCTGAATCTCACATTTTGCTGTATGATCTTCAGATTTAGGGCATATTTCTCCTCTGGGATGCAGCTATTTAATACAAAATGGAGCAAATTTAGAAAATCCAGAACAAAAGAAGGTTTAGGGATGGGGAATCTCGACCTGTGATAAAAATCTGAGCTTTCAGAGAGATTTATCTGAATCGTTCTCTCCTCGTTTGTGACAGTAACAATTAATGAGCATCTTTAGAGGAAATTAATTCCGTGGGCTGATAAGAAATACCCAGTCACGGTGATGCCGAGCAGGGTGGAAATGGAACCATCTGTCGCCGACTCCATCCCAAATACCCCGGAATTCTGCGCGTCGGGGGAGTCTCCCGTGCTAACGCGGGGTGGATTTGGGAGAGGATTCCATAAAAATGCCATTTTCCTGTGCTCTGCCCCTCGCAGTTCAAGAGGATGCTGAACCGGGAGCTCACCCACCTGTCCGAGATGAGCCGCTCCGGCAACCAAGTGTCCGAGTACATTTCCAACACTTTCCTGGGTAAGGAATGCACCCGAGCTGCTTGGGGGGCTCGGGGAAGGGTCAAGGGCAGGCGGATTGCTCCCATTCACAGCTTCCCTCTCTGGGTTGTCACTTTCAGATGGCTGCGGGGAGGGGGAGAGTGCTGTTTGGGTAAGAGGAGTTCCTTGCCCAGCCTCGGGATGTTTCTGGGAGGATTCCGTGGGGCTGCTGGTGCTGGCTGCCTTATGCAACGCTGGGTTTTTGCGGTGACCTTATGGAAAGGACAAAGTCACCCAGGGCCAGCTGCAGGCACTGCCTCGTTCAGCTGCACCTTCCCTTCGGAGATGGGGCTCAGATTAAATCATCCCTAAAATTGTCTCCATTGCTTTGTGCAAATCTGCTCGTTTTGCACCAGAAGTCAGGAAAAAAAAAAAAACCAGAATATTTTGCATTTCATTCATTCTGTAGGAGCTCACAGCTCCACCGATGTGAATGAATCCTCTGTGTCAACGTTTGTTAGAACAAATGGGATTTTCTCAGGAAGCAGCTTCAGGGTTTGTGACCATTTGCATCTAAAATGAGGAGCCTCATATTTATGGACATCCCTGAATCCAACAGCTCCAAAGGCTGTGTGCCTGTGGCTGCTGGGGATTCATGCCCCGAGGCTGGGATGAGTTCCCTGTGTGACACACAATTATTCCCATTAAGGGTTTTAAAGTGATTCCAATATCCAGCTGCAACTGGAACTGCTGCCTGCATTTAGGACACTTCACAGCATTCCTAATCCATGGAAGTTTGGAGCTGCTCTGTGGGGATGCATTGATTTTATTGCTCAGCTGAACCCAGAGCATGCATTCAAAGGGAATGGGGCTGGATTGGGATGCACAAAGGGGCCAGTCCAGGGATTTGGCTGGTGGTCAGCTCTGCCCAGCAGCCACGTGAGTGTGGAGCAGGAATTGCCAGTGTGGCCACCAAAAATAAACCCCACAAACACTCAGGTTAATGAAGCCTGAATCCCAGCAGGGGCTGATGAGACAGAGCTGCTGCTGGGGTTATTTTATTCACAGAATTCCAGACTGGTTTGGGTTGGGAGGGACCATAAGGATCATCCAGTGCCACCCCTGCTGTGGCAGGGACACCTCCCACTGTCCCAGGCTGCTCCAGCCCCAGTGCCCAGTCTGGCCTGGGGCAGTGCCAGGGATCCAGGGGCAAATTCTATTCCAGGGCCTGCCCACCCTCCCAGCCAGGAAATCCTTCCCAACATCCATCTCAATCTGCCCACTTCCAGCTTCCAGCCATTCCCTGTGTGCTGTCCCTCCAGGCCTTGTCCCCAGTCCCTCTCCAGCTCTCCTGGAGCCCCTTCAGGCCCTGCAAGGGGCTCTGAGCTCTGCCTGGATCCTTCTCCTCTCCAGGTGACACCCCCAGCTCTGCCTGGATCCTTCTCCTCTCCAGGTGACACCCCCAGCTCTGCCTGGATCCTTCTCCTCTCCAGGTGACACCCCCAGGTGTCCCAGCCTGGCTCCAGAGGGGCTCCAGCCCTGCAGCAGCCCCAGGGCTTGCTCTGGGCTCTCTCCAGCAGCTCCAGGTCTGAATTCCTGCTATCCCCATGCTCAGGCAGCTCCATGGCCCCTGGCAGGGCTGGACAATGCTCTGTCCATTCCTGTGCCTGGTGACAGTGACATCCCCGTGTGAGGCCACTCAGAGCCTGGCACTGCTGAGGGGGACAGGCTCTCCAGATTGCAGCCTGATTGCTCATCTTCAGAAAAAAATGAGGGAAGCTTTTAAGAGGATCATCAGTTGTTTCAGGAAGTCGTGCTGGTGTGGGGTTTATGAATTAGTTTTTTCCTTCCTAAAATTTAATTAAATTAAATGAACGCCCAAAATAACAGGAGTCTGCAAGTGAGGAGGTTGAACAAACAAACAAAAAGAAATGTGTGGGTAGGACACTGACTTATCTCCAAAGGTGGGGATAACTCAGAGATATTAAACCCAGATCGTGTGACTTCATTCAGCCTTTTGATTTTATCAGGGCAAGGAGGGACAGGACACAGGGAATGGCTTCCCACTGCCAGAGGGCAGGGATGGATGGGATACTGGGCAGGAATTCCTCCCTATGACGGGGATGAGGCCCTGGCACAGGGTGCCCAACAGCCCTGGCAGTGCCCAGGGCCAGGCTGGAGCACCCTGGGACAGTGGAAGTGTCTCTGCCGTGGCAGGGGGTGGAACCAGATGATCTTAAAGCTCCCTCCCATCCCAACTTCTTCTGTAATTCCGTGATGAAATGGGCTGGGAAGGCTCCAAGAAGGAGCAGAGGGTCCAGGCCTGCATTCCCAGCCAGGACAGGGCTGGGAAGGTCAGAGAGGAGCAGCAGAGGTTCCACACACGTCAGAGGGACATCCCGCTGGCCCTGGCTCACACGCTGCTCCCGAGGGCTCAGCGGTGGCACTGCCACCCCCGTGGGGACATTGATGCAACAAATCAGGGATTTCTGCTCAGAATGGCCATTTGATGCTGCCTTAGTCACTGCTAAGGAGATTATGGAGAGGAAAGTCCTTCGGTGGTTCAGCAAAATCCAGGGAACACCCTGTGATGTCAGCTGTGCTGTGAATAATGACTCCTTTCCTAATTGCTGCTGCTGCTTGGGCTTTCACAGGGGTTTAATTAAACCCAGGCAAAAGCAACTCCTGTCTGGAAGCCTCGTCCCTCTGGAGGTCCTCAAGGTGCTCAGAGGTTGTGGGAAAATCCATGAGAAATGGTTTGGATGGAAGTCATGAGCCACTGGACCTGTGCTTTAATAAATCAGCTGTAGGGCAGTGAATACCATGTAATTTTAAGATTTATTTATTTGCTAAACACATCTCCACAGCCAGGCTTGGGCCCTCTTCATGTGCACTAAAACTGTGATTATCCCTGGGAATGGCAACGGGAATTTAGCCTGTGCTCTGGATGTTATTCCACACATATTTGTAAAGGAAAAATCATCTTTAATGAATCAGTGACACCCATGTGTTACTGGTTTTAAGAGCAAGGGGTATTCACCCTAAAAAGTGAAAATATGGAAAATAGATGTGGTTTTACTCTATTCAGGAAAAAAAAGTGTTGTTTGAACATATCTTTTATTTTCCTGAAAATAGGGACTAAAATTAATTGGGGTTTATCCCCAAGGAGAACCTGGTGCCTTTCAGGCATGGGAAATCACAGAACCATTCAGGTTGGAGATCGTGGGGTCCAGCCATTCCCAGCACTAATCCATGTCCCCAGGTGCCACATCCATGCACAGAGAGACATTCCTGGACACATCCAGTGCCCCCAAACCACACCGTGGCTGCAAGAGAGCAACCAGAGCTTTTGTAACTGGGCTTTTTTTGATTTTTGGATCCCAAAATCAGCAGAACCCCCTGGGTTTGAAGTGGGGAGCAGAGGCAGCAGCTCGAGGGCCGATTTTGGGGGATGTGCTGGGAGCTCACATTCCCCCTGTGCTGACTCATCTCCCCCTGCTGTGTTGCAGACAAGCAGAACGATGTGGAGATTCCTTCTCCCACCCAGAAGGACAGGGAGAAGAAGAAAAAACAGCAGCTCATGACCCAGATCAGCGGGGTGAAGAAATTAATGCACAGCTCGAGCCTAAACAACACCAGCATCTCACGCTTTGGGGTGAAGACAGAGAAGGAAGATCACCTGGCCAAGGTAGGAGAGATTCCTGCTCTTCTGGGAGAAGCTGGAAGCTGGGAATGGATTGTTCCCCCTTGGAATTAGTGTCCCTGAAGTGATGTGGCCATTAGAAATGCTGTAATTAATGGTAGAGCATATTTTGTATTTAAGCATATTTTATATTTGAGCATGTTTTATATATTATATATATGCTCAAGAGCATATTTTATATTTAAAAATACATGAAAATAGCCCTAAAATAAAAAGAAAAAAGGTGATGAAGGCTGAGGAGAGCAATTATGAAACACAAAATCAGCCCTTCACAGTTACTCTGTGTTCATTAAGCTCACACGTTCAGCACTTACATAATTACAATAACCATTACATTTGCATATTTGTGAACTTTTTGAGGGGAGGGGTGCAGAATTGCCTGGAGAACCATTCAAACCATTATTATTTTTGTGCTCTCCAAAGGAACTGGAAGACCTGAATAAGTGGGGCCTCAACATCTTCAACGTGGCCAGGTACTCCCACAACCGGCCACTGACCTGCATCATGTACGCCATATTCCAGGTGTGTGTTCCTGCACTGCAGGGTTCCCTGCTGCTTCCAGCACTGTGCTCATGTCTCATTCCCCTCTGCTTCCCTGCCTGCTCCACCTGAGCTGGCACTCAGCTGGGTGTTTGTGCTCTGCTCCCTCAGGAGCGGGACCTGCTGAAAACCTTCAAGATCTCGTCGGACACGTTTGTGACGTACATGATGACCCTGGAGGACCACTACCACTCAGATGTGGCCTACCACAACAGCCTGCACGCTGCTGACGTGGCCCAGTCCACCCATGTGCTGCTCTCCACCCCTGCCCTGGATGTGAGTGCCCTGTTTGGCTTGGCTTTCAACCTGGGGTGGGCACTGGTGGCTCTTCGAGCGCTCCCTTCTCCTCCATCGTTAGGAAATCTCAGCATGTGGGATCTCTGTTTCACCTTTCTGCAGTGCCTTGTCCCAGAGTACCAATTGAGAAAGCACAATTTGTTCCCCTCAATCAGCTTCCCCAGCAGCTGAGAGGTAAAACCCTTCTGACAGGCTCCTGTTGCTCCATCCTAGGCTGTCTTCACGGATCTGGAAATCCTCGCTGCCATTTTTGCAGCTGCAATCCATGATGTGGATCACCCCGGGGTCTCCAATCAATTCCTGATTAACACAAGTGAGTTTTGTTCTGAATCTCTCAGAATTTCACCCCGAAAGCAATGGGAATGTTTTTTACCTGCCACAAATGACAACTTGCAGGCTGTGCTGCCCTCTCAAAATACAGTGCAGTAAAGGAGTGAGACATTTTGGAATCAAGCAGGAATTAAAATGCAATCCCTGACAAAGGGAACCATTGTAACACAATTTGTAAAGTCAATATTTACTACTTGCTAGCACATAATAATTCTGCCAGCCCTGGGTGCAAACTTTACCATTAAGATAAGAGAAGCAATCCTATTGCTATTGACAACCAGAAAGCCAAATATTGGCCTTTGTGTTGTGTTCTGCCACAGGCCGAGCACGGATCTGGATTCCAAAATATGGGGATTGCTGTGCTTTGGGGAGGGTTTTTGCAGGATCTCTTGCCAGTGACTTGTAACTGAGTCAATTGAGCATTATTTTGTCACTGGGACTGAGCAAAGGCTGTGGAGTGCTGGGGCTGGCACTCATGGAGCTAAAAAGAATCCCAGAGTCCTAAAATCATCCAGTATCCCATGGGCAGGGACACTTTCCCCCAGACCAGACTGCTCCAAACCCCATCCAGCCTGGCCCTGAGCCCTTCCAGGGGTGGGAAAAGAAACTTCCCCCCACTAAAACCTTTCAGTGCCCAGAACAAGCTGCTGTTGGCTGTTGGAAATCCCACATTTCCCAGCCTGGAGTCCCACACTTGGCATTCCTTCCCCAGATTCCGAGCTGGCCCTGATGTACAACGACGAATCCGTGCTGGAGAACCATCACCTGGCTGTGGGCTTCAAACTGCTCCAGGAGGAGCACTGTGACATCTTCCAGAACCTGACCAAGAAGCAGCGCCAGACCCTCAGGAAGATGGTGATTGACATGGTATGGCCACTCCCTCCTCCTCTTCTGAACCAAAAATGGTCGTTTTTTGTGGCTTCCCCTCCTGAAATCCTGTTTTCTTCCCCATTCTGGAAAGGTGTTGGCCACTGATATGTCCAAGCACATGAGTCTGTTGGCTGATCTGAAGACTATGGTGGAAACTAAGAAGGTGACCAGTTCAGGAGTTCTCCTTCTGGACAACTACACGGACAGAATACAGGTGAGGCAGCCAAATCCCCTGGGTTTGGGGGGGTTTCACCTGGATGAAGAAGCCACACTCCTGTTTTTGCTGTGGATTTGAAATTAATAATATAGAAAAGCTGAATTCTCAGCAATCATTTCCTTCTGCACTAAAAATTAGCACGAGGTGGTCCCATTTTTTTTTTGGTGTTATTTTTCTGGTGTTAACCCAGAACTAGGGTTTTTTTAACTGCAAACGTGGCACATTCTGAGGTCAATTTTTGAGGGCTCCCAAATTTCCTTGCTGCTTTCTCCCATTTGTTTCTCCTGTTACAACATTGCAAGAGTTTCATTCAGAACTTCACATCTGAAGCAACTCAGAGTGAGCTGGAATTACTGCTGTACAGTCTGTTCCCTCAATAATTTAATCCTGGGTTTACAGAAGTGACCAGGAAATGCTGGAACAGGGTTGTGCAGTGAGCAGGACAAGACACATCCTGCTCTGCTCTCCAATTTGATGACCAACTCCTTAAGAGCAGGCTCCTGGGAAAATGCTGTAAATTTTTTATTTCAAACACTCTGGTGCTGCCTAAATCCTTGTGGCCACTTAGTCAGGCCCGTTGTGTGCGTCTGTGGAAGGGATATTACTCATTCCATAAAGTGGGAGCATTTCAGCTCTTTCCCTGAGAGCATGGAAGTGGATTTTGAATGGTGGGAAGCAGCTGAATCCCCAGACAAACCTGTGTGATGTCACTGACACTTCCACAACTGCACCAGGTGTGAAACTCGAGCTGTGTGAGCACCAGAGAGCACTTTGGGGCTTTTGGCTTTGGGGCTGGGGCAGCCGAGCTCATCCATGGAGATGGAATCACAGAATTCCAGACTGGTTTGGGTTGGGAGTGACTTTAAATTCATTCCATCCCACCCAACACCTCCCACTGTCCCAGGGGCTCCAAGCCTCAATGTCCAGCCTGGCTTTGGACATTCCAGGGATCCAGGGACAGCCACAGCTGCTCTGGGAATTCCATCCCAGACCCTCCCCACCCTCCCAGCCAGGAATTCCTTCCCAATATCCATCTCAATCTACCTTCTTCCAGCTTCCAGCCATTCCCTGTGTCCTGTCCCTCCAGGCCTTGTCCCCAGTCCCTCTCCAGCTCTTCTGGAGCCCCTTCAGGCCCTGCAAGGGGCTCTGAGCTTTGCCTGGATCCTTCTCCTCTCCAGGTGACACCCCCAGCTCTCCCAGCCTGGCTCCAGAGGATTCCTCTGGGCTCTCTCCAGCAGCTCCAGCTCTTTAACGTGCTACCATGCAATGTTTCTGATATTTTTATGGTCTGTTTCATAATCAGAGAATCTTCTGGTGCAATGTTCTGCAGATCCAGCTCAAAACCCTCCTGTTTCTGCAGCTGATTTTACGAGTTTCCTGATGGATGTAATTGCAGGTTCTCCGGAACATGGTGCATTGTGCAGACCTGAGTAATCCCACCAAGTCTCTGGAGCTGTACCGACAGTGGACAGACAGGATCATGGAGGAGTTCTTCCAGCAGGGAGACAAGGAGAGGGAGAGAGGCATGGAGATCAGCCCCATGTGGTGACAAACACACGGCCTCCGTGGAAAAATCCCAGGTAATTGGCCCTGAGCTGCAGCTTTCCCTGCCCGAGCTTGGCATTTCAAAGCAGAGACAGAACTCAGCTGCTGCTGCAGCACAATTAGGAGGGGAGCCAGGGGTTCAGAGCGTGGCTTCTGATCCACCCTGACATCCAGCTGTGCCTGGGGCTCTCACAGGCTGGAGAGGCTCTTCCAGCTCCTCTCCATCCCCCCGGGCATCTCCTCGTTCCCTGCTCATGTCCCAGTTTCCTGAGGGAGTTGGGTCCTTTTGTTCCCCAGGCTGGAAAGGGCAGTTCTGCTCTGCCCACCCTCACCAGCCTGTCCTGCCCTCACACCCTCCTCACCCCACTGATCTGCAGGACTGGGAGCTTCTCCCACCTGAGATCCCCCTCAGCACCCTGCAGAACTCTGGCTGTCACTCGTTATCCAGGATAATTCTGCAGAACACATGTCCAGTTGAATTAGAGGCTTTTGGAGCTGCCCTGTGCAGGGTGAATCCCAGAAATACTCATTTCTGTCCCTGCAAAACTTAAAAGGAGCTGGATTTGCCTCTTCTCTTTGGGATGAGCTGGCTCATCCCTAGTTCTGATTCATAAAATGGTTTCAAGGTCAGATTTTGTTCTGACCTGTGTAGCACAGGCCATAAAATTTCGCCTGGATAATCTGGAATGAAACCAGGAATTTATGTTTGTCCAAACAGATTCCAGCCTTTATATAATGCTGTCTTGGTTGTTGTTTTTGAATGACTCCAGCAAGTCATCATTGAGGTTTTTCAGCTTGAATAAGTAACAAAATTGATGATAATTATTTCCAAATGTCCTCTTGGGCTCAGCCAAGTGCTTTCAAAATTATTCACTCAACCGCGTGGTGATTTTGTTGGAAAAATCTGTCGGATTTCTTAACCTAACAAGAAATGAATCCTTCAGCCAGCCTTGCCCATGTGCTCCACATGTGAGCTCCAATTCATTCCTTGCTTC
Organism: Urocynchramus pylzowi; assembly: GCA_013397555.1. NCBI lineage: Eukaryota > Metazoa > Chordata > Aves > Passeriformes > Fringillidae > Urocynchramus > Urocynchramus pylzowi. The sequence continues at coordinate 53,691 of VZRH01000822.1, forward strand.
ACATCTGCACTTCCCAGAGGCTTCAAAATGCCATTTTCTGCCATGCAAAAAGGACAGGAATTGCACAAAATGTCCATCATGAAATGGCAAAGGAGAAAGGGAGGCGGCGTGTCCGTGCTGGAGGTTTCCAAATGACATTTTTGCTGTGCAGAAAAGACAGGAATTATACAAAATGGCCATAGTGGAATGGCAAAGGAGAAAGGGAAGCAGTGTGCCCGTGCTGGAGGGAAACAAGGAGTGGATTAGAAAATAACATGCAAGTATTTCGAAGCTTGAGATGCCCTCTCAATATTTTAGGATCAGCGCTGAGCCGCGTGGCCAATTATTCCATGGTTTGGGATGTTTTTAAAGGGGGAGCAGTGACCTGAAACAATGATTTTAAAGAAACAGTGATTAACAAGAGCTGATTTTTACCCCTCGGCGCCGTGGAGCCCTGGAGCATTTTGGGTTCCAACCGTCCCAAACTCTTTTTTTCCCAGTGCAGCAGGAACTTTTCATCACCTTTCTGCTGGAGCTGCCTCCCCAGCCCGTTCCAATTGGATGCTCACGGTGCTATTGACATCCTGTTGTGTCTGAGGGAGCCGGGAGCGATTTCCAAAGCAAACATCTGCTCCTGGAGCCCGGCTCCTGGGAGAGCCTTTCCCTGCTCCACACAAAGCCGTGGAGCGGGACGGGCTCTGCCAGGACGGAAGAATTCCAATCCCCTTTATGGCCGTTCCGCCGGCTCCATCCTGGACGTGGTTCCTCCCTGAGTCAGAGGAGCGTGGCAGGGTTGAGCTCAGCGGAAGGGCTCAGCATCCCTCACTCTTTCCAGCCCTGGGACGTCACCCCGCGGGGCCGGGCAGCATTCCCGGGATGAGCGGCCCCGCTGGCTGCGCTCTTCCCGAGGAAACCTCTCAGGGGGCAGGAGGAAAACGGGAATGTTGGAAGTGCAGGATGGTGGAACGGTTTGGGATAGGCACAAACTGCACCCCGCAGGAAAATACACCTAAAGCTGGAACTTCAGCCCTAAAGGCTGCTCCTCTTGGGAGCACTGGGGTACCCCAGCTGTCAGTTGTGTGGGAATCCTGGGATAAGGCCATAAATGACCAGCCTTGTCCCCAGTCACCTGGAATTCTGTCTGAGAGGAGCAGACTGACTCAGTGCTGAGAGCCCCATCCAGTTCCAGCTCCATGGCAGGGACGACTTCCACTGTCCCAGGCTGCTCCAAACCTGTCCTGGGCACTGCCAGGGATCCAGGGGCAGCCACAGCTGCTCTGGGAATTCTATTCCAGGGTTTCCACACCCTCCCAGGGAACAATTCCCTCCCAGTATCCATCTAGCCATTCCTCCTTGTCCTGTCCCTCCAGGCCTTGTCCCCAGTCCCTCTCCAGCTCTCCTGGAGCCCCTTTCAGGCCCTGCAAGGGGCTCTGAGCTCTGCCTGGATCCTTCTCCTCTCCAGGTGACACCCCCAGCTCTGCCTGGATCCTTCTCCTCTCCAGGTGACACCCCCAGGTGTCCCAGCCTGGCTCCAGAGGGGCTCCAGCCCTGCAGCAGCTCCGGGGTCTCCTCTTGGCTCCACATCCTCCTGACGTTGGCCTCAGGGCTGGGGCAACTCTGCAGGTGGGGCCTCACCTGAGCAGGGCAGAGGAGCAGGATTCCCCCTCTCCTTTCCTGCTGGCTCCTGCTTTTAGTGAAACTTCATCCAAGGCTTGATTTTGGACAAGATATCAGCCTAACCCAACACTGTGTGTGGGTGCAGCTCTGGGTATCAGATAATTAGGTGTGATAATGTGATAATTAGGCTGTGCTGGTTTGGGGTCTTGCTCCTGGTATTTTGTTTGTGAAACTAATCTAATATGAACTTTTCAGACATCCACCTTTTGCAGGTTACTCCCTTGCCCTAAGTGTGTGCTTCCCTTTGTTTTCCAGGTGGGATTCATCGACTACATCGTCCATCCTCTCTGGGAGACGTGGGCTGACCTGGTGCAGCCCGACGCCCAGGACATCCTGGACACTCTGGAGGACAACAGGAACTGGTACCAGAGCATGATACCTCAGAGCCCATCCCCTCCCCTGGAGGAGCGGGGCCAGGACTGCCAGGGCCTGATGGAGAAGTTCCAGTTTGAACTGACGCTGGAGGAGGAGGATTCGGATGGGCCCGAGAAGGACGGCGAGAGCCTCGGCTACTTCAGCAATACAGAGACGCTCTGCGTGGCCCAGCCCGGGGAGGAGGAGCCCCAGAGGGAGGCCACCATCGAGATTGTGACAGAAGACACATCTCCTGTGGACACATAATGGCCTGGCCCCGCGGGAGTGGCTTTTAAACACTTGCGGAGCTTGCGAGCGGTCTCCGACAGCCTCTGCAGCCGGGGCTGAGCCTCTGCCACGGGGCTGGCAGATCCTCCTGCTGCTTGAGATTGGAGTCAGGGTTACAGATGGGGTAGGGAGTGATTGCTCAGGAAATGCACGGGTGATTTGCGTTGTGGTTTGAGCCTCGTCAGCCGAGAGCACCACGTTGTCCTGGAGCTGGCTTGGGTCGGGCCGAGGCGGCGCTGACACACAACTGAGAGATTTTATACTGTTAGTTTTGGAGTTTATACCAGTTAGACTGATAGAAACTACTGATCAATAACTCATATCCAACCTGTCCACCTGTCTGCAGACCTGTGTGCCTTCTTTGTAAACACTTTCATGTCTTTTCAAGAGTCTCTTAATTCAACACACGGAGCTTGGTAGTTCAAAAGCGACACAAGGTGTTTCGGAATTGACGGCTACTTTTTGGATTCTTCCTGTTACCAGAAGCAGTCTTCCTTTTTTTTCGTGGGCAATACCTGTCACTTTATTGCAGTTAATCACTTTGACAGACTAAACAGAAGGGGAAACCCTCTGCTTTGCATTACTGCACCTTCAGTGTGTTCTTAATCCCCCCAGTGACCCGTTGGGAGCCGCTCGGTGCCGTCGTGCACCGTTCCCTCGCTGGGAACAGCGGGGATTTTTTCCTCCCTGGGGTTTGGGTTTGTGGTGAGCAGGACAGAGGGCAGGGCAGTTTTTTTTTCCCTGGCACAGCTCAGTCCATCCCTGAGTAAGCGTGGCAAGGCAGTGTGTGTGACACGCCTTCCCCCTCGGCAGCTCCCTGGAATTTGCACGCTCGGATATTTGTGTTTCTCTGGCCTCTCGTCCACGTTCCCTAGGTTTAGGTCCACCATCCTCCTCCTCCTCCTCCTGCACTGCCTCGAGCTCTACCACCTCCATTACTGTTTATAACAGTGTATTTATTACCTACTGTACATACTGTAATGTTTTGTAAGTTATTAATTTATATGAATTAGCATCGCCTGTCGGCGGCGATGTTAATGGGGTAGAAAACTCGGAATAAGAGTTGCCTTTTTTTCTTGTAACCTTTTGTATTGCATAAAGTCCAAGAACCTGAACATAGCTGAAGAGACAGACACAACCCAGGAAGGGCATTCGGGTGGCAGCCGCCCGTGGGGAGGGGACACCGCATCGCGGGGCAGCGAATTTGGGAATTTGCCAGGAACGCGGAGAGGGGGAACCGAACAAAGAACTCCCCACTGCCAGGGCCGGCTTTTCAGTGTCACAATGTTCCAATTTCTGAACAACCCAATGTGAATCTTTATGACAAAACAAAAATGTGAACTGATGTAATAATTGTGCTGTGAAACTTCCTCTGACAAAGCTTGTCCGGCATCGTGAGCGGTGTCAATCTCAGTTTGTAAAATATGTTTCAAGCTTTTTGGTCCAACTCGTGACTAATTAGTTCATGACAATAGCACAGTTGTGCATGATCAATGGGTTTGTTTGTCTGTTGAACACTGCATTGTTCCAGGTGGTTATTTTATTGTTCCCCAAAGTTTCACACTATGTATGTTATAGTATTCTATATTGTGTTCAGACGCATTCTTAAGAGATTTTTATATGAAGTGAATAAATGAAAGCATGACCCAGCCCGCGGCTCTTCGGGGGGCTTTTGTCAACAAGACAGTGTGGGCTGTGTCACCACTGCTTGGGGGACAGAAAATGGGACCCTCCAAACCCAGAACCCTCCTATGACTCGATCCCAAAACTCTCCTGTGGCCAAAACCCAGAACCCTGATGTGGCCAAAACTCAAACCCCTCGGCTGAAATCCAGAACCTTCCTTTGGCCAAAATCCAAAACCTCCCACACCCAAAGTCCAAGACCTCTCACAGCTGAGACCCAGAACCCTCCTGGAGCCAAAACCCCAAACCCTCCAATGGCTGAAACCCAAAACCTCCCATGTCCTAAACCCAGAACCTCCCATGGCTCAATCCAGAACCCTCCTACAGCCAAAACTCAGAACCCTTCTGTGGCCAAATAGCAAAATCCTCCAGTATCCTAAACCCAGAACCCTTCCATGTCCTAAACCCAAAACCTCCCATGTCCAAAACCCAGAACCTCCAATTTCTGAAACCCAGAACCTTTCCACGTCCCAAACCCAGAATTTCCATGGCCAGCCCCAGAGCCTCCATTCCCAGTGGCCCCGGCGGGAGCCGTTCCTCAGGAGGGGCAGAGGAGCGTTCCCGGTGGCACGGCCACTGTCCCTGGAACGCCTGGGACCGCGTCCTTCCTGCGGGGCCGGTGGCACGGCCACTGTCCCTGGAACGCCAGGGACCGCGTCCTTCCTGCGGGGCCGGTGGCACGGCCACTGTCCCTGGAACGCCTGGGACCGCGTCCTTCCTGCGGGGCCGGTGGCAGCAGCGCAGGCGACAGGAAGGCGAGCGCAGACAGGAAGCGGTGGCCGCGCACGGCCCGGCCCGCGGGAGCTTTCATGTCCCGGCCTGACCCAAAACAAGCGACTTTCCAGTAAAAAACATCCTGTGCCAGGGCAGGAGAGCGGGGCCGCGGTGCCGCCCTGCCCGCGGAGCCACCGGCCGTGTCCCCTGTGGGGCTCCGCTGGCTTTCCCTGGATCCGCTGGCTCCGGAGTGAAGGCTCGGGAAAACAAGTGTGGATCTCATCCTGCATTCCCACCCGGCACTCGGCGGAGCAGCCGCTGCCAGGCCAGCTTCTGTCACATCCCTGCTGTCCCAGCAGAAGGGGCTTCAGCCGCTGCATCCTGGGGGTTTTCCCAGCGTTTGAACCTCTGAAACTCCTTGGTGAAAATTCCTTGGTAGAAACTCCTTGGAGGGCCAGTGGTGATTTGTCTTTCCCAGTGGATTAACAGAATCCCAGAACTGGTTTGGGTTGGAAGGACCTCAAATCCCAGCCAGTGCCACCCCTGCCATGGCAGGGACACCTCCCACTGTCCCAGGTGCTCCCAGCCCCAGTGTCCAGCCTGGCCTTGGGCACTGCCAGGGATCCAGGGGCAGCCACAGCTGCTCTGGGAATTCTACTCCAGGGCCTGCCCACCCTGCCAGGGAACAATTCCCAATTCCCAATATCCCATCTAAATCTCTCCCCTTTTAATTTAAACCATCTCCCCTTCACCAGCTCATCCTTCCCACATCCCTGGGCTGTGGCAGCCGCGTCCTGCCCGCGGCTCCGGGGATGTGCAGGGATGGGAAAGGGATGATCGGGCTGGAAAAGCATCGGCACTTCTCGGGAAAGCACCGAGCCGGGAGAGAGCAGCAGCGCCGGGGCTGCAGGTGGGGCTCCCACGCTGGGCCAGGGGGTGCCAGGGTGGGTGCCCGGGGGCGGGGGTGCTCTGCCCGTGCCCCCTCCCCCCAGCCCTTGCTCTCTTCATTCCTGTCCCTTCCATGACCTAGTTCTGCCAGGCAGCTCCGGAGCTGGGCAGAGCCGCCTCTCCCTGCTCCTTCCCCGCCGCAGCAGCCGGGAAAATGTTCCAGCGGCCGCTGCACCGCAAAACCAACCCGGACCCCTCTGCTTTCCCTCTGGTTTTAGGGTGGAAATCCCAGTTCAGGTGCTGGGAGATTGGCCGGCTCAGAGTCCGCCGTTCCTCGGGGGATGAGGATTCCCGGAGGCTCTGCTTCACCTCCCTCACATCCAGAGCTGGATTCGCACGGATTCCTTGGGCACGGGAAGGTGGAGCAGGGATGTGGCGCTTCCTTCCCTCTCCGGAGCAGGGCTGGTGGGGCTGCTCCCCCTCCCTGGTGGTCCCCAGGTCACTTCCAGGGGCTCCCAGCAGCTCCTGGTGTGTGCGGGGTGGAAGGTGAGGGACCCCAGCTCGGGGTCTGCTCCTTCCTGGGGCAGGGATGCGCAGGGATGACACGGATCTGTCCCCTCCGTGCTGCCACCATTAACCACAGATGTCACCCAGAGCCCCTGGGTGACAGCTGGCCCTGTCCCCAAGGACATGGTTTCCCAGTGAGGCCACGGAGCTGGGATTTCAGGGGGATTTCCACCAGCCCTAAACCCCCCCAGGGCATCAACCCCAGGGATGAGCAGTGGGAGCAGATCCAGCCCTTCCCGGGCTTGGGGACAAGGGTCCCACAGAGCCCCTGCCACTGCCAGGAAACTTCTGACCCGAGGTCACCGTTGTTCACAGAGACTGTGATGCAGAGAAATAAAATAATAAACCAGCCCTGCTGCCTTTTCCCAGCTCAGCCTGCTCTCCTGGGGGTGCAGCTGGATTTCCATGCCCTTCTTCCCCCATTCCGTGGGAGTTGGGGATGAGCGTGGCTCACCAGTGATGTGTGACAGAGCCACAACGAGGGACAGGACAAAATGGCCTCAGGTGGCACCAGGGGAGGTTTAGGTTGGATATTTGGGGAAATCTCTTCATGGAAAGGGTGGCCAGGCTTTGGAACAGCTGCCCAGGGCAGAGCTGGGTCCCCATTCCTGGAGGGATTTAAAATCCATGAGGATGTGGCACTTGGGGACAGGGGCAGTGGTGGCCTCAGAGGGCTTTTCCATCCTCAGGGCTTCCATATCCTTCTGTCCCTGGAGCACAGCCCCGTGTCCCTCTGCTTGGGTTTGAGCATTCCCAGGTCCTGATCCAGCCACGAGGATCCCAGAGTGCCGGGAGCTCTGTGCCAGCCGAGGGGATTTGGGCGCCACTGGAGCAGAGTTCACCTGGGACTGCCACGGGTGAGGAAAGAGAAAAGAGAAAAGAGAGAAGAGAAGTGAAAACGTGGAGCTGTGACAGTGCTGCAGTCCCAAACAGGAAGGAGCCGGGGCAGGCGCACAAAGCCCAGATTTTATCGGGGCTGGAGCGGGGCCGAGGGCTCCCGGCAGCAGCTCCGTGGGGAGGGGACGTGGCACTGCCAGCCTGGCAGAGGGGACACTGCGGGGACACGGGGTGGCCAGGAAGGACAGGCGGGCTGTGGCCCCCCTGATGGGGTTTAAGATGGGTTTGGGTGTTTTAGCTCTCCCAGATGTCCCTTTGGGGTGACACAAGGAGCCCAAACCCAGGAATTCCCCTTCCCGAGGTCTCCCTGTCCCCAGGCCCTGCTGCCCGACTTCCCTTCTGCTGAGGGGATTTCTGCCACCCCGGAGTGGCCCCGTCCCCACCTCTGTCCCTGCCCTGCTGGGGACACGGGGACAGCGAGCCGAGCTCTGCCCACGCGGGGGCGGGGGCGGGGGGGAC
>VZRH01000822.1:61274-72101 GCA_013397555.1 Urocynchramus pylzowi
GCCCCTGCACATCTGCCCAGCTTCTGCACATCTGCCCAGCTCCTGCACATCTGCCCAGCCCCTGCACATCTGCCCGGCCCCAGCACATCTGCCCGGCCCCAGCACATCTGCCCGGCCCCAGCCTGTCCCTGCACATCTGCCCGGCCCCAGCCTGTCCCTGCACATCTGTCCGGCCCGTGCCGGCCCTGCGCAGCTGCACAGCTCCATCTGCCGAGCTGCCGGCGCTGCACAGGGCGCGGGACGCTCCGGAGCCGGGAATTGCCCCGGGAACGGGGAATGTCCGCTCCGGGGACACGGCGGGGACACGGCGGGGACACGCGGGGCCTGGCCGGGCCCTGCGGGGCTCACACGGCGAGGGCGGCACAGCTGGAGGCGGGCACAGCTGGAATCCCGGCACATCTGGATCCCGGCACAGCTGGAGCTGGGCACAGCTGGATCCCTGTACAGCTGGATCCCAGCACAACTGGATCCCCGCAGAGCTGGAGCTGGGCACAGCTGTAATCCCAGCACAGCTGGAGCTGGGCACAGCTGGAATCCCGCACAGCTGGAATCCCGCACAGCTGGAGGCAGACGCTCCAGGGCTGCCTCTGCCTTCGCTGCCCCAGATGTTCCCCAGCACCGGCCCCACCCCTGCCCCTCCCCCTCCTGTTCCTTTTTTGTGAATGAGTCAATTTCAAGAAGAGTTCAACGCTCTTTATCAGCCGCGGTCCGAGCGGCCGGGCCCAAAGGTGACCAGGACAACACCTAAAGATATTTTAAATTTTCATGAAAGACCCCACTGGCGTTTCTGAAGCTGTGGATTATGTCAGGGCAGAATTTGTTTCTCTGGATTTCTTTACAGAGCTGTGAAATTTTACCTAAAGGAGGCAAAAGCTCCGTTCCAGCAGCAGGAACCAACCCCCATGGGAATGGTGTGGGCAGGGGGGGCGGATCCATCCCCATCCCAAAGCACATTCCAGGCTGATGCTGCCAGGGATCCAATCCAAAATGGGCTCAAAAATATTTCGGGGGTGCAATGGGGGTGCTGGCTGCAGCCCCCAGGCCTGCCTGAGGGCCTTGCCCGTGGTCCTGAATGCCTTTTTTTTCCCCCGAAAAATAAAAATTAATTCATTATCAACATTCTGGAGCATCCCGGGCAGCTGCAGCTGTGCCCACGGGGGTGGTGCTGATTGCCCTGATTAGTCCCTGGTTATCAGGGGCGAGGGAGGGGCTGGGGGCGATCCTGGAGCTCGGGAGGAAGAGCAGGAGCGGAGCGAGGTGGGATCCCGTGTGGGGCGCTCCGGGACGCTCCTTTGGGATTTTGGGGGGGGTGGTGCGGTGGGATTGGAGCAGGAATCCGGCGGGAGCAGCTCCGGGGGGTGGGGCCCTCTCCCTTAGCCCCGGTCACCTCCGGGGCTCCAGGGAAGCGCTCCAGTGAGGCAGCGCGGGGCCCGGGGCTGTTCCACCCCTCCCGAGTGTCCCCTTCGTGTCCCCAGCACCGCTGGGCCCCGGGGACGCCCTGGCAGAGGGGCCCCGCTCGCCAAAACGTGAGGTTTGGTGGCCCTGAGCCGAGCTGCTGGCACACGGGGGGTGCCACCTCCCTGTCCCCTGGCCTGCCCCATCCCCCAAATGCTCGGGTTTAGGGAATTCCTGCCCGGCCCAGCCCCTGTGTGGCAGTGCCAGGGCTGGCACCCGGGGATTGCTCATTCTGGGGATGGATTGGGCTCTGCTGGGATCTGTTGTGCTGCTCCCAGCCTGGCCTGGGGGTTTGGGGGGGCTCAGAGCATTTACAGAGCCCCCCTGGGGGCTGCTGGGGACAGGAGGAGCTCCCCTTGCTTCCCTGGGGAGCTCCTTCCACGCTGGGATGTTCCCTGTGCCCCCTGGCATGAGCTGGGGGCTGCCAGGGGCTGTTCCCATGGATTTCCCATGTTTGGGATGAGCTGGGGGCTGCCAGGGGCTGTTCCCATGGATTTCCCACCCCTGGCATGAGCTGGGGGCTGCCAGGGGCTGCTCCCATGGATTCTCCAGCCCTGCTCCTGCCAGGATACTCTGGATGCCCCTGAAATGCTTTGGTTGCCCACAGCACGAGGTGGGGGTGCCCCAGGAGCGTTTGGGGTGCAGCCTGGGGGTCCTGGGGGTGCCATTGGGTTTTCAGGCCCTGGGGGATGGATTGGTCCCCTCTGTGCCCTCCTGGGGGGTCAGGTCAGCTGCTCCTGGGGGATCTCCCCTCTCCCAGCCTCCTTCCCTGGGAGGAAGGAATCCTGGAAATCGGCTCCAGGCAGAGCTCAGAGCCCCTTGCAGGGCCTGAAGGGGCTCCAGGAGAGCTGGAGAGGGACTGGGGACAAGGCCTGGAGGGACAGGACACAGGGAGTGGCTGGAAGCTGGAAGAAGGTAGATTGAGATGGATGTTGGGAAGGAATTCCTGGCTGGGAGGGTGGGCAGGGGCTGGGATGGAATTCCCAGAGCAGCTGTGGCTGCCCCTGGATCCCTGGCAGTGCCCAAGGCCAGGCTGGACACTGGGGCTGGGAGCTCCTGGGCCAGTGGGAGCTGTCCCTGTCCCCTGTCCCCCCCGTTTCACAGGGAAGAGCCTGAATTCCCGGGAGCTCCATCCTCGGGCCGCAGCTCCGGCGGGAGCCGCTCCCGGCTCGGCCCAGCCGGGTTTAATCCCGGCCCAGCCCAGGGGCGATGCCGACCCCCCCTGGCTGCTCTTAATGCCGGGATTTGCCACGTCCTGCCCGAGGCTGAGGATTGGGGTTTTATTTAGCAAATCCGCCGCCGCTGCGGGGCCGCTCGGGCGCCGCTGTCACATGGAGCCGCGGCTGACTCTGCCGGCAGATGAGTAATGCACTCCGTGACTCATTTTCTGCCGCTTTTATTTGGGGTTTTTTCGGTTTTTTTCTTTTTTTTTTTTTTTTTTTTTTTTTTTGNTTTTCTTTTTTTTTTTTTTTTTAATCTTCAGGCCCTTGACTTCATCTGTTGCTGGCAGCTCCTCGGCCTCTCTCTCTCCTGGAGATCTCCAGGGCTTTTCACGGGAATCGTCCTTGAGGCAGCTCAGGGGGCTGGGGGGCCTTTGGAAGCCAAATTGCCAATTGTGACCTTTGGGAATTTCAGCTTTGCCTCGGCAAGAGGGGTCTGGGGGCCCCCGGGGAGCGCTCCAGGCTCTCCCTGTGCCACCTGGTTTTTGGGAGGAGCCCGTTCCAGGAGCGGCTTTGTGGGGTTAATTCTGGCCACAGGAAGGGGAGTTTGGGCCAGGCCCCGTGGCAGGAGCTGCTCCACAAGGCTGAGCTGTCCCACGGATCCAGGGACAGCTGGAGCAGCAGCCAAAGGATTCCAGGTGTGATGGGGAGGCTGCCCAAACCCAGTCTGAAGCGGGGAAATTGGGTGGAAAGGATTTTTTTTTTATTCCTTCCCTGGTCTGGGAAGGGATTTGCAGGGAAATCCTGGCTCTCCCTGTTTGCTTAAGGAATTTCAACCCCCTGGAGCTGTGGGGAGGGGGCACTGGCTCTGTCCTGGGTGGCACAGGACGTGGGGCCACGGGATTCCTGGATTTAGGGACGTGGGGCCACGGGATGGCCGGGTTTGGGGACGTGGGGCCACGGGATTCCCGGATTTAGGAACGTGGGGCCACGGGATGGCCGGGTTTGGGGACGTGGGGCCACGGGATTCCTGGATTTAGGGACGTGGGGCCACGGGATTCCTGGATTTAGGGATGTAGGACCAGGGGATGGCCAGGTTTAGGGATGTGGGGCCACGGGATGCCCAGGTTTAGGGATGTGGGGCCACAGGATGCCCAGGTTTAGGGATGTGGGGCCACAGGATGCCCAGGTTTAGGGATGTGGGGCCACGGGATGCCCAGGTTCAGCTTTGGAAGGCCCTTAAAGCCCAGCCCTGCCATGGCAGGGACAGCTTCCCCTAGGATTGCCCCAGCCCCCTGCCAGCCTGGCCTTGGGCACTGCCAGGGATAGGAATGCTGGGGCCCTGCAGGTGCCCCATGGATTTTTTTGGAGGATTTGTGTTGTTTTGGTGTGTCCAGGAGGAATTTGGGCTCGGCAGGTGCTCTCCATCCCCGAGGTGCCCTCCCCCGGGTGCCAGCCTGGCTCCTCGGGTGTTTTGGGGCTGGGCAGAGGGGACAGAGGGACAACATGCTCAGCCTGGGATCACAACCAGAGCTCCCGAGGGCACTGGGCTCCTGTCCCTGCGCTGGCAGCGGGGCAGGCAGGTCACAGGAGCTCCTTGCAGGGATTAAAGGAACCATCTGCTCCATAATCCCAGCCCTGTGGCATTTCCCAGCAGCTGGGATGGGACGGGGCTGGGCTGGACACAGGGACCCTGCTGAGGTCCTGCTCCCTCACTCATTTACCCAGAGCCCTGGAGGTGCCTGGCTTTTGGATTAATTTTTTTAAATGGAGAGGGGAAACAATATTTTATTTTATTTACTTTTATTTTTTTTTTTACTATTTTAACGGGGCAAAAAAATTGACTTTCATGAATGAAAAATGGAATTTTTTCAATGGGAAAAACGATGTGGGCATTGCTCCCGAGCGGGGAGAAATCCTGACAAGCACGTGGGGCTGCCGGGGGTGATCCCAAAGATGCTGATGCAGGGCGAGCGGCACCAGGGAACTTCTCCGTGCGCTCTCCGCGGTCACGTTGCAGAGCCACACTGGCGAGCGCGCGGCTGTCCCCAGAGCGCCGCTGTTGTCCCCTCGGGGGACAGGAGGGGCAGAGGGGCCCCTCCACGGGCAGCGGGGCGCCGCCGGTGCCAATCCCGGTTTTTTCGGGGGCGCCGCCGGTGCCGCTCCCGGTTTTTCGGGGGTGCCGCTCCCGGTGCCAATCCCGGTTTTTTCGGGGGCGCTCCCGGTGCCAATCCCGGTTTTTGGGGCGCTGGGCCAGAGCCCGGGCTGTCCCCGCTGTCCCGTCCAGCCGCGGGTGCTGCTCGGGATGAGGATCCCGGGAGGAGCCTGGGGGGTTCGGGCACCTTTCCTGCTGGGGAAATCCAAACCAGCCGGACTTTCGGAGCTGGCGCAGCCGATTTTGCCGGGGACGGTTTTAAACCCCGCATTTTCTTGGCTGAACCAGGCGGGATCCCCATAATTCAGGCTGAGCCCCCCGGCTCTGCTGGGACGGGGCTGAGGGGCCCGGGCGAGCCGGAGCCAGGGGTGGCACCGCGGGGGGACACGGGCAGGGTGGCACCGCGGGGACACGGGCACAGAGCTCGCAGCCCCCCCGCTGCCTCCCCGGCCTCTTTTGTTCCCCGCTCCGCTTTCCCCTCATGCGAGATTAATTCCCGGGCGCTGCTGGAAGCAGTCGGGGAGGAATTTCTCCCGCATCCTCCTCTCGGGGCTAATTGCTGCCGCTGTGACGTCAGCCATGGATTTGTCCCTCGGATGGCTGCGGGAGCGGCTGCCGGCAGGGCCCTTCTCGGGTCCCCCGGGGATCCGTTCCCTTCTCGGGTCCCCCGGGGATCCGTTCCCTTCTCGGGTCCCCGGGGTCCGTTCCCTTCTCGGTACCCCGGGATCCATCCCCTCTCCCATCCTCTCTCCCATCCCCTCTCCCATCCCCAGCCCCGCACGCCCCTAATCTGACAGCGGCCGGGAATTAACCGGGCTGGCCGCAATAGGATTAAGGGAGGGGAAGTGCGTCACGAGGTGCGGACAGGGGCTCTGCTTTTGGGGAAAACGGCGCTGGGGAGGGTGGAAAAAGGGGGGGGAAAAAAAATTAAAAAAAAAATCTGGGAAATAGGTTGGAGCGTTCCCGGGGGGTGTGTCGGGAGCGAGCGCGCATGTGAGGAGCGCGGGGCGGGAGGCAGCGAGCCCGCCTCGTCCTCCCTTCCTGCGAGCATCCTCCGCGGTGCCATCCTGGAGGTGATACAGGCGCAGCAGCATCAATGGCCTGCCCCTAGCCGCGGCATTCCCGCTCCTTCCTCCTCCTCCTCCTCCTCCCCGCCGCCTGGGAAGCGCTGAGGCCGAGCGCCGCTGACCGGGGACCGCACTCTCCTGCGTTTTTCCAGGCTCCTTGGAAATTGAGGAATGCAATTCTGCCACCATGATGGAAGGTAGGTGATGAGCCGGGCGCGTTCTCCCGCTGGGCAGGGGAGGAGGCGCCGAGCCCGCGCCCGGGGGGCTCCGACCTTTCCTGAATAAAATAATAACGTCAATAATAATAATTATAAAAATAATTCAACGCAATCCTCCCCTCCCCCTAATCCCGAGCGGTCGGAGGCTCAGCCGAGCGGCAGGCTGGTGATATAATATCGAGCCCATCAGGTTATTTGCAATTCCATCCCCAGCCCTGTGTAGGCAGCTCGGGCTGCGCGAATTCCCGGTTTTCCGTGGAGCCGCCGCTTCCTCCGGCCCGGATCCGTCGGGATTCGGATGCTGAAATTCTGATTTTATCCCGCTGTGCTGCACGGAGGATGGAGCTGGAGGGGCTTCGGTGGTTTTCCCTGGGGGGATGAGCATCATTCCTGTGGGAAACGAGGGAATCGCCACTCGAGATGATTTTTTTTTTCTTGCCGAGCCGCGGAGATGCAGGTCGGGGGAAGGAGGAGGAGATGCTGGATTGGGGCTTCTCGGCATAAAAAAGGGGATGAGGAGGAAATGTGGGCTCCAGGCACAGGATGATCAGGGAGCTGTGTCTGATCCTGTGTGGGAAAAGCCTCTGGGCATGACAGGAATTTTATCCTCTGTCGTCTGTCTCGGCCGTATGTAAAGCTCTCCTTTATTATTTATGATTTTAATTCCTTCTGGAGCAGGATGCAGGGAAAGGACGTCTTGGATTTAATTGTATTTTAGCAGATTGGATGCTCCAGGGCCAGCAAGAGCAAAATATATTGAATTTTGGGGGATTTCTGGCCCGTTGGTGGCAGCAGCAGGGCCTGGCTCGGTGGAGCCACTTCCAAGGCAGGGAGCTCCCCGGAATGACAGGCAGAAATTGGGAAATTGCTTCCAGGAGTATCCCCGAAATCTGGGGCTGCCCCTGCCCAAATTCACCCAGAGGGGCCTCGGGGCCCGTGGAATTTTTGTGGGTTTAGGAAATTCCCCTGACCTGGGGAGCCCGTGTGTGGGCACATGGAACGGCCTCGCCTGGGGTGGGCTTTGGAGGCTTTGGTGGGAAGGAAATGAGTTTTGTTGTCCTTTAGATCCCAGGAAAAGCCTTCCCTGCTCTCCCTGGTGCTGATGAGAGTCACAAGCAAAAGAGATTTTAATTTTAGCCCATGACATCAAACCCATCCCACGACAGGAGCAGGTCATGGCAGGGAAAATGACATTAAAAACCTGGCTGCTCCCGAAATTCCAACGTTTATGGATGAATTCATGTGGATAAACTGAAGCTGTCTCGTTGTAGGCCTTGGTTTGAGTTATTTATTCAGTTTTGAGGCTGCTTGGGGGAAGTAAATTGGGGTTTTGAGGCTCTTTTGGGATTCGGGGTTTTTGGTTTTGGGGTTTTTTGGGGTTGGTTTTATTCCTTGAGGGTTTTGGCCTGGCAGGAGCTTTGGTCACTGCCCAGCCCCACACTGGAGACGGATCCAGGCAGGGGTGGAATCACCTTCCATGACCCAGTCATGCATGAGGGAAAAAAATAAAACACTGATCATAAAAAGTGAATAACTAAACAGCTTGAACCGTCCCCCAAGTGGTTGACAGAAACCTAGAACAGAAATTGGGAAATTAGAAATAATTCCTGGGGTTTTTTGGGTTTTGAAATAGTTGGAAATTGGCTGGATTTGTGGGAGAGTGGAACTTCAGCCTGGATCCCCCCGGCACCTTGCAGGGGGGATTTATTTAATATTAATGCAATAATTCCATGGTTTTAACAAGCTTGGCTTCACTGGAGCTGAAACTTTTAAACCTGTGCGGAACACCGAGGGTTCCTCGCAGCGAGCGTCTCAAAGGGGTTTAATTATCCTTGTAATTAATTATTTAAATCCCTTTTCCTGCTGGCAGAGGAGGGTGGGTGCAGGACCTGAGGCCACCCGTGGCCAGCAGGATGGACCTGGCTCACGGATTCTCTTTGGATCCTTTTCCTTGGGGGGAAAAAAAAGAGAATTCACCTGGCTGGGAACGGCGCAGGATGAGCAATTTTTTCTGTCTGTGGACATTATGCTCAATATATGGAATATTTTGTCATTCTTCTGGGAGCTGGGAGAAAAATGTTTATTTTTTGTGGGTGTCTGAAAATCCCAGTGATACCCCAAAAAAAAAACCCAAGCATGGGAGATATTTCCCAACCCCAATCCTCGCTGGAGGACACCAAAGGTGTCACAGGTGGGAATTCCTCCACCTCCACGGAGGGGTGGGAGGGAGCATTCCATGGGTTTGCTGGGCTTGGCTCCACTCAGCAGGGCTGGGTTGGGGATTAAACCCCCTGGAGATGCCACCACACGTGGGATGAGGGGTTTGGGTGTTCCCTGGGCTGGGGAAGGCGCGGGCACGGGGCGGGTCTGGCTCCTCTTGGAACGCTGCTCCGCTGCGTCTCCAGGCGTTGGGAGGCTTTGGTGAAGTTTGGGAATGGCAGCTCCAGGGGGAGCTGGGGGTGGAGGGGACACGGGAGCAACGTGGTTCCTCTGCAGAAGGTCATTCCTGCTTTTCCTGGGGGTGCTCCCTGTGCTCCTCCACACCCCAAAATGGGGGAGAAGCCTTCCCAGAGCGGGAATTTCTCGGAATCTCTTCAGCCTGGGGAGCTGGGTGGCTCAGGGGATTTCCATGGGAATGTTCTGTCCAGCTGGGGGCAGGGAAGGTGTCCCAGCCCAAGGCAGGGGTGGGCTGAGGTGGGATTTAAGGTCCCTCCCCACCCAAACCAGTCTGGGATTCTCTGGTCACATCCAAACTGGGAAAATCTTTCTGGAATCATCTTTTAGCCTTGGTGGTCTCCGTTTTTGGGTTGCTGGGCCCAGAGGCATCAATGGCACACCCCAAAAATCCGTTTTGTTGGTTGAAAATTGACTTTATTTCAGTAAATTTTTTTTTGAACGTGCTCAGCGTTATCTGCAGGACTCGGCAAGGAAATTATCTGGGAAAATTTGGAGGGGGTTTGGATTTGAGGAGGGAAAATTTGGAGGGGGTTTGGATTTGAGGAGGGAAAATTTGGGGGGGGGGTTTGGATTTAAGGAGGCAAATTTGGGGGTTTTCTTTGAGAAAGCCACCAGCAGGTTTGATTGAATATCATAAATTCAGGCATGGATGGAAAACCATCCCAGAAAATTCCCAGAACTCCAAATCAGGAGCAGGATTTTCCAGAGTTTGGTCAGAAATCCATGGCTGAGCTGGGATCCAAGGAGAACCAGGGCTTGGTGTAGGATATCTCCATCTTTGCCCTCTGAGATGGATTTTCCAGAATTTTCTGCAGAACTGGGAAGGAAACCACATTTTGAGGATGTAGGAGAAGTTTTTTCCCTCTTTTCCCAGGAAATGCTGGGCCTGAGCCAGGGATTTGGCTGCTCTTGTATCCCAGGAGGGGCTGGGGGTTGGGGACATCCCACCACGCTCAAGACCAAAGATGTCCATGGAGAATTTTGGGATGTTTTTGGGGGGCTGATCCAGGTGGGTTGGAGCTTCAAGGAGGAATTTTGGAGGAATTTTGGAGGAATTTTGGAGGAATTTTGGAGGAATTTTGGAGGAATTTTGGAGGAATTTTGGAGGAATTTTGGAGGAATGAGGCCTTGGAAGTGAAAAGCTTGGAAGAGAAGTGGGGAAAAGCTCTGGAGCTCTCAGGTTTGGGGTTCAAAAACAAACAAACCCCAAAACAACAACAAAAAAAAAAGAGGTAAAACCTGGGAAAAGAAACGTGGCAAAACCTAAAAAAAAAAAAAAAGGAAAACCTGGAGGGGGAAAAGTGGCAAAACCCAAAAAAATAAGGCAAAACCTAAAAAAAAAAAAAAAGGAAAACCTGGAGGGGGAAAAGTGGCAAAACCCAAAAAAATAAGGCAAAGCCTAAAAAAAAAGAAAGGCAGAACTCCTCCTTGGGGTGAGCCCAGTTTAAAATGTGCCCTTGGGCACCTGGAACTGGTGCCCAAACGCAGGAATTTGGGATTTCCTGCCGAGGCAGGAATTTCCTGTGTGATTCACCCACCTCACTCCTGTGCTGGGGATTGCAGGGAAGAAAATTCCAGGTGAGGTCAGGGGCTGCTCACCTTGGAGCTCCCCCAGTGCGGGGTTTTACCCCTTAAAAATGTGGGTTTGGGCTGAAATCCTGCCCTAAGTGTTGATGTTGAGCCCCCAGAGCTGCTGGAGGTGAAAATGGGATTAACCCAGAGCGTGTGGCAGGAATCCAAATCAAGTTTTGGGATTGGAGAGGAGGAACGTGAAGGAAAACGGGATTTAGCCAGGATTTGTGGCAGGAACCTGGACCCAAATTTTGGAGAGGAAGAACGTGAAGGAAAATGGGATTTTTCCAGGATTTGTGGCAGGAATCTGGATCTGAATTTGGGAGAGGAAGAATGTGAAGGAAAATGGGATTTATCCAGGATTTGTGGCAGGAATCCGGACCCAAATCTGGGAAAGGAAGAATGTGACGGAAAATGGGATTTATCCAGGATTTGTGGAATCCCAACCCAATTTTGGGATTGGAGAGAAGGAATATGATGGAAAATGAGATTTGTGCAGTGTTTGTGGCAGGAATCCGGACCCAAATTAGAGACATGAGGAGCACAAAGGAAAATGGGATTTATCCAGGATTTGTGGCAGGAATCTGGACCCAAATCTGGGAAAGGAAGAACGTGAAGGAAAATAGGATTTATCCAGGATTTGTGGCAGAAATCTGGACCCAGTTTTGGGAGAGGAGGAACGTGAAGGAAAACGGGATTTCTCCAAGATTTGTGGAATCTCAACCCAATTTTGGGATTGGAGA
>VZRH01000825.1:670-17917 GCA_013397555.1 Urocynchramus pylzowi
GATTCCACCCTGGAACCCCATGATTTCACCCTGGAATTCCTTAGGTATTCCTGGAAGCCCATGGTCCCCCCTGGGACCACATGAATCTCCCCCTGGAACCCCATGAATCCCCCAGAACTCCTTAAATCTCCCTGGAAGTGTCCAGGCTCGGGTTGGACAGGGCTTGGAGCAGCCTGGGGTGGTGGAAGGTGTCCCTGTCCATGGCAGGAGACGGGACAAGATGAGCTTTAGGATCCCTGCCAACCTGAACCATTCCATGTTCTATCTGATGTTTAGGGCTCCCAGCCCCCTGAAGCTGCAAGGCCTGGAGGGTGACACCATTCCCGAGGAGGATCCCAGTTTGGGGACACCCCTGTGGCCAGTGTGTCCCCAGTGTGGGGCTGCAGCTGGGAGCTGGGACTGCCCAGAGTGGGCTCGGGGTGTTGCAGGAAGGCAGCTTTATCCCCAAGTGTGGCATCAGACATCCCAGTTGGACTGGAGCAGCAGGCTGGGATGCAGCCTGGCACTGCTCTGTGCAGGCACCACTGGTTTTGCCAGAATAACCCCAAAATGCAGCGGATCCAGCCCTAAATGTACATTGAGCACAGGAGATTTCCCAACAGCATTTTTTTCCCGGTGTGAATTCCTGCGGGGGAGGAGCTGGGCACACCTGGGAGCCTGCTCAATCCAATCCCTGCTGTGTGGGCAGGTGGGGGAGGACAGGATCCTCTCCCTCTGAAAAACATCCCTCAGCCTGGGACATCTCCCTGGCAGTGGTGGCTCTTCCCTGTTGGGAAAATGCAGGGACTTTTAGGATTTTGACCTTCACCCACCAAGAAATGTCTCTGTGGCATCGCTGTTGGCCCAGACATTGTTTTGGTGTCACACCCACGCTGGGCACCCAAAAACATGTGGCTCCACCCCAGGCTGGGGCAGCAAGGGCATCTTCTGGATGTCTGGAACAGGCTGCCCAGGGAAGGGGTGGAATCACCATGCCTGGAATTGTTCAAAAAACACAGAGAGGTGGCACTTGGGGACAGGGTTTAGTGGAGGCCTTGGCATGCTGGGCTAATGTTTGGATTTCATGATCTGAGATGGCTTTTCCAAAGTTAATGACTCTGATTCTGCCCATCACTTCTGTCCTCCATCCCTAAAACACTCACCTGCTCCTTCCACCACCTGTGGGTGAAGCCTCTGAAGGAGAAATAGCTTCATTTAAAGGCTAATTATCATTAATCTGTGGCCAAAGGAGGCTTAGAAGGGTGAGCCAATTACATGTGCTAATGTGCTTTGGGTAAGGAGGGCCGAGGGCTGTAATTGGAGCCAGGCTGTGGCCTGAACACCCACAGGCTGGTGGATGGTATTCCTGGCTGAGGCTGGTCCTGGTCCTGTCAGTCACCTCTGCTGGTGTTGGAAAAGGCAGGAAAGAGCAGCCAGACATGGATCCAAACATGGATCTGTGCAGGAGAGGAGCAGCTGTGAGCTCCACAAACACCTCCTAGGGGGGTTCACCAAAGGGAGCACGAAAAACCCAGCAAAATTCCACCTTTTGAGCAAGATGTGGCAGCTGGGTATGAGCTCTGCAGCTGATGTTACACAAGAGCAATTCCTGCTCCTCCAGTTTCAGCTGGAAGGTGAAGGAGGAGGGGTGGTGCCTTTGCAGGTCCTGGCAGTGTTGGGACTGATGCTCCTCTGCCAGGGAGGTACCCCTGGACCTGGCCCCCATCGTTGGGTGGTCACACTTGTGGCTCTGGGTGCCTTGGTGGTTGAGTTTTTGGGTGTTGTGGCAGTGCAGGAGGTTTCTCTGCCCTGGGAGGCAGAGGGGAGCAGAGGCTCTGCCCACCAGCTTCTTCTCAGCTGTCTCCACCTGTCCCCAGGAACCTTCCCTCCTCAAATCCACATG
Organism: Urocynchramus pylzowi; assembly: GCA_013397555.1. Lineage (NCBI taxonomy): Eukaryota > Metazoa > Chordata > Aves > Passeriformes > Fringillidae > Urocynchramus > Urocynchramus pylzowi. The sequence goes on from VZRH01000825.1 coordinate 2,553, forward strand.
GATGAAGTCCTGGGTTCATCTCTCTTTGTCCCAGGGGTAAACTGGCTTTTTGTCACAGGAGCTGCTGCTGGGGGTGAAAATTGTCCTGCTGGAGGTCACGGGGAGAGTTCAGCCCGGTCAGCGTGACTGTGATTGTGTGTGCAAGTTCCTGTTTCTGAACTGGGGAGAAACTTGCACCATTTGGTGAATCCCCAGCTGAGCATCCCAGGGTGGGGGTGCAGGGTCCTGCTGACAGTGGGGGGCACCCCTCACCCGAGGGGCTCCTGCCCTGCCCCTCCCCTGGCCTCTTTTCCAGATGACCTTCTACTTCTCGGACACGGCAGTGCTGCTCTTTGACTTCTGGAATGTCCACAGCCCCACAGGTAGGCTGCCAGCACTGGGACATCCCTCCATCCCTCCATCCTTCCATCCCTCCCTCCATCCCCTCACTGCAGAGCTGTGTGGGCTCCTGAAGCAGTTTTTGGCAGGACCTGCTGAGCTGTGCTGTGCCCTGGGCATGCCCCAGGCAGGGGTTGATCCTCCCAAGCCAAGAGCAGCATGCAGGGAGCTGTGTGAAGCCCCCCTCAGCCTGCCAACCCCCCAGATCACTCAGGAAAGGCTCAGCTTGCCACTTTCACACTTTTCTGTCTGGTTTTGGTTTTTTTTTCCTAACATCATATTTTAACTCCCCTGTTTTTTGTGGAGTTGATGCAAAGCTGTGTATTTGTTTCACAGCAGCTCTCTAGGACGAGACACAGCCTTAAGCTGAGCCAGGAGGAGTTTAGGCTGGACATTAGGAAAGCTTTCTTCACAGAAGGGCATTGGAAGGGGCTGCCCAGGGAGGTGGTGGAGTCACTGTCCTTCCTTGGAGGTGTTTAAGGAAGGACTGATGGGGCACTCGGTGCCATGGTCTGGGTGACAAGGTGCTGTTGGGTGAGGTCACAGGTTGAGCTTAATGATCTCAAACGGCTTTTCCACCCTAATTCTGTGAATTCAAAAGCTCAGTACACCATTTCCTGACCTTTAACAACCCTGCTGCCCAGCCCAGTGCCAGGAGCCCCCCACATCCCCCCGTGGGTATTCCCACCCACCCCGTGCCGGGCCCTGTCCCCCCCAGAGCCTCTCCCCGAGGCTGGGCAGTGTGGGCTGTCTCTCCCGCAGGGATGATGCTCTCGGTGCTGGTGATCCTGCTGCTGTCCGTGCTCTACGAGGCCCTGAAGATGGGCAAGGCGGTGCTGCTGCGGCGGGCGCTGCTGGCCCTGCCCCGCAGCCTCAGCCAGGAGGCGCTGGCCGCGCCGCAGGAGGGGGACAGCGACCCCGCGCAGGGCAGGTACCACAGGGACCCCCGCACCCCCCGGCGGCTCAGGGGTGGCTCTGAGGGCCCATGGCCAGCACTGAGGGGAGAGGGGCTGTGAGCAGGAGCTGTAGGCTGCCAGGGAGGGGGGGTGTGTACAGCCTGGGGAGGTGGCTCCAGGGGCAGCCCAGCCCCTCCAGATCCTCTGGGAGGTGTCCAGGGTGGTGGCTGGGGGCTCGTGTTCCCCTCCAGGAGCTGTTTTGGGTGCAGGAGGGTCCTGCTGGTTTGGAGATGGGCACAAGCAGCGACTCAGTCCCCACAAACCTGGCCCTGGCAGTTCCTTCCTTTGGAGCCAAGCCCTGGGATTTTCCTCTTGTATTTAATCCCAGATCATTCCTGAGGCTGCTCTTACTGCCAGCCTCATTGATTTTGGAGCAGGATTTCTCCCTGAGCTGCTGTTTGTAGCCCCCAACCCCCCTCCCTGCTGCCCAACCCCCGCTCTGGCCACTCCAGGCTCCCGGTGGGAGGCGATCCCAGCTGTCCCAGCTGTCCCAGTCCCTCGCTGATGGCGTTTCCCATCTCCTCCCCCAGGTGGTTTTGGTTCCACGTGGGCCAGACGCTGTTCCACGTGCTGCAGGTGGTGCTGGGCTATATGGTGATGCTGGCTGTCATGTCCTACAACGCCTGGATCTTCCTGGGGGCCATCGTGGGCTCCACCCTGGGCTACTTCATGGTGTACCCCCTGCTGGGCCGGGGCTAGAGCCCCCCGAGCTGGTGGCACACGTGTCCCACCTCCTGCTCCTTTGTCTGGAATAGCTGCTGTCACTTCTGCTGGGTCTGTCTCTGTCCCTGTGCTCTGTGGGACACAGAACCCCAAGGACTTCCTGGGGGCTGGCCCCGCTCTGGGGACAGGGAGCCCCATGGCCAGCACTCGCCACACTGCCACTGGCCTCGGCTGGTGGCTGTCCCCCGGCTCTCAGGGACCTTTGTCCGGGTGGTGACAGCGGGGGGGTGCTGGCATTTCCTCCCCCTCCCTGCTTTTCGAGGAGGTTCATCCTGGCTGGAACGGGAACCATCCGGTGACTTGCTGGGGACAGGGACCCCTGCCCTCCTGCCCAGAGCTGCCCTGCACCAAGCCCCTCTTCACACAGTGCCTTTGGGGACACTGGGGGGTCCTGCCACCCCCACCCCCTCCTGCAGAGCGCTGCAGGGATGGGGCTGGAGCAGCCCCTGAGCCGCTGGCGTGGGGGAAATGCTGCTCCAGGTGCCTCTCGCTGCTTCCTCAGGACACCTCTCTGAATAAAATCATCTCAGCTCCACTCCTGGTTTGTGTCACTGCTGGGTGGGCTCAGGATGTGGCACCCCTGGGTCACCGTGGCACTGGGCCTCCCCAGCCCTACCCAGGGAGGTGGTTCAGGAATAAGGAGAGTCTCCTCTGGCTTTAAATAAAGCTTTTCCATTTTATTAATTATTATAAGCATATCTTTAAACATTTGTATAACTTTCTTAATAAAATATCCTGGAAGAGACAGGTTTGAAGTTCACAGAGAAAGGCACTTTGAGGGGGGCTTCCCAAGGCACTGTGGGGGCCCCCCGAGTGGGTTAGGCTGGGCACCCCCTTTCTGAGGCAGGAAGGCTGGCACCTGGGCACAGGTGGGTGTTGGGGTGCTGCTCCCTGCTCCAGGTGTCACACCCAGGAGCCCTGCAGACCCCCAGCACCTCCAGGGCTTTTGGCATCACCGTGGGGGCTGCAGCAGTCCTGTCCCCGTGACACATGGGGGGACAGTCAGCAAACCCCTGCTCTTTGCTCAGCCATCACTGCAGATGCCAAAAGCTGCAAAGCTGGAGGAACCATCCATGGAAGGTGCTGAGGAGATCTGGAGGGTGAGGGCTGGGATCTCTCCACTGCACAGCTAGCTGAGCCTGGAATTATCCCAGTCCTGCCAGGCACAGCTGGGACACAGCATGAGTGCCACCTTCCCCCAGAAACTCATTAAACTAGCTCCTAGAATAGCTCCTAGGGGTGAGGATGGCTGGGAGTGGGCACTGGGTGCTGTGAGCCCAGTCTGGCTGCTGTGAGCCCAGTCTGGCTGCTGTGAGCCCGGCCTGGGCACCAGCAGCCCACGCCTGTCCCAGTACTCTCCCCCTTGGCAGTGGCTCAAGCCCCACAGCGTTGCTGTCCCTGTTGTGTCCCTGTTTGCCATCATCCCCTGCAGCCCCCACTGCCACTGGTGCTTCTGGAGCTGGCTGGGTGGGGATGGCAGTGGGCAGGCTCCAGGAACCCCCTGGGTGGGGATGGCAGTGGGCAGGCTCCAGGAACCCCCTGGGTGGGTGACAGTGGGCAGGCTCCAGGAACCCCCTGGGTGGGNAGCTGCAAAGCTGGAGGAACCATCCATGGAAGGTGCTGAGGAGATCTGGAGGGTGAGGGCTGGGATCTCTCCACTGCACAGCTAGCTGAGCCTGGAATTATCCCAGTCCTGCCAGGCACAGCTGGGACACAGCATGAGTGCCACCTTCCCCCAGAAACTCATTAAACTAGCTCCTAGAATAGCTCCTAGGGGTGAGGATGGCTGGGAGTGGGCACTGGGTGCTGTGAGCCCAGTCTGGCTGCTGTGAGCCCAGTCTGGCTGCTGTGAGCCCGGCCTGGGCACCAGCAGCCCACGCCTGTCCCAGTACTCTCCCCCTTGGCAGTGGCTCAAGCCCCACAGCGTTGCTGTCCCTGTTGTGTCCCTGTTTGCCATCATCCCCTGCAGCCCCCACTGCCACTGGTGCTTCTGGAGCTGGCTGGGTGGGGATGGCAGTGGGCAGGCTCCAGGAACCCCCTGGGTGGGGATGGCAGTGGGCAGGCTCCAGGAACCCCCTGGGTGGGTGACAGTGGGCAGGCTCCAGGAACCCCCTGGGTGGGTGACAGTGGGCAGGCTCCTGGGAAACACTCCAGAATGGGGCAGGGACAGCCCCGGGGACAGCCAGGAGTGTCCCCCAGACCCACGCTCAGCAGGGCTAGTGCCAGCCCCCCCAGCAGCCCCAGGCACTGGTGTGGGGGGCAGATAAAGCTCTTCAGTAAAGCATCTCCTCAGAGGAAAGAAAAGAAGGCAGAAGAAGGACAGAGCAGAGCGCAGGGGCTGCCCCGTGCCAGACTGGGGCCACCCCAATCCGAGCCAGCGGGGGCTGGGCTGTGGGCAGCCCCCCGTGGCAGCGGGACCCCTGCTGGGCAGCAAGGTCTCGGTGTCCCCATCCCCTCCCTTCCCGCAGTGCTGCTCTCCAGCCCGGGGGTCCTGTCCCCCTCCCCAGCCCCAGTGTCACCGGGGCCAGTCCATGGCGGGGGGCTGGGGCTAGAACTCAGTCTGCACCCCCTCACCGCTCTCTGTGGTGCCCCTGGGCTGCGGGGGGCTGCGCTCCCCCTGCTCGCCTGTCTCCTTGTCACTGCGCTGGTGACACGCTGCCGATGGGCTCTGGGCTCCGGGTGGCGCTGCTGTGACATGGGGCACCTCGGCCTCTGCTGGGACATCGCCTCGGGGGCTGGGCGGGGCTGCTGTGGCCTGCGGCACGCTGGACACTGAGGGGTCAGCTCCGGGCACCACGGGGGACGCTGGCACGGATGATCTTGGGGTGACGTGTGGCACCTCAGCCTCTGATGGGACATCGGCTCTGGCCACAGGAGATGCTGGTAGAGATGATCTTGGTGGGACACGTGGCACCTCAGCCCCTGATGGGACATCAGCTCCAGACACAGGGGAAGGTGGCACGGATGATCGTGGTGTGGCATGGGGCACCTCAGCCTCTGATGGGACATCGGCTCTGGCCACAGGAGATGCTGGTAGAGATGATCTTGGTGGGACACGTGGCACCTCAGCCCCTGATGGGACATCAGCTCCAGACACAGGGGAAGGTGGCACGGATGATCGTGGTGTGGCATGGGGCACCTCAGCCTCTGATGGGACATCGGCTCTGGGCACAGGAGATGCTGGTCCAGGACATCTCCCAGTCCCTGATGGGACCTCAGCTCCAGGGACAGGTGACAATGCTGGTGTGGCACACTGCCCCCCTGATGACACCTCAGCTCCAGGCACAGGTGGTGCTGGTGCAGCCCGGCGTGTCCCAGTCCCTGGTGGGACCTCAGCTCCAGGGACAGGTGACGATGCTGGTGTGACACCCAGTCCCTGATGGGACTCAGCTCCAGGTGCTGGTGACGATGCTGGTGTGACACCCAGTCCCTGATGGGACTCAGCTCCAGGTGCTGGTGACGATGCTGGTGTGACACCCAGTCCCTGATGGGACTCAGCTCCAGGTGCTGGTGACGATGCTGGTGTGACACCCAGTCCCTGATGGGACTCAGCTGCAGGTGTTGGTGACGATGCTGTGGCACAGTGCCCCCCGTCTCCACCACGGGCTGGACCTTGCTGTGTGACATCCCCCGGGGCAGCCCCTGCCAGCAGCAGGCCCTGCTGGCTGGCACCGTCGGTGCCGTTCATCAGCCGCTCCTCCTCCTCCGCGGCGCCGTCCCCGAGGCTCTCCCGTGCCAGCGCCTCCCGGATCTCCTTCACCGCATCCGGGGGGCTCGGGGCCACCCCGGCACGAGCCTCCTCTGGCTCCCGTGGCTCGGGGGAGCCGGGCTGCAGCAGCGCCTCGGCCCCGTAGGGCAGGGCCCCCTCGTCGTCCTGGATGACCGACACCACCTGCTTGGCCCTGCGGCGCCGCTCGGCCGCCGGCTCGGCCTCGGGCTGCCCGCTGTACTCCTCGCTCCAGTCGATGGGCAGCCCCTCCCCCAGCAGGTGCAGGTTGGGATCGCTGTTGTGCATCACCATGCTGTCCCTGTACAGGTTGTGCTTCCGCTGCACGGCCGCCTCCTTCACAGCTGGGGACAGGGAGGGACAGCTCACGGGGGCTGCGGGCACCGCCCGGCCGGGCACCTTGCCCGGTGCTCCCCGTGGGTGATGGCAGAGGTGGCTGGAGCTGGGCAGGGGGTCAGCATCCCACCCACTGCACAGCATCCCACCCACTGCTCAGCATCCCACCCACTGCTCAGCCCTGCCAGGGGGGAAGCCAGGGGGGAAAGCTGCCTCTGGGGCAGCCCCCAACACCCTTCTGGGGCAGACCCCAGCCCCTGCACGGGGTCACCCCTCTTTATAGAGTCTGCACGGGGTCACCCCTCCTTGAAGAGTCCCCAAAACCCTGCATGGGGTCACCCCTCCTTGAAGAGTCCCCAGCACTCTGCATGGGGTCACCCCTCCTTGAAGAGTCTCTAACACCCTGAAATGGGGTCACTCCACCTCATACAGCCCCAAGCTGATCCCCTAAATGGGATCACCCCTCCTCAGAGACCTCCCATCACCCTGCAGAGGTCACCCCCTCCTCATGCAGCCCCCAGCACCCTACATGGGGTCACCCCCTCCTCATACAGCCCCAGCATGGAGTCACCCCTCCTCGTACAGCCCCCAGCTGGCTCTGCATGGGAACACTCCTCCTTATCCAGCCCCTGTCATAGGGTGCCCCCAAAGTCCTGTACAGCCCCCAAAATCCTGCAGAAGGTCACATCCTCCTCACACAGCCCCCAGCACCCTACATGGGGTCACCCCCTCCTCGCCAGGTGCCACAGGACCCTACCTTGCATGATGTCTTTCATCACTGACTGCAGCACCACCTCCTCGTAGGTGTTCTCCACCAGGATGAAGCTGGCAAAGTCCTCGAAGATCAGCTCCTGAAACTTGGCTAATTCCTGCCAGGGAGAGGCAGCTCAGCCCAGCAGGGTGGGGGGAATGGATGCTCCAGCCCCTCCATGGAGGGGAGGACAGTCCCCCCACACCCCAAACTTTCCCCCCTTACCCCCTTGCAGGTGGGTGCCAGCTTTTTCAGCAGGAAGGGGATGGTGATCTGCAGCAGGGCCTCCCTGAAGAACTTCTTCCTCACGGTGCTGCTGTCATAGTCGAACTTCTGCAGGGTGAGAGGGTGCCCCAGGTCACCCAGGGCTGTGGGCTGGCAGCCCCCTGCCCATGGGCACAAACCCCTGAGATTTGCCCCCCAACCCATTTGCCCCCACAGACCCCTCTGGCCCCACATCCCTCTCTCCAGCTGTTTCCCAGTGTTTCTGAGCCTGGGTAGGAGCCAGCTCTTCCACTGCTGGCTGCAGGAGGGTTTGGGGGCCAGTCTGAACCCTGGGGGGCTTTTACAGATGTGCTCAGATGGGACCTGGCTCCTCCAGGTGATTTCCCACTTGCCTGCCCCCAGCAAAATCCATGAAACCCCCAAAAGACTTCTGTTGAAATGGATAACATCACTGCTAGCCTCTTCCCTGGCCCTGGAACAAGGCCACCAAAGGCCTCCAAAGGCCACCAAAGGCCACCAAAGGCCACCAAAGGCCACCAAAGGCCTGACCCCCGGCTCACCTTGAGCACCCTCTCGAGGATGCGCTGGATGGACTTGCACAGGTCGTCCTTGCCCTGCAGCTTGCCCAGCTCCTGGTGCAGCAGGGTCTCGAAGGTGTACACGGCATCGTCCATTTGCTGCCACCAGAGACACGTGGTCAGCGTGGGGGGCACCCAAAGGGCGGGCAGGGGGCTCCTGGGGCACTGCCACACCGAGATGAGCCTTAGCACAGAACCCCACACTGGTTTGGGGTGGAAGGGACCCTGAATTCATCCAGTGCCACCCCTGCCATGGGCAGGAACACCTCCCACCATCCCAGGTTGTTCCAAGCCCCGTCCAATCTGGCTTTGGGCACTTCCAGGGATCCAGGGGCAGCCACAGCTGCCCTGGGCACCCTGTGCCAGGGCCTTCCCACCCTCACAGGGAAGGATTCCTCCCCAGTAGCCAACAGGCAAAGAGCCTTCACTCTGCAGAAATCCCTGACCTCCCAGCGTGGCATCCTCGCCCCGAGGATCAGGAGTGGTGGGAGAGGAGGCCGCTCAGAGCTGGTGCTGCACCCCCTCATCCTCCTGCACCCCACGCCAGGCTAGGCTGGACCAGACCCCAGAAGTGGCTTACTGGCCTTGCTGTGCCAGTGGGCTCGGTGGCAAAGGATGTGCCAGGATGGCCGCTGTGCCAGCATGCCCAAGCCCACCATGGGCTCCAGACCAAAGGGGCTCCATCATCCACCCTTCGAGACGGCACACACACCCCAGCCTGGAGCAGCCTGGGCTCCCCAAACCTCTGCTCCCTGCCCAGGGGGACGGGGCAGGACCCTGGTCCCCCTCCCACCTGTCTCATGTGGATCTGGGCCCTCTGCTTGAAGACAGACGTGCTGGAGACATCGAAGCGCTGCTGAAGACCCTCCAGTTTCAGCTGGTCCATCTTCTCATAGCACGACTGCATCTTCACGGGGTGGAAGGCCAGGTGGGACAGCTTCTCCATGTACTGGGGACAAAGCCAAGCTCAGCCTCTCCACGTACTCAGGGCAGGGACATCCCACCCCACACGGGTGGGATCTTCTCAGCCTGGGGTTGTCCACACTGGGGGTGGAAGCAGGACTGGCCCTGTCACCCCTAAGCTGGCAAGGAGCACCACCAGCTCTCACCTCCACCAGCTTCTCCAGGCCGCCCTCGTTGACGACGTTCATGTTCATGTCGGTCACCTCCTTGAAGAACACCTCCCGTGCCTCGGCGAAGCCCTGGCTCGTGGGGGCCATCAGGGCCTCCAGGATGGAGGAGATGTAGGGCTGGACGTGGTTACGGACACAGACCTCGGCCTTGGGCAGGACAAAGGCTGGCAAAGGGCAGGGATGAGGATGGTGAGGCTCCTGTGTCCTTCCGGCCCTTCACATCACAGCTACACCCCCCAGCGAGGAGGAGCTGCCCCTGCTCCCAAACCCCTCCCCCTTTCACCCAGCACAAGGAATTCCTGCAGAATTCCAGCACAAGGAATCCCAGCACAAGGAATCCCTGGTCTGTCCTGACCCCACTCCTGCCCCACTGCCATGCCAGGGGGGTGACTGCCCACCTTGTCCCCGACCCCCTGGGACAATGCCAGTGAGGACATGCACCCCCAAGGGTGCCAGGGGCTGTGCTGCACCTCGGGAACAACCCAGGAACACACAGCCCAGGGCATCCCTGCAGGGCTGTACCTCGGATCTTGCTGGCCAGGTGCTCCTTGGAGGTGATGATCTGGTCCATGTCCGTGCGGATGGTGCTCTCCAGCTGCGGCCGCTCCTGCTCACACCGGGCCACCGCTGCGTCGTACTGCGCCTTGGCCAGCTCGTAGACCATCCTATAGACAGCATCCGACACCTGGGGGCACAGGAGGGGGGTCAGAGACCCCCCACGCCTCCAGCTGCACCCCCAACCATCGCCTGCAGCTCCAGCTGGACCTGCTAAGCCGTCCCCTGTGCCCTGACAGGACCCTTCCCCACAGCCTGCCAGGGGTTTCCACACCAGGGACCCCCCAGCTGGGTGAGATGGAGCCCCTGCAGTGCAGAAACTGCTTCCAAGTGGTGCTGGAGGGGCAGAGAGGTGAGGGCTGCCTCCATCAGGCAACCTGCCCCAGGTGGGACTGGGGATGCTGGTGGTCCAGGGATGTTGCACGTCCAGGAACGCTGCAGGTCTGGAGATGCTGCAGGTCTGGGGATCCAGGTACCGGTCCAGGGACAGTGGTGGGCCAAGCAGGAGAGCCCCAGCCCACCCTGAAATCTGTTCCCTGCCCTGTTCCCCCTCCCTGGAGTCCCAGAGCCAACCTCCTGAGCAGGATGGAGCCGTTCGCTGAGGCTTCACGCTCACTTTGCAGCCAAAGGCTGCGATTTTGGGGCTGGCAGGATGCAAAGCCCTCCCCGGGCCCTCCCCGGGCTTCCCAGGCACAGCAGCTCCTGGAAAAGCAGCGTTTGTGTGTTTTCAGGCCGCTCAAGTGGCCCATTAGGAGCCTGGTGGTAATTATCGGGGTTTAAGGTTTTAACAGGCAGTTCTGAAGAGCCCTCAGTCTTGCGCAAGGGTTTGGGCTGGATTTAGCCCGCGCTGCTCTAAAAATGGCTCGCTAAATTTAGCCGGGACAGGCTTCGCTCCGGGGCTGGGCTTCCTCCTGTTTGCTCGCCTGGCCCCAGGCGGGGCTGGGCAGGGGCACAGAAGGAGCTTTAAAATCCACTCTGGAGAAAGGACGGATTCTTTGGAAGGGGCCGGGAGAAGGGGGCAGCGAAGCCGGTGGGCACGGAGCCCGGCGGGGAAGGGGGGCTCCCCAGGGCGGGTGTGCGGGCAGGGGGAGGGCAGGCGGTGCGGACCCCCGGCAGCCCCAGCCCCACACCTGGATCCAGGTCCGCTGGCGCTCCGGGGCTTTGCCCTTCAGCCGGGGGCCGATGGTGCTCCTGAGCTCGGGGAGCAGCTCCTCCATCACCAGGTTGCTCAGGACCTGTGGAGGCAGGAGGTTTTTGGGGAGCCCGCTGAGCCCCGCACGGCCCTCGCAGCCCGGTTCGGGGGTGCGGGGGCTCACCTGGGTCTCGTTCCCGCAGAGCATGTCCCAGGTGCCGTACTGCTCCTTGGACTGCCGGTACATGCGGATGGCGTCCGTGAAGGCTGGAGCCTCCACTTTGGAGTCCTCGGAGATCCCTGCGGAGGGGACACGGGTGAGCAGCCTGGAGCTGGGAGTGAGGGGCAGCCCGGCACCCCCAGCCCACCTTTGTGTGCTTCCCCCTCACCCTCGGACCCGTGCAAGCCCCCAGCGCTGTCACCAGGACTGGGGGATCCTGTCCCAAGGCACTGTCCCTGAAGGGTGGGGGGCAGCAGGGGTTGGGGGGCTCCTGCTACGTCCAGAGGGATCCCCTCCAGAGCCACCCCGAGGGCAGGGAGGCTGCGTAGGATGGGGGCTCAGTGACCCCAAAATGGTGCACAGGGACCTGGGGGCTCAGTGACCCCAAAATGGTGCACGGGGACCTGGGGGCTCAGTGACCCCAAAATGGTGCACGGGGACCTGGGGGCTCAGTGACCCCAAATGGTGCATGGGGACCTGGGGGCTCAGTGACCCCAAATGGTGCATGGGGACCTGGGGGCTCAATGACCCCCAAAGGCACCCAGGAGCAGGAGCATGGCAGGATGGGGGCTCAGTGACCCCCAAATTGTGCATGGGGACATGGGGGCTCAGTGACCCACAAATGGTGCATGGGGTCCTGGGGGCTCAGTGAGCTCCAAAGGCACAGCAGGAGCAGGGGCTCAGTGACCCCCAAATGGTGCATGGGGACATGGGGGCTCAGTGACTCCAAATTGTGCATGGGGACATGGGGGCTTAGTGACCCCAAATGGTGCATGGGGTCCTGGGGGCTCAGTGAGCTCCAAAGGCACAGCAGGAGCAGGGGCTCACCAGGCCGGGGGGTTCAGTGACCCCCAACACCCCACAGCACCCAGAGAGCCCCCAGCACTGCGGGATGGGCCAGCTGGGGGGGCTGGAGGAAGGGGGGCCCTGTCGGGAGCAGCGTGGCTTGGAAGGAAGAGGAAAGTGGCCAGGAGGCCTCAGGGGTGAGTCAGGGCTGGGCTGTCCATGGTGAGTCACTGCAGCACGAGGGGGGCTCAGCTGTCACCCCCACCCAGCAGGAGGGGCAGGGCTGGGAGCCTCCACAGCGAGGAGGAGATGGGGACAGCAGGCAGGACAGCCCAGGAGCTGTCCCACACGTCCCATGCGTGTCCCTGCCTTGTCCCAGCCTGTCCAGGCCGTGCAGGTCCCTGCCAGACAGGGAAACACCCCTGGGAGAGAATCCTCCAGCCCAGCTCCCCTCCCCCTGCCCAGAGGAGGGGATCAGGACTGGATCTGAGCCAGGGTGACCCTGCTGGGAGCTCCAGGGGATCATCCCTGCAGTGCTGGCACCTGGCAGGGCTGGGGACACAGCCATGTGTCCAGGAGGGACAGCCCGGGGCAGTGAGCAGATCTCTCCCGGGGCACACAGACTTTTCTAAGGTGATTACAATTAACTCCAAGCCTAAGCAGCTTTTGCTAAGGGGCAGCTTAATAATCAGGGGGAAAAACCACTGAGAAAGTAAAATCTGCTCCTTTCTCAGTCCTTGGTGGGAGCCAGAGCTGGGCTGGGCTTCCAGGGCTTGGAGCTGCTCCATGCACAGCTCCTGGGAGCTCAGATCCCCTCCCAGCTGGGACAGTTCTCACCTCCTGTCCCTGCCAGGCCTGGGGCAGGATTTGCTTCCCAAGGTCACTCACTCCAGGCTGGGCCTGGGGACATCCCTCAGTCTGTCCCCAGCCCTGTGCCCTGTCCTGGCAGGGCTGGTGCAAGAAGCCCCCGTGCCACTTCCCAGGGCAAATTTAATGAGTTTCCTTCATTAATGTGTGGTTTAGGGCCTGGAGGGACAGGACACAGGGAATGGCTCCCCCTGGCAGAGGGCAGGGATGGATGGGATATTGGGAATTGGGAATTGTTCCCTGGGAGGGTGGGCAGGCCCTGGCACAGGGTGCCCAGAGCAGCTGTGGCTGCCCCTGGATCCCTGGCAGTGCCAAGGCCAGGCTGGACAGGGCTGGGAGCAGCCTGGGACAGTGGGAGGTGTCCCTGCCATGGCAGGGGTGGCACTGGGTGGTCTTTAAGGTCCCTTTTAACTCAAACCATCCTGGAACAAGGGGCAGGAGCCCTCGGGGTGGGCACTGCCCAGCCTCAGGTGACACCAGACTGGACAAGGGGCAGTTTTGGAGCAGCCTGGGGCTCCAGGGACACCAGGCTGACCCCGTCTGTGTGAGGAACAGAGCTGCACATCCCCTGTCCTTACAGAGGAGCTGCTGTTACACAAACACAGGCTGAGACAGGGAGCTGAAAATTCCCACACCAATCACAACCAGAGGCAGAAACAGAGCCTCTAATTTAGGGGGGGAAAAAAACCAACAACCTAAAGTGCTTTCCAACAACAAAAGAGCCTTCATGGAATATGAAACAGGATCCTGGAGCTCCCAGGAGCAGAGAGGGGCAGGAAGAACAATGTCACAGGCAAATCTGGGCTGGAGGAATGCAGAAGCACCGAGCCCTCCTTGGCCACTGCCCACTTGGGAAGGCTTTTCCATCACATGCTGAGGAGAAGGAGAAGGAGAAGAGGATTTTCTGGCAGAACCATGGCTGGCAGAGGGGTGGTGGAGGGGCTCACACCTCCCCTGTGTCCCACAGCAGCACCCAGCAGGTGGGAAGGGAATTAGAGATGAAAATTGGGGGTTTGTTAGCAGGGGATCGATTCCTCTTTTATCCAGAGCTGGTTTTGCTCACAGCTGCTGGTCCAGCCAGCACAGGGGGTTCTGGGGTGCTGAGCTCATCCAGAGATGCTCCTCAGGGGGATCAGGGGTCACAGCACCCAGCCCCACAGCAAGGAGGGGGCACATTCAGCCCAACGAGCTCAAAGACCCCCAGCACAAAATAAAAAGGGAAAAAAGCAGTTTTTCAGGAGATTTAATCCAGCATGGGAGGATGGAAACCCTCAGTGAAACCCAGGCTCCAGATCCCCCCCTTGTCCAAATTGCCCTATTACAGCAACTCTGGCACAAATGAGGCCAAATTGAGGCTACCTAGAGTTCCCAGGGATGAAAGAAGCATTTTGAAATTGGGCAGTGTCTAAAATGCCCACTGAAACACCTGATTTTGAGCAGGTTTCAGCTCTGGCACCGCCTTTCTCAGGAAATTTCTCACCATCCCAAGCATGGTCAGGACCTGGGGCTCAGCCAGGAGTGCCCAGGCCACAGCCAAGCAGGAAAATCATGTTTTCCTGCCAGAGTATCACTGATGTGGGAGGCAGGTCCTGCCTCCACCCAGCTGCACAGCCCTGCAGCCCCTGCCCACAGCCCTGCACCCCCTGCCCACAGCCCCAGCAGCCCTTGGGAGGGTTTTGGGGTTTGGTGACTTTAATTAACAAATACTTTCTCCCTCAGGGTGGGAAATAGGCATCAGGGCAGCTCTGGAGCCAGGCTCTGTGCTGGCTCCTGGAAGGAAGTACTTGCTCATGGGCAGAGGATGGAGCTGGCACAGGGATGCTGCAGGGAGCTGGGGGTGATGCTGGAATTGATGAGATGCTCAGTCATGGAATCCCACACTGGTTTGGATTGGAGGGGACCTTAAAATCATCCTGGTTTGGGTTGGAGGGGACCTTAAAATCATCCTGGTTTGGGTGGGAGGGGACCTTAAAATCATCCTGTTCCACCCCCTGCTGTAGGTCCCACTGTCCCAGGGAGCTTCCAGCTTGGCCTTGGACACTGCCAGGGATCCAGGGGCAGCCACAGCTGCTCTGGGCACCCTGTGCCAGGGCCTGCCCACCCTCCCAGGGAAGGATTTCTTCCCAATATCCCATCTAATTCTGTCATCCTTCAGCTTAAAGCTGTTCCCTGTGTCCTGTCCCTCCATCCCTTGTCCCCAATCCCTCTCCAGCTCTCCTGGAGCCCCTGTAGGCACTGAAGGATCTCCCCAGATCCTTCCCTTCCCCAAAATTCCTCAACCACTCCCACCCAACCCCTCCTGATGAGCTCCAAACCATCCCCTCTCCCCAGCCTGGCCCTGCAGGTCCCTGTGGGGGGCAGAGGCCGCCGTGGTGTCCCCAGTGTCACGCGCTCACCGTTGTTGCAGTGCCGCACGCAGTCCTGGAACACCGCCCGCCACTTCTCCTGCTCCTTGCCTGTCATCACACAGAAATAGTAGTGCCGGGCATAGGGGTGCCACAGGACCAGAGGGAAATCCGTGGGGCACTTCAGGATGGGAGAGTGCCCAGATTTCGGTGTCACACCTGTGGAAAAGCGGGGGTGGTTGCAGGGGGATGTGGGGCCGGACAGGGATGGGGAAGCTGCAGGGTTGGGGTGTCCAGCAGGGACACACAGACCCTCAGCTCCTCACCAGGGCCTCTGCTGGGAGGTGTTAAAAAAAATGCTAAAAGTGCCTCATTTTCCCAAAAAGGAGTGCAGAATGAAAATTGAAAGATAAAATCAAAAGTAATTAAAAATCGTGTGGTTTTCATGGAGCCATGGACACATTTTCCTTCCTATATTTTCTTTCCTATTTTCCTATAAAATTAAAAGTAATTAAAAATCATGTGGTTTTCATGGAGCCATGGACACATTTTCCTTCCTATATTTTCTTTCCTATTTTCCTATAAAATTAAAAGTAATTAAAAATCATGTGGTTTTCATGGAGCCATGGACACATTTTCCTTCCTATATTTTC
>VZRH01000833.1:363-22589 GCA_013397555.1 Urocynchramus pylzowi
GGAACAGGGCATGGATGGGATAAGGGAATGGGGCATGGATGGGATAAGGAACAGGGCATGGATAGGATAAGAGAACAAGGCAAGAATGGGCCTCTTGGCCTGTGGATCCCCTCTTGCCCAAGGGAACAGGGCACAGATGGGCCTTGTGGGACAAGGGAACAAGGCACGGATGGGGATAAGGGAACAGGACATGGATGGGCCCCATGGGGACACAGATGTGACACTGGATCCCCGAGTTCTGTTCCAACATGAAGGGGGGTGGGTCTGACATTCAGCTAAGCAGGATTTTGAGGTGGGATTTTTAAGAAGAATTTCTAGGTGGCATTTCTAGGCAGGATTTCCTCACTGGAAGGGTGTTCAGGCACTGGAACCACCCAGGGAGGTTTGGAGAGCCCATCCCTGGAGATGTCAAAGGAATGAACACGTGGCACCCAGTGCCCCGGTGGAGACTGGTCACAGGTTGGACTTGCAGACCTTGGAGGGCTTCTCCAACCTTGATGATCTTGTCTTATGATGTTCAGACCTTGGAACTGCCCAAGGAGGTTTGGATTCCCCACCCCNCCAGGGAGATTTGGAGAGCCCATCCCTGGAGATGTCAAAGGAATGAACACGTGGCACCCAGTGCCCCGGTGGAGACTGGTCACAGGCTGGACTTGCAGACCTTGGAGGGCTTCTCCAACCTTGATGATCTTGTCTTATGATGTTCAGACCTTGGAACTGCCCAAGGAGGTTTGGATTCCCCACCCCTGGAGGTGTCCAAGGAATTCCTGGACATGGCCCTCAGCTGGGCTGAGTTAACAGTCACAGGTGGTACTCAATGACTCCAAAGGGCTTTTCCAACCTCCATGATCCCATTTTGTGATTCCTGACTGAGCTGCCCACCAAGGAATTTAGATGGGGATGTGGCCAAGCATCTGTGGCACTACTGGATTAGGGTGGGAACAGCTACAGACTCCAGCAAAGGACTCTGATGATCCCTTCTAAATCAGGATATTCTGTGATTCTGACTCTATTAAATGACATCAAATCTGTGGCTGTGGCTTTCAGACAGAGTGTAACAACTCCTGCTCCTCCTTCTGTGTCCAAAATGTCTGAATTAGACTAGTGGCAATCCCAACACTCCCAGATTTTAGCTTTTTTGCTGTTTCCACTGCCTTTGACTCCATCCTCAGGTTTTTCCCACCTCTCCTGCTGCCCTGGTACGGACTGAGTTAAAAGAAGTGTCTGGGGGGGTGGCTAGACATAAAGGTATAAAAAATGTGGATATAGAAACACAAATCAATATTAAACACAGGTAAATGCCAATAAATTAAAACCAAGAAAGATTTTAAACCTCTGTGCTTTCACAAATGGCCGAAATATCTGCAGCCACGTGAACAGAGATGCTGTGTGACCCAAAACCAGGAATATGGGGACAGGTGATGCTTCATCCCACAAAGAGAAGCTTTAAGAGGAACAAACTTAAACCTTCCAATGCCATTTCCCTGCCTGCAATTTTTCAGGATGTGGCTCAGCACGGTGGCAGAGGATTTGATTTCTGCCTTTCCTGCAGGGCTTGGGATCCCTCTGCTGGTGCAGGAGGAGCCTGCATGGATTTTCCTGGGAGGAACAAAGTCCTTCCAGGGAACACATCTTGATCACATGGGACCTGCAGGGGCAAGGTGAGGCAGGGGGGAATTCCAGGGAAATGAGCTGCAGGAATCTGTGCCACAGAGGGGAGAGCTCCAAGGAAACCTTGGCAGGGCTGGCTGCAGAGAGGCAGCTCCTGGCAACTGGGCTGGAATGAAAGTATTCCACAAAAACAGAGCTGAGGGAGCTGCACTCCTCAGCCATCAACATCTGGGGGAAGCACCCATGCAGGAAACTGGATGAGAATTCTGTATCTGATAACAGCCCAATTAATTATTAATTATAACCTCCCTGGCTCAGTTCCAGCTGAGGATATTTTGTGATTCTACATTTCTGAGATGGGCGAATTTCTCTGGAGCTGGTGCCAGAACCCTCCTTTCCCAAGGAAGGGGAAGACCCTTCTTCCTCCTTTTTTATTTCCCCAAGGAAAAGGAGAGCTGAGAGCTCCTTGTGCTGCCTTGCAATGGAAAGTCCAGCACCTCCTGCACCCCAACTCCCAAAAGCCACCAGGTGATATTCCAGACATTCCTGTCTCCTGGAAGGAGCAGGATAGCCACAGGATGAGTAAAGAGCACTTCCCAGGTGAGCAAACCCAGGAGGGACAAGCTGAGCAATGGGGCACCAATGCTTCCCACACATCTGGAATTCCCACAATCCCCTGCTTTTGTTGCAACACCTGGAGCAAAGTTAAGAGTTGGGGATGAAGAGGAAAATAGTTCCTGATGGGAAAGGGGAGGGTCTGGCACTCAGGCTGTTATCTCTTGATTAAGAGCACATCAGTACAGAAAATCTGTCAGAGGTTTTTTGAGAAAGCCCCAATCACTTGGAGGTTCAGAGTGACTCCACTTTCCCCCCTGTCTGTCTCTCCTGATGGGAATGCTGACTGCTGGTTTCCCCAGGATGCTCAACATCATCCTGGCAACACAGAGATCCTGTGGGGAACCCAATTCTGAACCCCACCAAAGGCCTGAAATTTTAGGGTGCTTCCAGCTCCTCTGTGCCAGGACTTGGTCAGATCCCAGATTCAGGGTGATTTTACCAAAAACTACAAAGAAACTGCTCCTTCTTCCTCTGCAGCCAGGCTGGGAGAGCTGGGGGTGCTCCCCTGGAGAGGAGAAGGCTCCAGGGAGAGCTCAGAGCCCTTGCTGTGACTGCCCCTGGATCCCTGGCAGTGCCCAAGGCCAGGCTGGACCCTGGGGCTGGGAGCACCTGGGACAGTGGCAGGGGTCCCTGCTATGGCAGGGGTGGCACTGGAGGGGATTTTCATCCTTTCCTTTCCATCCCAAACCATTCCCTGATTTCTCTGTAGCCCCACAAGCAGGGATCCAGGGGCAGTCACAGCAAGGGCTCTGAGCTCTCCCTGGAGCCTTCTCTTCCCCATGAGAACTGATTTTATAACAAAGGACACCAGACCTCCCCTTCCTACTGCCCTCCACTACTGATGAAAGAGAAACTTGAAAAAATAAAATGACTTTTCATGGATTTCAAGGTAAAATCCCCCAAAATCAGAGCTATCCAAGGTGACATCTGACCTACAGCTACACCCAGCATGGAACCAGCCACAGAGGGGACAAGGCTACAAGGATAGGAGTATTTTGAGAAGATGGGAAGCCCCATACTGATCCTCTGGAGCACATCCCATTTCTGGGGGTGCTAATTCCAATTTCTTTCCAGAGTTTGTTCCCAGACAGATCCACCTTCCTCTGATCCAGAGGAATTCTTAAGATTCTTTGATTCCAAATAATTTTAAAGATTTTTGGTTTTGCTGCAGGGGCAACCAGCTTTTTCCTAGATTTGGAATGTGCTTCCTCCTCAGGACTAATTTATTGTGGCCATTTAACTGTCAGCCAAGGCCTCCAAAGCTGCATAAATAAAGTCAAGATCCTTCCAGTTCTATTAAAGTTCTGAACAAGGCACGATGGTAAATCTAAACTTGATCTTCAAAAATCGTATTTATGACTATTCTAGCTAACCTAGAGCCAGCACTGGATTTATCACACATGCATGGAATAAACATAATAAATACAGTGTCTGCTGAGGGGGGAAAACTGCTCTGAGAAGCAGAAGTTTTGTTAAACCCAGCAGATTCATGACACAACCAAAACCAAGTGAATTTTTGGAGGAAATATTAAATTACCTGCTGCAGGTGCAACAAATAATCTCTTTGGTTTGTTTATGAGGGAATGAACACTGTAGGAGGTTCAGATGGGCACTGCTTTATTATTTAATATTTGCTTTATTTATTCTGAAGATTTATGTTATTGCAGGGCAGGCAGAAGCTCTTTGAGAACATTCAGCTGCACAAAGTCATGGATCTTCCCAAAATGATTCCTCCTGTGCTTTTGATAAGGCCACACTGATGGGAAATGTTCCAAGGTAAACTCACCAAATCCTCAGCTCAAAGCTGAGCACCGCTCCAGGGAATATTGGTTAAAAGAAAGAATTGTATTCCAAGCTCATTATTCTCAATTTAATGGGTATTTTAAAACATCCCCTTTAAAACCATTTAAATTGAAGATCAACTTTCCTTATCTATTTTATTCTACAAACCATTGCTGCTGTTACCAAGACCAGTGTAAGAAAATCCTGTTTTTTAAATGCTTGGGAATATTATCCTTAATTTTGAGCTGAGGAAATGTCTTAGGCTGGAAATGGGGCTGTGTGTGTTCCATCCTCAGCTGTCAGAGCTGGGCAGGTATCTGCTGCTCTCTGGGCAGTTTTCTTTATCTCTCCCACAGCCAATCCTCCCCCCAGGAGATCTCTGCTGCTCATGGCCACTGAGTGTCCCTGCAGGGCTGATCAAATTCCAGCATCCCATGGGAGAGGCTGCGCCCAGGGGAGGAGCCAAGCATTCCTACCTGGATCCAATCTGCCCTTGGCAACACCCCAGCAGCCTTTGCCCCCTGCATTCCCAGAGGAGCAGCTTTCTTCTGCCCTGCATTCCCAGAGGGAGCCCAGGCCCATCTCCAGCAGCCCTGGAGCTCCAGAGGAAAACTCCCCCCTTGTCCAGGATCCCTGCTCCAGCAGAGCCACAGCTGGCACTGCAGGAGGGCTGAGCCACCCTGGCATGGGACTGCTGCCACCACCCTGACCCACAGCGTGCCAGGGCCTCTTCTCACNGAGGAGGAAAGATGGAAACCTGTTCCCAGCTGAACCCCACAGGACACACACACACCAGGAGGGCTGGACTTGAATTCAAGATTCTTTTCCCCCTAAATGACTGAGACCCCCCCCAACTCCTGCCTCGGGGAGCCAGGGGCGCTCCAGGAGAGCAGAGCAGGGCTCTTACCCAGGTTGAGGCTGGAGGAGGATCCGTGTGAGGACAGGGAGGGAGGAGGAGTCTGCGAGTGGCCGGGGCCTTGGCTGGGCAGGGGCATCCCCACGGGCCCGGGGGAGGAGGAGAAGCCCAGGCCGTTGTAGAAGCTGTGCCCGATGGGGGTCAGGCTGCTCGAGGTCCTCTTGTACAGGTCGCTGCTGCCCGTCAGCGAGTCCCGGCGCGAGCCGCTGCCCGTGGTGGAGTTCGCCACTGGAAAAACGGGAAAAACGGGAAAAATGGGAAAAAGGGGAGATGCCAGCAGCCCCAACACTGGAGAGCCACAGCTCCACTGCACTGGAGTGCAGTGCACTGGGCTGCTGCTTGGGAAAGTGATCAGATACAGTCATTAAAACCAGTTAGAGTCATTAAAACCAGTTAGAGTCATTAAAACCAGTTAGTGTCATTAAAACCATGTTACTAACGATCAAACAGCCAAAAAATTGTCTGGGATCTTGTCTTTGCCTTCAGTGCTTTGGAGGATTTATTGTGGCAGAGCACACGGAGAAACAGTTCCAAAAATCCCTGAGCAGTAAGGTCAAAGGATAAAAATCACCCTAAAGGAAGGGACCATGCTTTGGGGACACAATGAGACCTTTGGGAACACGCTGAGACCTTTGGGTACAGGCTGAGACCTTTGGGGACAGGCTGAGCACTTGGGGACAGGCTGAGCCCTTTGGGGACACGTTGAGACCTTGGGGACACGCTGAGACCTTTGGAGACAGGCTGAGCACTTGGGAACAGGCTGAGACCTTTGGGGACACCCTGAGCCTTTTGGGGACACGCTGAGACCTTGGGGACAAACTGAGCCCTTTGCTCTGGCTCTTCAGGAGAAGGTTTGAGCTCCCCAGAGCTCCCTCCCCCCACATTCCCAGGATAAGGGAGATTTGGACTCCCCCTCCTGTTTGTTCCCAGCCATCAGAGCTGAACCCCAGCCCCAGATGTTCCCTGTGTTTGCTCAGGAGCGTGCCCAGCTCCCTGAAATCCCTGTGCTCACCTTCCATCAGATGAGAAATCAGCTCCTGTTTGCCCCCAGCTTTATGGAGCTGGAAATCAGAATTCAATTTCACTCCTAACCCCCACGGTTTTTAAGAGCTGTCTCAATAGGCAAATACAAACTCTTTAAATGCACTGTCAACTTGCGAGGGAAAAAATCAATTTTGCATTAAAATCTTGTTTAATAAACAGTGAAATTGTTAACTGCAATGAACTGATCATTTCTGGTGAGTGCACATGGGCTCCAGAAGCAGCAGGATCAGAGTTTTATTCATTGATAGAGGGTAAACAACTTTGTGCATCTTGGCATTGAGCAAACCACTCATGGAATTCAATTAGTTAAATAAACTGAGGTGAGAGAAGCAAACGCTTTGTTTACCTGGAACCAAGATGGTTCCAAATCTCAAGGCTGGGCTGAAGAGAAATATTTAGAATGACTTTTTATTGCAAACTGTTCCTCTGTGAGGTAACAGCACCTCCCTGAGCCTGTTCTGATGGAGCCAGGTTGGAACCTGCCCCTCACTCTGATGAGAGCAGCAAAGTTCAGGACATAATTACTGCCCTGAGACTGAGCAGTAATTAAAACAATTGTTCCACTTCAAAGAAACACAAACCTAAGGGAAAAAAAAAACCTAAAAAACCACAAACATCTCTGGATGGGTTTGATTCTGAAAGGAACCTTGGTCTCTTGCTGCCCAAAATCATCAAAGCATGGATGGGAGGTGTCTACAACCACAGAGGAATTCTTTTGGTGTGTGATGGGAACAGTCCCCAGAATAAAGCACAGAAACCACTTCAGATCAGCTTTTTTAAAGGCATGAGGAGTTCCTCAGCCTTTACTCCAAGGTGAGAGAGGCTGATACACTCTGGAACCAATTCCTGTCAGCCCAGTACTCTGCACGCAGGGAAAAACACTTCCAAGTTAATTACTCTGCTACTGCTAATTATCACCTACTAAAAGCATTTTTTGCCAATAACTGCTGCAGATTTTAAAGCCTGAAGTAGTCCCTAAAGGAAAATTCCCAGTTAGGCCTGGATGGATGAGGAGGGCTCAGCTCAGAGCACAAACTCCTGAAATCTGGGGCTCTCCTCGTGCTCCTTTTCCCAGGTGTGGGAATCCTTACAATCAGAGGGTTTTGGGAAAGCTGCAAAAGGCAGGCCTCAGAGACAGCAGAACTGTGATTAGAGCTAAGCTGAAGCCGTAAGATTTGTCAGCAGAAAACTTATATAAGAAGTAGAAAAGCAAGGACAAACAGAACAATGGTCTGTGTATTAATGCTTGGCTAGAATAACTCCCTAAGCTACAGAAAAGTATATCTAGTGAGATATTAGGAAGTTCTAAGCTAAATAATGGAGCTCTGTGCATTGTGTTTTAAGGCTCGCAAGCATTGTTTTAACCAAAGGTACATGTGCTTATAGTGGCTGGATAGAACTGCTGTCAATATGCTTTTGCTTTGTGTGATTGGTTGAAATTTATCTTTAGTAAGATCTGCCCAGCCACCATGTCAGGGTCAACCCCTGAATATTGCCTCATATTTTCCCTCAACCTTTCTAACCATTCTGTTGGGGTTTCTTCCCTCTTTTGCTGCTCACAGAAAGCCTTATGGGCATTTTGATTACTTGGAGCTGCCCTTTTGATACCTCTTATCATCAATGTTCTGTGTTCCTCCAGGTCTTGCCTCCCCCTGCTGCTGTGGTCCCAACTGGAATGCACTGTGGGCATTTCCAGATGCCCTGGAGGTCCTTGCACACGCTCCCTTTCCCATATCCATATCCCAGCTTCTAAAGTGAGCTGTACCATTGAGCTCTGTGTCTGCTGCCGAGGATGTGAGCTGCTGGCACCTCCCCATGTCACAACCATGTCATGGACTGATGCTGGAAGCCAACCAGCTCGAGAGGCGTCCCTCAGCAGCCCTGTCCCGTTGGGGGTTCCCACAATTCCTCCTCTTGGTTCAACTAAAAAGAAACCTCCGTATTGTGTGGTTTATTGACTACCTTGTGTTTCACAGCTTTACTACAACACATCTGCTTATTACTTGGTTAAAGCATCTTTTTTTGCTTGCATTAAGCATTGCTATGTTACAACACAGCAATTTTAATGCTGTGCAAGTCCAGTCAGTTCAAAGGGAATAAGTCATGTCTGACAGCAATTACAAGTCATCGTTCAAAAAAGTCTCGCCGGTTCCAAGGTCTCAATTCAAAACCTTGCCCCATGTCTATACCTTCACCCACCATCTCTGTAAGATTTCGAGAGCTCTCTGTGAATCCATGTCCTACCTCTCTCTCCTGTACGACAAAAACTTCTTTGACAGTTTTGCCTATCACCTGTCACACACACCGAATATGCAAGGTATCACTACTAGTATCACCACCAAAACACCCCACACATACAAACCTATTTTACAAAGTTCCCTCAGCTAAGGTGCAGAGCTCCATTCTCGGAACAAATCATCCAGCCTCTAGCCTCCGAGGATGCAGAGGCATGCCACAGCAGCCCCATCCCGCTGGTGACCTGTACAACCCCCTGGCTGGCAGCACCTGAGAGCCCCACTCCTCACCTGCCGTGCCGAAGCCGCCCAGCGCCGAGCCCAGCGTGGCTCCCAGGGAGCTGCTGCTGCCGAAGCCCAGCGAGGTGTTGGCGGGCTGGGCCGAGCCCTGCGAGAACAGCGAGCTGCTCTGCGAGTTGCTGCTCAGGGAGTTGTTGCCATAGAAGGAGCTGGAGGCCAGGTTGTTGGTGGGCTGCTGCTGGGGCTGGGGCTGCGGCTGCTGCGTGCCCAGGGGCCGGAAGGGGCCGTTGGTGGTCCCTGCCAGCCCTCCTGCTGCTCCGTTGGCCGACGCCGCGGCCGCCGCCACGGCTGTGGGACACAAAAATGGGAAAAAAATGGAAAAGCCGCTGAAAAACGCTGAGAAAATCCCTTTTCATCACACTTCTGGAGGTTAAAACTTAGCAGGTCGCTTTGAAATGCTACAGGTTTTTTCTTTCAGGACCAAACTCTGCATAAATCTCTGTTTATTCTGAGCTGCCCACAGCCCCCAGACTCCAGCCATGCCCAGCTGTTCTTGCTGCTCTTGTGCTGTTGGAGCTGCACAGATCAAAACCAGGAATGGTTCTTTCTCCAAAGACCCAAAAGTCCAGTCAGTGCAGCCCCACAATCACAAGGGCCAGTTAAGAAACCTGAGTTTTGAAATAACTGAAATGATCCTTCAGCACATGAAACGTGAACCTGTGATGCCAAGAACCCGAGAACTTTTGGTTTTCAGCCAGTTCCAAAGTTAAAGAAAAAGCAAAATAAACAAGAGCTACAAGAAAACAATTAAAAGGCCCATTTCATAATCTGAGTCCAGTGCTGGCAGGGGCTGCTCACACCAATGGACTGAAAAGTCCTTTTAAAAGCCTTGAACTCCCAAGGAACCCAAATAAATGCCAAAGCAACTCATGGCAAAGGCCATTTTAGGCACGGTGGCATCATAAAGCACAAATCATGGAATGGTTTGGGTTGGAAAGGACCTCAAAACTCATCCTGTTCTGCCCCAGAGACCCCTCCCACTGTCCCAGGGTGCCCCAAACCCCATCCAGCCTGGCCTTGGGCACTGCCAGGGATCCAGGGGCAGCCACAGCTGCTCTGGCAATTCCAGCCCAGCCCCTCCCCACCCTGCCAGGGAACAATTCCCAATTCCCAATCTCCCATCCATGCCTGCCCTCTGGCAGTGGGAGCCATTCCCTGTGTCCTGTCCCTCCAGGCCTTGTCCCCAGTCCCTCTCCAGCTCTCCTGGAGCCCCTTCAGGCCCTGCAAGGGCTCTGAGCTCTCCCTGGAGCCGCTGGGAATTCTGAAGGCTCCAGCAGGTAGGAAAGCTGGTGCCAGGGGACAAATTTAAATACCTAGAAAATCATTCAAGTTCCTGCTCCTCCCCCTCTCCGTGGCTGCTCCGGAGGCTCAGCCCAAGTTGAGCACAGAGGAAGTTTCTCAACAACAATCCCGAGATGGATCTCAGTGAGGGCAAGTTTGTCATCACTGCCAGCGGAGCACGGAGGGGTGGGGACACTGGGGACACAGCAGGCACTCGGAGGGACCAGAAGTCACCTGTCTGAACCACTGGGGGGACAGGACTCACCTGCCTGACCCAGGGAGGGGACAGGACTCACCTGCCTGACCACGAGGGGACAGGACTCACCTGCCTGACCAAGGGAGGGGACAGGACTCACCTGCCTGACCCAGGGAGGGGATAGGACTCACCTGCCTGGGCTGCAGAGGAGCTGATGATGACAGGGGCAGGGGCCACCAGGCGCACGGGAGCCCCCAGGCCGTTCCTGGCCCCGGCGTTGACCACGAGGGCTCCTGTTTGGTCATAATAAGCAGCAGGAGCCAGCACTGGGTAACCTGCAGAGGCAAGCACAGGTGACAGGGCAGGTGACAAACACATCAGTCATGTCCAGGTGAGTGCAGTGCAAGAAGGTTTTTAAAGGAAAAGATGAATGGAAAAAAAAAAGAAGCAAGAACAGCCCTGCTTTCCCCAGAAATGGCCATGATTTTACACAAAGAATTTCAGGTAGAAAATATTTTTTGCCCCCAGAATCTTTTATATTACATTGTAACCAGTGTAAATTTAGCTAAAAAAAGGTTTAAAATACAAAAGCACCATTTCTGCTCCACGATATGTACAACTTGTGCTGGGATTGCTCAGAGCTGAGGCTGCCAGGGTGCACCCACAGGGAACTTCCACTTCTGTATTTTGGAAGGTTGGTACCATGAAATATTCTTTAATGCATGTAATAAACTCTCATAAATGCTGGTGATACACACAGCAGCAGACTGACAGAATATAGTGATTTAGGCACCTCATTAGGGAATTCTGCATTAAATGAAAACAGTAAAATTAAATGCACTGACTGTCTAAGGTGGGGGTCACTAAGAGAATGTTCCCTGGGAATATTTGCTTTGCAAATACAGGTACAAACATACATCTATAATTGTATATATGTGTGTATTTGCTTTGCAAATACTACCCAAATAACAGAGATTAAAGGAAATCTGCAGACTGCTGGAAATCTACACAGTTCACTTTGTAACTTAATACTGCAACATTCTTCTTAAACAACAAAAAAACCCAATTAACAACGACATTACAGTGCCAGCAAGGAGACCTGAAATCCAAGTAATTCTTTTTTTCCTTACATTTGACCAGCAGGACATATCTGCAGGTTATTCTAATGAGCTCAGGTTTCTCCTCTGCCATCACAATAATATCCTGAATAACTGAATTTCAGCAGCATTTTACCCCAAAGCCTCAGGGATCAGAGTCAGAATTCCTACAGCAGCTCCACCAATGAAGAGCTAGAAATGAGAACTAAACCCTGCTCCCTTTCATCCCTTTTCTTCCCCTGTTTTTAAGCCTCTTGGAAGAGCAGTCATGGAAGGAAGCCCCTGTTAAGTCAAGCACCCAGCAGGGATGGAGAGCTGAGATGAATGAACGGGACTAAGAAACCTCTGGGGTTTAAAATCCAGATCCCATAAGCTTGAAGGATCCACAGAAAAAACTGAGGTGACTTTCCACAGGAGCCATCGATTCTTGGAGCACAAGGCAGCCACAGGGAGATAACACTGCTGTCACCTGTGCCACAAGGTCACCTGTGACCCCTCAGTGCTGCCCAGCTGGGGACACACCCAACCCCAGAATTAACCCCTGGATGAACCCCAAACCAACACAAGCAGGCACTGCTGGTGCCAGGCAAAGGCAGCCCTGGGAGATGGCACTTCCCAGGCTCTCCCTGGCCGGGATGCTGGTACCTGGCATTCCTGCTGCCAGCCCCTGGCCGAAGGCGAGCGCGGAGTTGACGGCGGCGGCGGCCACCAGAGGATCCGTCTGCTGGCCCTGCTGGTTCTGGTTGGGAGTCAGGGGACGCTGGCTGGCTCCTCCACGGAGCACCTGGAGAGGACAGAACAGCCACTGGGTTACTCAGGGATCCAGGAGACAGCTGCTGTCAGCAGGCGGGAGCAGGAGCAGCACCGAGGGGGAAACCTTCTCTCCTTTGCTCTTAATTCACTTTTCTTCACATTCAAAAAGGACCTGGAGGGGCTGGAGCGAGTCCAGGGAAGGGAACGGAGCTGGGAAGGGGCTGGAGCCCCAGGAGGGGCTGAGGGAGCTGGGAAGGGGCTCAGCCTGGAGAAAAGGAGGCTCAGGGGGGACCTTGTGGCTCTGCACAGCTCCTGCCAGGAGGGGACAGCCGGGGGGGTCGGGCTGTGCTCCAGGGAACAGGGACAGGAGGAGAGGGAACGGCCTCAGGCTGGGCCAGGGGAGGCTCAGGGTGGACATCAGGGAAAATTCCTTCATTGAAGAGTGGTCAGGCTTTGGAACTGGCTGCCCAGGGAGGTTTGGAGTGCCCATCCCTGAAGTGTGCAAAACACACACGGAGTGCTGCCTGGAACAGGGGTCAGTGCTGGGTTAATGCCTGGACTCGATGATCTTCAGAGAGCTTCTCCAACCTCTCTAATTCCCTGATCCCACCTCCAACACTCATCCTCTGCCAGAAGCGTGTACAAGCCACCTGCCCACCCCAGCTAATGTTTGGTCCCTGCTGTCACCACAGCCCCTGATTTCAGTGGTCCCTGTCACTGAAAGCCCTCTGAGCAGTAATCTCACAAAGCCCAGTTCAGGAGCTGGGGGCAGGTGACAGGAGGTGACTGGGTGTCCCCAAGCCACCAGCCCCTGTAGAGGGCAGAGACCTGGTGACACAAGACTTAAACCACAGGAAATCATGACCACAGAGCCCCCAGTGGGGTTTGTAGGGACAAGCTGCTGTGGCAGGAGTCCCTCAGAAGGGACGGTGGCAGAGTGGCCACCCTGCAATTACCTGGGACAGGCTTGGTTTGGCAGAGCCTCGCTCAGAGCTGGTGCAGGAATCTGCAAGCTCAGCTTATTAAAGGAGCCAGCCCTGTGTCCTCAGCACATCCTGCTGCAAAGGTGACATTGTGGGTGTCACCTGCTCGAGTTATTAACAGGAAGCACTGACTCTGTGCAGGGAGAGGCTGGGGAGGATCCCGAGGCTCACTGACTGGGATGTGCCCCCGAGCCTGCCAGAGCCTGCACAGGAACCTACTGGTACGTTGGGGGACACGAGACAGATGATGGACTTTGGACCTGGTTAACATAAGAGATTTGATAACAGCATGCCTTGGCAAAAGCAAATGGAACTTTGAAAATTAGACCTGGATTGCAAGAAGGTTCTATCAGATGGATTTAAGGAAAAAAGAAAATCCCATTAAACTCTGCAAGCAAGAGATGTTGGTATATGTATAAGTTTGTGTATGTGATTTTAACCTAATCATTGTAGTACACATTACTAGCCTCCCTAAAATTGCACTTAAGTGTTTGTATCCCACAATAAAATTGGATTCTGATCACTGATTCAGTCTCCCTGTCTCTCTCCATCGCCGACAGGAACCCTCCAGCCCAGGGAATCTCTGGGAGCCAAGAATTCCAGGGGGTGCAGACTGCAGCACTGGAATGCTGGTGGGTTTTATTAACACACTATTAAGATGTCACAAGGGTGACAAATCAAGCGTCCACACTCAGTGCTCCAGGTTCCCAAAGCCTCTGCCTCAGCACTTTTAATGCAAACAATCCCTGCTGCATCCCCTCAGAGCAACGTTTGCATTCCAAACCCTGCTCCCGACCCCACTCACGCCTGCTCCACGGCCATAAAAGTAATGAAACATCCCATAAAGGCCACTGGCACTGAGATATTTTATTTTAATAGCCTGAGCTTTTGCAAGGCTCTCTCAGCTCACGCCTGCTGCATCTGTAAATGCCTTGCAACACCTCCTGACACTGGGTTTGGTTTTCAAAGGGTTTTCAGCTTCTGAGCTGAAAAATTCAGCTGCCAGTTGCTCTTTATTCTGTCACCTCCAACACCAAGGAAGGGATAGGAGAGCTGCTGAGGGGACTGAAGCCCAGCTCTGGTTCCTGAGGGTTCCCCCTCACCAAACAGCTCAGACCATTCCCAGCCTGACCCACTGGTGTTCCCCAAAGCACTGACAATAATTCACCAAATGAGGTCTTCTCCTCATTTAAAACTACTCAGAGCTGAGGTCAGGATCAGTCATGGAAAACATCAGGGTTTTGAATGGCTGGAGCTGTGTCAGGGAAGGCTTGGGTTGGGTTGGAAAAGACCTTTGAGATCACCCAGTCCAACCTATGAGCTGACACCACCCTGTCACCCAGACCATGGCACCCAGTGACAAAGTGACACATCCAGGCTCTCCTTAAGCACTTCCAGGTACAGGGACTCCACTCCAGTGGGCAACCCCTTACACTGTCCCATCACCCCTTCTGGGAAAAAGTTCTCCCTGATGCTTTTTTTCCCCAGAGGGAATGGGCATGGGAAAGGAAATGGGAATGGGGGCCTGGGAATGGGCATGGGGGCATGGGAATGGACATGGACATGGAAAGGGGCACAGGAATAGGCATGGGAATGCAAATGGGAATGGGGGCATGGGAATGGACATGGAATGGGTATGGGCCATGGGAATGGGCATGGGAATGGACATGGAATGGGTATGGGGCATGGGAATAGGGGCATGGGAATGGAAATGGGAATGGGCACGGGGCATGGGAATGGGCATGGAATGGGCATGGGAATGGATATGGAATGGATATGGAATGGATATGGGGCATGGGAATGGACATGGAATGGGTATGGGGCATGGGAATGGGCATGGGAATGGACATGGAATGGGTATGGGCCATGGGAATGGGCATGGGAATGTGACTGGCACAGACAGCCCTGAGGCTGCAGAGTTTGGACAGAGCTCCAGGGATGCCCAGGCTGGGATTGCTGGGGGTCTGTGCAGGGCCAGGAGTTGCGATCCACGATCCCTGGGGGTCCTTCCCAGCTGAGGACATTCCCCACCCAAAGGCCAGCTGCCCCCAGGTGTCCCCAGGTGTCCCCAGGCCTTACCTGCTGCTGGCCCTGCTGCGTTTGCTGCGTGCTTTGCTGGCTGGCTGAGTTGGTGGCGGCGGCGGCGGCGGCCGCCTGCTGCTGGAAGAGGCTGGCAGGATAAACTCCCCAAGGAGTGACTCCATAGTACTGGTGAGGGACCACAGCTGGACCTGGAACACAGCACGGGCAGGGTGAGCTCCTGGGGGGGCAAGGGGCACTCAGCACCCCGAAACACCTGCTCATCATGGCTGGTTTAGTGGGATCTGTGTGAAACCCTCCGCAAACACAGAGGGATTTGGCATTTGGGTCACACATTTCATAAAGTTCCAAGTCAGACCTGGAATTCCATCACTGCACGAGGTCAAACTCTGCCAGCAGTGATTCCATGTTTTTATGGGTGTGCCCTGGTTTTACAGAGAAGGAACAGAAATCTCCAAGCCCAACAGAGGAACCTTGTTTCAAGCAGAGATCGACTTCTCATCCCAGCTGACATTCACAGCTCACTGCCATCCACCTTCAGCTCCTCAGTAAATCACCAAACCTCTTCACAGCTGGAGTGCATCAACTCTCAAGTATTAAAATGCTTTTTCCAGCCCTGCTTTGCATTTGCAAATCTCCCTAAAAGAGGCTGCACAATCCTGTCCCTTCCCACAATTCCTCCTCAAACTTAAGAGGCATAATAATAATAATAATAATAATAATAATAATAATCTTGGAGAGCAGCAGAAAACGTCTCACTTTTGAAGATTCCTTTTTATCTTCCTGTTTATCAGGTCTCAGGACACCACAGAAATTTGGAGATAGCAGAATGACAGCCTCTCTCCTTAAATAATCCCAGTTAGAATAACACTGAGGGAGCTCTCAGTGCTGGAGGGAGGAGCCCTTCCCACCCAATAACACGGATGGGAATTCAATAATATTTTTTAATATGACTGTTTGATATCTTTAGGAAAGGTCAGCAGAAAAGCAGAAGTGTTCCCTTTGATTCCCAAATACAACCCCATTCCAAAGGCTCCCTCCCCACAGCAGGAATGGCTCAGGCAGAGCCAGAGTCAGGTGTGACACTGGAATAAAAAAATCTTTAGAGAACCTTGGTCATGTCGAGTAAAACCAGGACTTTTTCTTTTTAAAGAGAGACACTCAGCACTTGGGTTCTGCTCAAGTCTGTGATTCTGTGGAAAATGAGGGATGACACAAAAAGGGAGGTGCAAACAATGTTCAGCATTAGCCTGGCTGTGACAACAGGGGAAAATCCTGGAAGTCCCTTTTCCTTTTGATTTTTGCTCCTTTCTTCTTGATTTTTACAGTAACAAGCTCAGCTGAACTCCAGCAGGATGTCAAGGAGCTGGATGAGCTCCTGCTCCCACACTGACACTTCAGAACATTCATTCCATGTTTTGTGCCAAATATTAAATTCATATTTCAAACATGGAAAAGTTGCTCTCATTGTATTGTTGTGGTTTTAACTACTGTGCTTTCCCCAAATTTAGGACTGAGGTGCCCAGCTCTGTGCACAGCAGGGAGCTGCTAATTCCAGGCAGATGCTGAACACCTGGATTTGTATCTCACCCCAAAGCCCATCCTTGCTGGATTTACAGAATCAGAGAAGCTGATCTGCTTCTCCTACTCAGATCTGGAACAGCAACCACTCATTTCTTACCTTCCACCCTGGAAATTCATGAGCAGTGAGAGCTAAAATGGAAAAAAAACCTGCAGCAAATGAATCAGTGCCATCAAGGCGGTGCCTGTGGTGCCTCAGCAGGCACAGACAGGTAAGCAGGGAGTGATTTTAACCTGTTTATAATCACTGAATGCACATCAGACCCACACTCCCAGGGTTCTCCTGCACCCAACAGGGCAACAGCTGCAACTGCTCCCTTTTAATGCAAGTCATTAACCTGCATTTGCCCTCAGGCTGCTGGAAGTTGCTGCAATCCCTTCATCTGGGCAAAATTTGGGCACCTCTCTGGGATATTTTAGTCTCAGCTCTAATTATCAACCAAACACAGCCTAGATGGGCTTTTCTCCTAGGCAGAGGTTTGCTGCCAAAGCCTTGGGTGTATAAAAGCAGAGGAGACTTTGAAGTTTGCAGCAGCTGGGTTTGAAAGGGCTGCGAGTCTGGCTCAGCTGCTCCGAGCACAGGAGAGAGGCTCATTATTGAACAGAGTTCTCAGTGAGGGCAAGTGTGGCATCACTGCCAGACCCAGCAGCACCCAGAGCTGCTCCCCCCTCCAGGAGATGCTGCACCTGCTCCTGCTCTCATCAGAGCTGGGCATTCCTGGGAAAAGAAAAATTCCAGCACCTCTGGAAGTGACTATTGCCCATGCTGTGTCTCACATTCAGCCCCTGGTTTTTTAAAGCTGCTCCTTGCAGGGAACATCAGCAAATCCAGCTGGGAGCGTGTTCAGAGATCACTGAGATGGCTGAGATCACTGAGGGGTCTGTGCTTCACCTCAGCCTGCCCCCCCAGCCTCTCCTGCAGGACAGCCGGGGCTGAGGAGCAGGGACAGCAGCTCCAGCTGTGCCAGGAGCCCGAGAGAGGCTACAGGCAGCAACCCAGCAGGTGCCAGGGATCTGTGGGGTGATCCCTTTGAATTCCCAGGGATCTGTGGGGTGATCCCTTTGAATTCCCAGGGATCTGTGGGGTGATCCCTTCAGAATTCCCAGTGGTCTGTGGGGTGATCCCTTTGGAATTCCCAGTGATCTATGGGGTGATCCCTTTGAATTCCCAGTGATCCATGGGGTGATCCCTTTGAATTCCCAGGGATCCGTGGGGTGATCCCTTTGGAATTCCCAGGGATCAGTGGGGTGATCCCTTTGAATTCCCAGTGGTCTGTGGGGTGATCCCTTTGGAATTCCCAGTGGTCTGTGGGGTGATCCTTTGGAATTCCCAGCATGTCACCCACAGAGGGCTGGTTTTAGGGATGGAAGTGAGCAGCTGAGCTCAGAGGTGCTGCCCAGTCCAGAAGGGCAGAGACTGCCCAGGCTGGCACTGCTGAGGTACCCAGGATAAGCCCAGCTGCAGGTGCTCCCAAATCCCAGTCCTGGCAGGTGTGTGCACACACCCACACCTGCTCCAGCTCAGCACCAAGGGCCTGATCAGTGCACCCAGCCTGAAAAAAACCCAGAACCTGCAGTGGGAGGCTCTGCTTCTCCTGTGACCAGGTTATCCCAGCATTCATCCACCTCTCCACAAAGAACAGGAACACTTTTCTATCTGCAACACTCCACCCCAGAGGGAATCATTTCCCAACTGGCCTAAAAAAAGGCAAGTTTTCAGTTTTTTGAGTGACATCTTTCTCAAATGATGGAAGGCAATTCAAAGGCAGCAATATCTTCCCCACAGTTTAAAATCTAAATGAGGGGTTTTTTTTAGGAAGTTCTTCCCTCTGCATTCAAATTTGTTCTTTAAAATGCTGCTATTGTTGGGAAGAGAAGAGCATTATCCTAGAGCTGCCAGTCTCACAATCATGACAAACCTGCCATAATGGCAGAACTTTAATTGACAGATTATCTCTGCCATAAAACACACAGCAAAGTTTCCTCTCTGCTCTGAGAGGAACTGTGAGCAATAAACTCCCAACAACTCCAAACTCATTTCTTCCATCTCAGAAGCTCCTCCAAGTCCTCTCAATTTAACACTCCCAGGCACATCAAGGAGGCTTTTTGGCTTTTTATAAACATTTAAATTGTCTCACGTCCCTCCAGTGCTGCTCTCAGTCATGACAGAAAAAAAGGGTTCTCAAACCTGCTCAGGCCTAGATAGGAAAGAAGCTTTTCTGAAATAAACATCAACATAAAGTTTATCTTGTCATTTCTAGGGTCCAAAGCCTGATGAGAGGGTTAAAATAACTCCTATTTCTCAGTGGTGTAACACTATAAATACACCCAGCACATTACACATTGTTTTGTTTCTTTTAAGAGTCATAAATTTAGAATTACTCAAGTAGAGGCCCTGATGCCAAGTTTTGGGATGCTTTAGGTACCCCTGGGGTGTTAGTTCCAGTTCAAATGTCTAAAACCTGAGTTAAGCACAGCCTAGGTGGGGTTTTCTCCTGGTTGGAGGCTGCAAAAGCTCAGGCAGCTCAGCTTCAGTAGAGCTGAGAAAAAGAAAAAGACATTGTGGCCAACACCTGGTATTTCCTGGAAACGTGGCCCAGTTGCATGTGGTCTTTCTATGAAATCAAGCTGCTGACCTGCTGCTCCTCTGCACTCTGCTGCTACCCAGAAATGAGCTCTGGAGGCCCTGAGGTGATGCAGAAAGGCCAAGCAGGAACCTCTCTGTACAGGAACCATTCACAAATCTCCTCCTCTGCCTGGAACTGGGGCTGCCAGCACTCTGGAGCTCCTCCTGACTGACCTTCCCTCTGGCACTGGCCAACAGCAGCTCAGCTCATTCATTCCCTGCTCCACTCACCATCCCAGGAGGGTTTATCAAGCCCTGGAGCAGCAGGAATGTCCCTGTGCCCCTGCCCTTGGCTCTGGCCCACGGAATCACGGCGTCACTCGTTTGCCAAGGCCCTGGTGCTGCCTCCACCCAATCTCCCCATGGCATTGCATAATCCCAGCACGAAATTCCCAGCAGCCCAGGCCAAAGCCCAAATTCTAATCCAAATCCTTCACACACATCTGCATGAGCCACTAAAAATTCAGTCCAAGTGGGCAGCAGTCACTGAATTCCCATTTCAGAGCTGACCCCACGACGGCCTCAAAGCTTAAAAGCTCAGCAGGGGTTTTATAAGAGCTGGACCAAAATTGTGTCCCAAACCACAGAGTGTCACATCCACCCACAGCCCAGGTCTGTGGGTTTGATCAGGGACAAGCCACCCAAAAAGAGAGGACTGAAGTGAGTTTACAAGCTGTAAGTGAAGCGTGGCAGCAGCCAGAGCCTCCACAAACACCCCACTCCAAACAGAGCAGTGTTCATTTGCAGCACAGAACATCCCCTCTACCTTGCTCAAGGAAAGCCAGACATGGTTAGAAAAATCCTCCTCTAGAAGCACATTCTTTCTGTAAAAATCCTCTCCTAAAAGCACGTTCTTCCTTTAAAAAACCTCTCCTAAAAGGTTTTTTAAACGTTCCTGCTCTGCCCCCCTGTGACGGGCAAGAGCCTTATGGCACTGCCAGCAGAAGTTCCACGCTCACCATGTCCCCCACAGTGCCTGACAAGCTGTGGCACGGAGCTGTCACCTCCAGAACCACCAATTCTGGCTGTGACAGCCGGGAGGAATTTGGCTTTCATTAACTGAATGGCTGGAGGAAGATCCTGCAGAAAGAGCAGAGGCTCCATCTTTGCCACCATCTGGAAAAGGGCACGTTCCCAGCGTGAGCCCCAGCAGATATGCTTGTGTTCAGCTCCTGGGAAGTGGAAATTCCCAACAGAATTTCAGGGAAGAGCTCATTTGCAGGATGCACCACAAGCTGAACAGAAAGCTGAACGCAACTTTCCTGGCAGGAAACACATCCTGCATCTTTCCAGCCCTTCAGAAGTTTGTTTTCAGAGGTTCTCCCTGCTAGAGTGAGTCACCAAAACACCCCAAAAATGAAGCAAGATTTGTGTCCGTGAGGAGTTCCTTCCCCATTTGCTCTGGGAGCCTTAAACAAAAATTATCCCATTTCATCTCCAGTTTTAACAGCAAATTCTGGTTTTACTCACAGCCACCCATTATTCTGATTCTCCCCCCCAGAATGCTGCTGTTTCCCGTGCAGAGTTGCAGCTGCAGAGCAGCTCTGGAGCAGGGAGTGCCAGGCAATGCAGGGAGCTGGGATGTCTCACCTAACGTGGCAGCCGCCGCCAGCCCGGCCGCGTAGGGATCCGTCCCCGGAGGCGCCGCGCTGATGATGTAGGGGTTGGGAACGAAGGCAGCGGGAGCTAAACCTGCTGAAAACATTCCTGTCAGTGAAAACAAACTCAACAGGACTGCAGCCCCACCACAAACCCCCTGCTGCTGCCTGGGCAACACCAAACTTGGGCTGGTTTCGTGGTTTGAAGCTTTTTACAGGTGGTTTTCTATAGGGAGTGACAACCAGTGAGTGCTGATGGGCAGAGGAGAGATCTGGCATAAAAAAACCCCAATTCCAAGGATTCAATGCTCCTTAAGAGGTAAAATCCTTTATATCCAAGAGCTCAGGTGCTTCTGCAGGGCACACAGACCCTGTTCAGGAGACTGGAGCTTGTTACTACTCTGTATTTCCTACAGAGAGTAAATGAGGACCCAAACCACCCCATCCTGAGCTCCGTGCCCACCACAGCACCCCAGCATTCCAACTGGTCAGTCTGGAAAGGGCTCAGGAGTGGAAAAACATTCTGTCCCTCTGCAAGGGGACAGTTTAATCATTAGAGAAAGGCCAGGTGGGCGGGAGAGGGGTGTGCAGGGGAGGTGAAGGTGAAGGGGAGGAAGTTAGAAAGCTGAGTAATTTCAATCCCTGAACTGCACTGAGCACACAGGGTCACAGCACAGAGCTGGAGAGCCCCAACACATTTATACTGGGGTTTTGGGCAGGAAGAACTACCACAAACTGCTTATTGTGCTAAAAAAAATAATATATTGTTTTCCTGGTTTTCTACACATGATTAAGTGCTTTATTCCCAGTAAATAAATATATTTGATTAATAATTTTTATTGATATCAATCATGTGTTTGCATAAATTACATTTTTAACTCATAAGACCCCTGGCAGCACATTCAGCTGATATTAAATTGTGCACTTCCCCTCACTCCACTGCGCTGTCACCCTGACTTATTCTTTACTCAGAGACTTCCAAAGCCCCTCCTGACTGAGCAGCACCCTCAGGAGGGTGAGAGTGTCAGTCCTGCCACACAGGGAACTCCTTTAAAAGGCTTCTCAAGCCTGCAAGAGACACCCACAAGCTGTAAAAACACACTTCTGCTCATGCACTGATTATCAGCTGTAAAACAGACTTTAAACCCTCCCAATCCTTTTTCCCCTGGTGCTTCACCAGGATCAGGAGGAGGAGGGCAGTGGAACAGGCTGGAGGAGAGGCACACTCACCTATGTGTGGCTGGTGGGCAGCAGCCAGGGCGTACTGCTGCTGCTGGGCTGCTGTCAGCTGCTGCACAGCCAGTGCATTGGGCCTCTGGAACAGCTGTGGGGAGAGCACAAACAGCCCTGAAACCAGGCACAAACAGCCCTGAAACGGGGCACAAACAGCCCTGAACCCGGGCACAAACAGCCCCAAAAGTGGGCACAAACAGCCCAAACTGGGCACAAACAGCCCTGAAACCGGGCACAAACAGCCCTGAAACCGGGCACAAACAGCCCTGAAACCGGGCACAAACAGCCCTGAAACTGCGCACAAACAGCACTAAACCCGGGCACAAACCGCCC
>VZRH01000833.1:23643-62973 GCA_013397555.1 Urocynchramus pylzowi
CACACACAAACACACCAACACTGCTGAAATGGGGCATAAACACACCAACACTGCTGAACTGGGGCACAGAAAGCAGCAACTCCTTCCTCCTCCAGCAATCCCTCCATGCCCATTTCCTTTAACCCTACAGATAATCCACCCCACACCTCCAAAGGACCTGAACTGCTTTGGAATCAATGCCTGTGTCTGTCAATCCACCTGAAAACCCCCACATTTCTGCAGCACAGCCAGCCCCAGCCCAGATGTTCCCTCCATCCCAAAGGATTGATCCCAGCTCCTGCTCATCCCCAGCTGCAGCCTGGGGGTCCCCAGGAGCACTCCCAGGTGTTGGGAGTGACACCAGTGTGCTCTCCCAGTTTGGCTGAAGTGGGAAATGGGATGGAAATGGGATGGCAGAGGGATGCAGAGCCATGTTT
Organism: Urocynchramus pylzowi; assembly: GCA_013397555.1. Taxonomy (NCBI): domain Eukaryota; kingdom Metazoa; phylum Chordata; class Aves; order Passeriformes; family Fringillidae; genus Urocynchramus; species Urocynchramus pylzowi. Next base: position 24,060 of record VZRH01000833.1, read on the forward strand.
GGGACACCCAAGATGCCTTCAGAGCCAGCGAAGGGGACACAGCCCCAGGATCACAAACCCCAGACCAAACACTTCCTTCACCTGCTCACTTTCAAGGTTATTGAGAATTTATCCCTCAATAAGAAAAAAGAGTAGGATTCCCTTGAAGTATTTTTGCTGAGGGTTTGGGTTTTTTTTTTCTTTCATCAGGGCCTTACTAAAAGTTTATTTCCCAGCTTCTTTTGCCTCTCCCTAAAGGAAATCCCTGAATTTACCCATCTTCAGCTCTAATTAAAACATTTAAGGACACGCCAGCTGAATATCTCCTCTGAAATTATCCAGCATGTCCATCCCCCCTCACTTCCAGGGATCATTTCTGAGGTGGGAATGACTTCACAAAGCACTGTGAGAAATGTTTTCTCCCTCCACTCCCTCAGAACAGTCTTGGATGCCCAAATGCCTATGATTTTCACACCTATTATCCTGCTCTCCTTTCAGACAAGTGAACTGCTGGCAGACACAGCAATAATTCTGCCCAAATTTTTGGCAGAAACCCACAAGCACCAAGAAGAAGCCCAGAAACATCAAAACTCTATTATTTATTTTATTTAGAGGCAAAAATTGGCATTGGTTCTCCTGAGAGCAGGATGAGCAAAGCTGTGTGAGAAAATCCACCTTTATTTTTGTCTTTTTACAAGTTCAGGTGGAGAAAACACATCTGAGGGATCAGCATCGGGTTTATGAGGTGGAAATGCAGCATTTAGGGCAGCCAGAATTAACCTGCTGTGTGCCAAACCCTCACCCTCACAACAGCTTTGTTTGCTCATCCCTCAGGGGGTATCAGAACGTTCCTTGTGGAGGAAAATATCTGATCTACAGTTCCTTTATTGCCTCCTGGGCCATAAAATGCCCTGAGCAGTCTGTGTGCACAACACACCTGCTTTTCTGGCCCTTTTTGTTGTTTTAAGGCGCTGTTCATGGTCACACAAAGCCGGTGGCAGCTCTGCTCAGGTGCCACCTCTGTTCTGGTGCCACCTGCCACCAGGAGCTTGGGCAAAGCTCCACTGCCATCTTGGAACACAAACCCTGTGAGGAACCCCTGAGGGAGCTGGGGGTGCTCAGCCTGGAGAAAAGGAGACTCAGGGCTGCCCTCATCCCTCCCCACAGCTCCTGAAAGGTGCCTGTGCTCAGCTGGGGCTGGGCTCTCCCTCCAGGCACTGCCACAACCAGAGGACACAGCCTCAACTGCCCCAAGGGAAATACAGGTTGGATATTGGGAAAAAGATTTTCACAGAAAGAGTGATAAAGCTGTGGAATGGCTGCCCGGGGAGGTGGGGGAGTCACCATCCCTGGGGGTGTTTAAAACAAGCCTGGATGTGGCACTGGGGGCCAGGGTTTGGTTGAGATGTTGGGGCTGGGCTGGACTCGATGATCTGGAAGGTCTCTTCCAACCCAGGGATTCTGGGAATTCTGTGAACATCCCTGAGTGCAAAACACCAAGGAGATCATGGACAACAGGAGCTGCAGAACATGGAATGAGGGACAGTGGCTCTGGGGGAGTGACCAGCAACATCTTACTGATCAGCAAATATGGGGGAAAAACCCTATAAATCCCCTAAACTGCTGCCTCCTGAAGTGTGGATTCCTCTCCAACATCCTCGGCTTTGGGGTCTGCTTTCGTATTAGTTCAGCAATCTGAGCTTTTTAGTTTTCTTCAGCTGCAAAATTTCACCAAACCCTTGAGTTCTCACATGGTTTTCCAGCCTGTTGATGTGGATTCCATCACAGTGAAGCAGAGAGGAAATGGCTAGGTTATTATTTCCTTGTTTTGAGGGCACAAAAAGCACTTATCTCTCTAAAAACACTTGTGCTCACTTTACACATGTGAGGACTTCCACACCTCCCAAATACAACTCAATGAACCACCTGAGAATCAGAAAAACTGGGAAAAAGGAATCCACACCCACTCAGAGCCTCAGCACTTCACCATCAATATTTCACCTGCTGCTCTTGGCACTTTTTGTTATCTGCCTGCTCTGGGGGACTCATCTAGTCCCTGCAAAATTTGACTTCCAAACATACAAGGTCTGCAAGAAAGCTGGAGAGGGACCTTTTACAGCACAGGACAAGGGGGAATGGCCTTAATCTAAGAGAGGAGGGATTTAGATGGGATCTTGGGAAGGAATTGCTCCTTGGGAGGGTGGGCAGGGGCTGGGATGGAATTGCCAGAGCAGCTGTGGCTGCCCCTGGATCCCTGGCAGTGCCCCAGGCCAGGCTGGAGCAGCCTGGGACAGAGGAAGGTGTTCCTGCCATGGCAGGGGTTGGAACTGGATGAGTTTTGAAGTCCTTTCCCACCCAAACCATTCCAGGATTCTGTGACCTCTCCCTCTCCCCACTTTAATTCACAACCTTGCTCAGCTCCCTCAGAAGAAACTCAGCCCAGCTGCAGATTTCATCCTGCAGCCTGTCCAAGGAAGCAGAGCCAAGAAAAACCATCCCAACTGCAGCCTTTCCTCAGGCAGATAAGCCAGGGGAGCTCTGGGAATCATCAACTCCACGGACTGAGGGAGAGCTGCTGAAAGCTCGCTGTGCTGTCTCCATCTGCTGACAGCACAGCCCCACACTCCACACCAGAGATCAGTGCTAAAAGGTGGGACTGAGGAGTAGAAAAAGGACAAGGAACCTCTGCAACAGGAATATTAACCTGAGCTGACAAAGGGATCAGAAAAGTGCACCTGGGGTGTTTCAGGCTGCTGGAAAATGCATTTGGAGTGAAAAGCTACAAAGCCCTGAGACAGTTCTGGAGGAGTTCAGGGAGATCATGCAGCATTTCAGTGAGGCTGTTCCATGTGCAGACAAATGAAGGATGATTTCTAGCACGTGGAGGAGCTCACTGAGGGAATTCCAAGGAAGCAGAACCCCCGAGCTATGGGAATTCTGGAAGATCAGATTTTCCTCAGCCAGTTTCTCCTGCAATATCAACATCTGACATCCCTAATCAGACCAGACGTGGGTAAAACCTTCCCCCTCCTCACACTGCCCTCAGCTGTGCTCGCCTGTAATCCCTTCCAAGGATGGGATGCTTCCCCACAGCCCCAAAAGGCACTTTTAGGGATGGGATCCCTTGTTCAGGACAGATTTCCTGCAGACAACAGAATGGCAAAAGTCAGATTCCTTTCATCCAGGCTGAGAGTGGCAGTGAGCAAGGACCCCTGGCTTTGGGGATCAGGAATTAAGAGAATGGGCACAAGACTGTGATTTACCCCAACCTGCCCTGAGAGGGCACATCTGGCTGGGGAATGATTCCTGATCTTTACTACAGCACTTCAGGCTGATTAAAGGCTCCTGTTTGCTTTCACTGCAGGCACAAGCTGCAGCAAGGGTGAAAACAGAAAATAACACATCTTGTCTGACAGCCCAGCAGGGCCTGGGTGGGACCGAGGGACAGCAGCTGTGTCCCCACTGCTCCCCCAAAATCAGGGAGAGGTGAGAGGGGATTTGGGCTTCACAACACAGAAATGGAGCTGGGAAGGGGCTGGAGCCCCAGGAGGGGCTGAGGGAGCTGGGAAGAGGCTCAGCCTGGAGAAAAGGAGGCTCAGGGGGGACCTTGTGGCTCTGCACAGCTCCTGCCAGGAGGGGACAGCCGGGGGGGTCGGGCTGTGCTCCAGGGAACAGGGACAGGAGGAGAGGGAACGGCCTCAGGCTGGGCCAGGGGAGCTCAGGGTGGGCACCAGCAGGAATTTCCCCATGGAAAGGGGGGTCAGGCCTTGGAACTGCCCAGGGAGGTTTGGAGTGCCCATCCCTGGAGGTGACACTGAGAGCTCTGGGCTGGGACAAGGTGAGCACTGGGCACAGCTTAGATCTGATGCTCTGGGAGGGTTTTCCAGCCTCAGTGATTCCACGATTCCGAGACAGCTGGTGACACAGAGGTGACATCAGCTCCACATGGACAGTGCCCATCCACTTGGTATGAAACAAAAAATACAAACCCAGCCAGAAATCCACAGCCCCCGAAACGGGGACCCTTCCCTGCTCTGCCTTCCTTTGCCAGGGTTTATTTCCACTAGTGAGGTGCCAGACATGCCAAATTTGAAATCTTAATTTTTAAAGGCTGAAAGAAACAAATAAAAACTCCTCAAACTTGTAAATGAGCCTTCACTTAAATAGAAAACCCTGACAAAATGCAAATTCCAGGCTTCCCACTCCTGCTGTTCCAGTCCCATCTCTATTGCTTCTCCAGAAGCAGCTCACTTGTGGAGCCCTAATGTTTTAAGAAACACACAACCTTCCTGGTTTAGAAGTAATTCTGGCATCCCAGGCCTTACACCAGAGCAAGACAAAGACTTGGAACTATCTGGTTTTTTTTCCTTTTTGAACTCTACAGCAGCTATTTAGTTTAATCATTAAATTTTCCATCATTAACCTCCCAAAGATGCTGTAGAACAGAGCAGCCAATTGAGCTCCAACACAGATATTTACATTGCTTTTAAGACTGTGATAACTCAGCACAAACTTGGCAATGCTTTCCCTCACTCCAGAGTGCCAGAGGCTCTTCTGCTAAAAAAATCAGATATTTTAGGGAAGCCAGGGAGAGTTATATATCCCTGCAATCAGCTACAACAAAGGATTCCCTTCTACTTTGAGGGATATCAGACTTGCAAAGGGAGAGCAATAAAGTTTCCAATCATTACCCAAACGAGCAGGAACAGGAGCAGAGTAGGAGTCGATTGCTGGAGCCAGGCCCAGCATTCAGCAGGAGCCAAGGGAGTCTGGGCTTGTGTGGGAGAAAGGTCAAACAAACCTAAGCCAGGCTCAGATAAAGGTTTGTAGTAGTGGACTCTGCCCTTAGGGTTTAAACCAGGCTCAGGTAGAAGAAGGTTTGAACTTGTAATTGCCTCAGGCTGCTCTGGCTAGGGCAGCAAAGCTGAGTGTGGGGCCCAGTAAAGCCCAATGTGGGGCTCAGCAGGGCCCTATTTGGGGCTTAACAAAACCCAACGTGGGGCTCAGCAAAGCCCAGTGCAGGGCTCACACCTGGGCTGAGCAGGTGTCGGCTCTCAGTCCCTTCCTGGGCTCCAGGCTGGGTGTTTGGGGCTTTTTTAGCCCTTTTTACTACTTTAAAGCTCTTTTTCAATGCCAGCTCCTCGAGACAGCCAGGATCACCAGAGAGGGCAGTGCTGTGGAAGTGCTGGGGGAACTCTGATTATCCCAGCTGCCACGGGAAGCAGATCTGCTCTGGTTCCCTGGGAGGACACACACAGAGCGCGAAGACAATGCCAACCCTGCAATCCTCCTCCACCCCTTTTGCCAGGACAGGATCCCAAGCTCCTCCCACCCCACACGGACCCCTTTGGAGGCAGGGGCTGGATCAGGGCTCGGGGCTCAGCTCTGTACCTGCTGCTGGGAGTTGTAGTCAAAGAGCCCCACGGTGGCAGCAGCCGAGTCCACGGGGACCTGAGTGCCGGAATAATCGAACTGCAGCGGCTCCATGCCCACGTGCTCCATGGGATCCAGGGGCACGCTCTGGGACTCCATGTTGGAGAAATCCTCCACAGGCTTGGCCCCGTTGGTGCTGGCCAGCTGGGCCAGGCCCTCGGAGCCGTTCTGGCTGGGGCCCAGCAGATCCACCTCGCTCGCCGAGTTCTGGCAGTTCCCGGGCGTGCGGCTGCGGGGAGGGAAAATGGGTCAGGAAAAAGGGCAGGAATGCTCCAGCCCAGCATCCCACCCTCCTCAAGGTGGTGGAGTACAGGAGAGAAAAATAAAGATATGGTCTGAAATAGTACACCAAATTAATTCTATGGAGAAATTGATGTATTGAAAAAAATAAAAACTAAAAGCAGGAATGCTCCATCACACCGCCAGACCCAGCAGAACTCCTTGGAGGTGCTGCAGAAGAAGGGGGAAAAATAGAGATGGTCTGAAATAGTTAATTCTACTGAGAAATTGGTGTATTTCAAAAAATAAAACCAGGAATACTCCATCCCAACATCACACCCCTAAACCCACCAGAACTGCTTGGAGGTGCTGGAGTAAAGAGGGGAAAAAATAAAAAAGATGGTCTGAAATAGTTCACCGAGTGAATTCTACTGAGAAATTGATGTATTTAAAAAAAAAAAAAAAACAGGAATGCTCCAGCCCAGCATCAGATCCACCAGAAGTGCCTGCAGGTGGTGCAATAAAGGGGGAGGTAAGTAAAAAACATGGTCTGAAATAGTTCCCTGAGTTAATTCTACAAAGAAATTGATGGATTTTAAAAACAAACAAAAAATAACCTACAACCCCCAGTCCTCAGCCTCAAACACCTGTTACAGTAAAAATGTAAAAAAATTCAGTTTCTGTTTTCTCCTCAATTGAGAGTCAGACAGAACAAGCCACAATTTCCCAGAATACTTATATTTAATGGAGTATTTGGTGATTTTTAACTGTGTGAAGCTCTGGCACCAAATCTCACTCAACAGCACTCTGAGGTAGCTGCCATGGGCTCCTGATCTCCCAAAATAAGGACTGGACTTCATGGGAATGCTTCATATCCATGGAGGAGCCAGGAATGTGCATTTCCCAGCACTTTGTTTGGCTTTTACGTTCTATTTTACCATTTGTTTAGCTTCTGTAGTTTTCCTACAGGCCATGAGGAACCACAAGAGATCCAGAAACGAGCAAGGAACACAAATGTATCCATGACGCCAAGGGCCACAATTTCAGGAGGTTTTCACCCCTGCAGAGCTGCAAGGAACAAACCCAACCCCCATCTGTGATGTGGACAGGACAGGAGCAGAGCCAACACTTCCCATGGGGGTTTCCATGGGAATCCCACACAGAGGGATTAAATGCAGGAAGGAAAATCACCAGGATCACACCCAGCCCTGAGCTCTAAGGTGCTCCCACCTTCTCCCCCTGCTCCCCTGAGGACATTTAGAACATCCTGGGGGCACTACAGCATGGAAAAACCTTCCCAAAAAACACCGAGTGCATGTGCAGGTTTGGAACTGGGCTGATTGCACAGGGATGCCCAGAGCCAGGGGCTGTTCTGCTCCTCACCCCACCAGCAAGGGACTGGGGGGACACAGGGAGGGTGACACAGCTGAGACAGCTGATCCCAACCGATCCAAGGGATTTTATAAAAGAGATTTTAGAATTTATTTATCAAATCATCTGGATCAGATAAAGGAAGGAGTTTGTCACACCGGTGGGGAGGCCCTGGCACAGATTCCCAGAGCAGCTGTGGCTGCTCCTGGATCCCTGGCAGTGCCATGGCCAGGCTGGACACTGGGCCTGAGAGCATCTGGGACAGTGGGAGCCGTCCCTGGATGGGATTTAAGATCCCTTCCAACCCAAGCCATTCTGGGATTCTGTGATATCCCAACCCACACAGCACCCAGAGCTGAGGGAGAGGGAAGAGGAGGGTGTTTGGAGGCATGGGGTTTGGTCTTCACCAGTTCCTGTCACAGAATCCCAGACTGGGTCAGGCTGGGAGGACTCCACAGGGTCACTGGTGCCACTCCCTGCTCCAGCAGGGCCATCCCACGGCACAGGGCACAGCAGAGTGTCCATGTGGCTCTGGAATATCCCAGGGAGGAGACTCCAGCCCCTCTCTGGGCTCTGCTCGGGGCTGGCACTGCNCTCTGGGCTCTACTCGGGGCTGGCACTGCCCAGGGCAGTTCTGCCTCCTGGGCAGGGGCAGCTCCTGGGCTCAGGCCCTGCCCGGGCTCTGGGGCCATGGCTGGGCCTGGAGCAGAGCCTGGGCCTGCTCTGACCTCCTGCACACAGGGACACAGAGGGACACACAGGGACAGACAGACAGGGACACCCAAGGACACACAGGGACACCCAGGGACAGATACCCAGGGACACCCAGACAGGGACACCCGGGGCTGGGGTCCCTCTCAGCTGGGGCTCCCCTCGAGGCTGAGCAGCCCCAGCTCTCTCAGCCTGTCCCTGGCAGTGAGCCCCAGTGGAGCCCAGCTCTCCTGGCAAAGGGGTACCTGACACCTTCCCTGGGATGTGCTGCATGAATTGCTGCCTTAGCTTCACTTCCATGCCCAGTTTTTCCTTTCCCCTTTCAAATGTTCCCACCTCAGCTCACGAATTTTCACTTTTCCCCTTCTGATCTCCACCCCATGGCACTGCAGGGGATGGAGTGAGAGCCTGGAGGGGCTGAGCTCAGACCCCAACACTGATTATTATTCACTGATTAATTACTAAGCACCAGTGCACATACCTGAAGTCTTTGACATCGGCGTCGATCCCGTTCTGAACAGGCAAACCATTGGATTTATCCATCACATCCCCCTCCTCCTTCAGATCTCCCAATTTATCTCCATCAAACGTGCCCTTGCTTTTCTTATCCCCTTTGTCATTCTCATCACTCTCTGCATCCCTTGGCCCCTGGGCAAAAGAGACATTGTTTTAACAAGCTGAGTTTTCAGATCAATTTTCCTGTTACACCGCGATGGTAACAAATCAAAGACACGTGTCACCATAAAAGAAGTCACTTGCAAACATTAATTCCTACCAAAAAAATACCTAAAAATGCAAAATATTCAATAATAATGAAAGAAATAAGGGAATTAGCTCTCACTCTCCCAAGAGGTGTTTCATCTCTTCAGGTTTCTTCCTTTAGTAACTCGAGGTTTGGTTTATAGGCTCTAAAAATCCCATCCCAAAATAATTTTAAGGAATTCTCTTTCTAGATGGGGATTAAGCATTTCAAAATCAACACCAGCAAATGCTGCAGGGGCATAAAGTGAATTAGTGGCTCTCTGAAGTGCCTGGCTCAGTGTCAGACACAGCTCTTGACTGGACAAGTGTTTGAAAATCACCTCAGTTTTGGAGGCATCAACAGTGAATTCCAAGGCACAGCTCATTTAAAAACACTCAAATAAATCACTGCTTCAATCATTGGCCCCTGTAATCCTGAAGCACATTTCTTTGGGAGAAAAGGGGAAAAAAAAGAAGAAAAAAAGGATTTCTGTTCTGTTGAGAATTCCATGAGTGGCGTTACATCTGTAGCGTGTCTGCATTTTATTGCACTTGGGAGGAGAATAAAGGGTGATGATGCCCGGGGCAGTGTTTTGAACAACAAAAGGGAGAGGAAAAACAACATTATTTATGATAAAAACCAGCAAGGGGTATATAAACATATTTATCAGAGGCAGCTTTGGTGCTGTCACAGGGCCAGACATCCAAAGGCTGCCTTCCACTTGACTGGAGGGAGAAGTGCTCTGCACACAGCATTTCTGCCTCTATCCACTGAACCCTTTCCCCACTCTCTGATTGGAGGGTGGGATTTTCCCCTCATTATTAGAGAAAACAAATTTGTTCTCAAAGCAAAAATCTTTTGGTGCTGCTTCTGAAAGAAAATAAAATTGTGTTTCCTTAGTATTACTTAGAAATGCCACCTGTAAGTCCACCTGTGGAGCAATATTTCCCCAAACTGGGGGGTGCTCAGCAGTGACAGCTGCTGAATGTGTCACCATGGTCACTCTGATTGTGCTGAGGAGCAAACCCCTCCTGACCCCCAGTTGGGATAAACAGGCTCCTTGCCCTGAGTGCTCACATCCCAAAAATCCCCCCTGCTCTCCCAGGGGGCACCCTCTAATGAGGGCCAGCAAGCCCAGCAGGGCTGAAGGAAGCTGCAGAGGACAGCAGCCACAGGAGGCTTTTCCACCATTTCTGGAGCCTTTTCCCCACTCCAGGGCTGGGCTTGATGCCAGCTCTCCCCACATCCAGAACTGGAGGCTGTGCTCCTCCCCCACCCCACAAAAGGGGTGCTGCCATTCCCCATGGGAAAGGAGCTGCCCCAGCAATCCCAGCTGGGAAACACATCCAGCCACCACCAGCAGTTCCAGGGAAGGGTGGCTGACAGCAATCCATTTGCTGGGGGGGTGGGGGGAGGTTATCCCAAAAAACAGCATAAGGAAAACCCTCCAGCACAAGGATGAACATGATGCCATAACACTTATCACCAGGTAAAGGGTTTGGAGCTGGAATCCCATTTCTGGGCTCAGCACCAAGGCAGCCAAAGGCCCAGCACAGGCTTGTGGAGCCTTTTCCAAGGATCAGCTTGGATGGGGTGATTCTGCTGGGGGGCTTTTCCAAGGATCCAGGGAATGCCAGCACCTTCCCACCTCCCATCCCACACCCCCAAGCCAAGGACTAAATCTGCCCCGTTTGAGGGAAGAGCTCAACTGAGAGCAAAGAGAAACCTCTGCCCTAGAAATGATTCACAACCAAGCAGCACAGGGAGAAAAGAGCAGAGATGTGGTAATCAGGCACTTACAAATGCTCCTTTCCTGAGGCAGGAGTCTCCAGGAGATGAGCTCAGCACATACTCCACCATGCTCACCCCCAGCCCTCCGCTCTCTGAGCGTGGGGACAGCACGGAGTTCACTTCACTGTTCACATGGAAGCCCTGCCCAGGTCTTCTCTGAACCATAATTGGCTGGGAAACAGAGTGATCTGGAACAGAAACATGGGAAACTCTCACAAGCAGATCCAACTGTTCAAAGGAGGCAAATTAAATCATTCAATATGTACTCCCCAGGGGCTTATTTGCACTCACAAGTGCCAACTTTGTGATTCTGCTGATGTCCATTAGTAAAACCAGGATGGCTCTCTCATTTTTTAAATACTACAACACATAAACCTGCAAGTGAGAGCTAGGTTTAAAATCTAAACTTATAAAATGTCAGAAATTAAGGACTAATTAAAGGCTGCAATTAAAAACCCAAAGTTTTAGTTTTTAGTTTTAGTACAATTCTTGCATTAGCGCAGTGAAACAAGTTTTGGCTTGTCATTTAAAACATGATCCTGCTGCTCCACCAGCCTTGTGTCCTTTGTTCCACCAACTGTGTTCATGTCAAGATCAGAGATTTTTTTGGCTGCTCTTTCCTCAAGAAAAGGTTTCTGAGAAGTTCATTTCTCCTTCCTCATGCCCCTGTCCCCCTGCACCACCCCAGCCCTCTGCCATCCCTGAGGATGTGAGGCCCAACCAGGACAGACTTGGGGTCTCCAAATCCTTTGGGCTCTGCAAAAATCCCTGGCTGGGGAGGGGAGGGTGACCCCAAAAAGGGGAGGGGAAGGGGAAGGGAATTCTCTGCTCCTGGCAACAGGCAGGAGTCAAAAATAGCAGGCAGCAGGTCTGGGATTGCCAGGGGCTGGTGGGACATGGAAGGGACACCAATACCCAAGGATATTGACACTGGAGCTTCCTCATGAAGCAGGTGAAAGGAATTCCATCCTCTCACTGCTCATGGCTGAACTCACTTCCTTTTCCCATCAATGTGGTCACAAAGGGACTTGGGCTGGGGAGATTTTTTGGGGATAAAGCTTCCAAAAAAGGGGAAAAGCCAGTTTTAACCTGGCACTGCTGCTCAAGTCTGAGTCCCCAGGAGGGGAAGGAAGGGCAGGACTGCAGCTTTGAGCTGGGCTGGCTTGAAAGGGTCTAAGTCCACAACTTTGGGGTAGAGTAAAACCCCAAACCCATGAGGGAGGCCTGCAGTGCATCCTGTGGGCACGGATGGAGAAGGGATGGAGCTAAGGAAGATCCAGGCACCACCTGGATGGACTGGGGAGATTGTGGGAGGAAAAAAGCTTCCAAAAAAAAGGGAAAAGTTGTTTTAACCCAGCACTGCTGCCCAACTCCATGTCCCAGGAGTGGAAGGGAGGGCAGGACTGGGGCTTGTAGCTTTTTAAAGTTCTGGAAAGCCTTTAAAGGTTCCAAATCCACAAGTCTGAGGCAGAGGAGTGAAACCCCAAATCCAGCAGTGCAGCCTGTGGGCACAGAGGGAGCCCAGGAGGATCCAGGCCTCACCATCCCACAGGGGCTGCAGGGACTGGGGGGTTTGGGGGGCAGAGCCCTCGGGTGCTGCTCCCTTATTTAGGGGAGCCAGGGGAAACTTCCAGACACTCAGGGCTCTGTGAGCTGTGGGGTGCAGGGGAATCAGCACGGGGAGGGATGAGAGGGGCCTGGGGCAGAAAATCCCAACCTCAGCTGGTCCCAAAGCCTGGCTTAGCACTAATCCCCTCAGCTCCAGGCTGGACTAAGCCAGGTACAAGGTGTTCCCAAGGGTGGGACAGGCAGCACCTGCCCAAAATCCCCCCAGTGCCTAGACTGATCCAGCCAGGCATGTTTTGAGAAACTCCTTCCCCTTTTCATGGCCATTTTTCAATGTAAATAATAAACCACGGCCTTATCACTAATTTAAAAACAGGTTTTTTCATCAGGGAAAACCCCACACAACAGTGAGGCAAGTGCCATTTCCTGGGAGCTGGAAATGCCATTTCTGGGAGCTGCACCAGACACCCAGCTGTGTTTCAGGAGCAGATTCATGGCCCAGAAACCATGGACAGAACAAATCAAAGGTCAGCATTTCAAACCCAGCACTTGCAGGTTGTTTTGGTTTTTTTTTCCTAAAGCCAACTTGAATATTCACCCCCAAAGTTCAAAAGCAGGGAGAATCTCTCTGAGCCAAGAACAAAATCTTTGGCAGATAAAATTCAATACTAATTCAAAACCTCCTCTTTTTTTTTATACTGAATGTTGCTCTCCCATCAAGTCCAAAATCAGCGACAGACTCTGATGCAAGAACAAAATCTTTGGCAGATTTACCTCAACACTTTAATTCAAAGCACCATTTCAATTTTTTTTAACTGAATGGTGGGTTTTGGTTGGTTGGTTTAGTATTTAAAAAATGAAGGGATTTTTTATTATTCATCTTGTTCTCCAATACCTTTGTTCAAACTTTCAGCTGATCCATCCCAAGGCAGGATACACATCAGAAATTGAAATTTTAAGGGTAATTTAAGATTTTTAAGCAGATAAACATGAATTTACACATATTCACATTACACGATGTTCTGACATCCCTGGATATCTTAATTTTATCACAAAGCAAAGTGAGGTTTTCTATTTGCTTTTTATTATATAAACCAGATGGGTTCTTTAATCTTTTCAAAGCTGTGTCATCCAGCCCGGCCATGGACTTTGAGTAAATAAATTGCACATTTCTGTATTCAACCCCAACTAAATTAAGGAAATAATTGAGCTACCTGATGTTCCCCAAGCACTGTCTCTCCACTGATCTCCCAGAAATATCCCTTTTGGTCCATCTTTGCTGGAATCATCAGATTCCCAAAACTTTTTACCCGGCAACAGCTGCTGCAATTAAAAAAAACAAAACCAAAAAAAAACCAAACAAAAAAAGAACAAAACAAAGCAAAGCATGATTAAAATAAGTATAAAATGCAAACATAAACCCCATAAGCGTCTCCCTTCTATCAGGTATCAATCATTAAACACAACTGATATAAACAAATATTTACATCTCCCAGGTGAAAGCTGAGGGAACAATCCCATCTCCCCATTCCTGATTTTCCTCCCAGCTCCAGGAACCCCCCACACTTCAGACACTCTCACAGACACTCTCCAGACTCTCTGCACTCACAAGGAAAAATAAAGGAGGGTGAAAATATTGCTCTCCTGAGTTCACCTGGGAACAACTTCCTGCCTCCCAATGGGAGCTGCTGCTGGAGGGACAGGAAATCAGGGACAGAAAAGCTCAGGAGTTCCCTTTTCTTCCTTCTGCTGAGGACTCTGGTGCTCCAGGGGTTCTTTGGGAACACTGATGGGAGGGAGGGCAGCACCTGGATGTGTGGGAAAAGCTCCCTGGGAATGGGACAGGGCCACCCTGAGCTGGGACAGCCCAGGAAAAGCTCCCTGGGAATGGGACAGGGCCACCCTGAGCTGGGACAGCCCAGAGGTCCCAGCTCTGGAGGTGGCAGAGAGAACAGCTGCTCTGGCAATTCCATCCCAGCCCCTCCCCACCCTGCCAGGGAACAATTCCCAATTCCCAATCTCCCACCCATGCCTGCCCTCTGGCAGTGGGAGCCATTCCCTGGGTCCTGTCTCTCCAGGCCTTGTCCCCAGTCCCTCTCCTGTATTCTTCTTCCCATTCTTTAGGGGTTTTGGGAACAGCTTCACCAGGGATCACCTCCACACTGGGAATTCCAGGCCCTGAGGTGACAAGGGGACAATATCCCAATAAATCCTCTGGATGGGATGGATGGAATTCCCAGCAGAACATTCCCTGCAAATTAACCATGAAATGAGCCTTGCCTTAAGCTGGGATAAAACCCAAGGCACTGAAGATGAAAAGAACCTGAATCTGCCTGAAATTACCATGGAACAAACAAGAATCATCAGTTCTGGGGATCTCTCCACTGGATCAGGAGTGGTGATAAATCTTGATTGGTATCTGTTTCCATACCCTGACTGATAGCAAGTTAAATATCCTGATAACCACTTCACTATCTCAATTTGGTATCAAATTCAATGCCCTGATTGATATCAAATTCAATATCCAGACTGATACCAACTCCTGCTGATAACTCCAGCAGCACATGTGCAAATCTAAGGCTGAACTTGAGGAGTAAATCAGCTGCTGGATGCAGAGGAAGCAGCAAGAACTGATTTCACAGCTCTTGTGGGCTGCTCTAAAGCACAATCACAAAGTTGTGCTCTCTGTTTCCTCCCCAACTCAACACAGAGCTGTTTGTTTACAAATCCAATCAGTCTGCAGTGATTTCAGACAGGATTTCTCCTCACACCCTCAACAGGGTGTGGGCTGCTCCAGGATAAAAGCAGGGACCTTGCCCCATGCTCCCCATTCTGCCATCCCAAAATGACCCCAAATGGAAGGGCAGGAGGCTCCCATGAGCCACAATCATTCCCAAACACAGATGAACCTGTTCCTCCATCTGCACTGGGAAGCAGGGAAAAGCCAAGCCACTGCTCTCCAGTATCTATAAACACCAACACACATCAGGTGTCCTGCAAATTCTTCTAAGCTTCTGTCGCTCCTGTATTTTTTCAAATGCAGCTTTTTTTTTTTCCTCCTGCTGCTGCCACAGAGCAGAAATAACAACTCTCCTCATGGCATTGCAAGGGAATTTGAACAGAAAGCAGCACAAACTGATTCAACTGAATTTTAGCTGCAATTAAACACTTCTCATTTCCCCTAACAAAACTTCACAGTGCAGGACACAAAATGTTCTGCAGTCACAGCTCCAATCATGGAATCCCAGAATGGTTTGGGTTGGGAGAGGACTTAAAACTCATCCAGTGCCACCCCATTGATGGCAGGGACCCCTCCCACTGTCCCAGGCGCTCCCAGCCCCAGTGTCCAGCCTGGCCTTGGGCACTGCCAGGGATCCAGGGGCAGCCACAGCTGCTCTGGCAATTCCATCCCAGCCCCTCCCCACCCTGCCAGGGAACAATTCCCAATTCCCAATCTCCCACCCATGCCTGCCCTCTGGCAGTGGGAGCCATTCCCTGTGTCCTGTCCCTCCATGCCTTGTAGAATTCTGTCTTCTGTATTCTTGAAAAGAAAATAATGGAATTGCTAAGGCTGGAAATTACTTTGTTCTGCTCATTCTTTCCTGCCTCTGCCCTGTCCTGCAAGGCCAAACTCCTCTCAGCCTTTATTTCTACTTGGGAAGAAATTCCTCCCTGGCAGGGTGGGGAGGGGCTGGGATGGAATTGCCAGAGCAGCTGTGGCTGCCCCTGGATCCCTGGCAGTGCCCAAGGCCAGGATGGAGCAGCCTGGCACAGTGGGAGGGGTCTGTGGGGTGGAACTGGATGGCTTTGAGATCCCTTCCCAGCCACAGCACTCTGGGATTCTCCCACACCACAGCCGGGCCTGTACCAGCATTTCCTGCTGGAGGGGGTCTGCAGCTAATGCAGCCCTTCCCCCTTTGCCCTGCTCTCCTCTACCCCTTTCCTAAGGAAAACAAAACCTTTGCCAACACAATCCTGCAGAAGTGCACCCCAACACCTTCTGAATTTTGCAGTGACCCATACACAAGGGTCACAAACCATTTTAATCCTCACTGTCTCCTGCACCCCCCTGCTCCTGCACAAACAACCCCAGCTCTGTCCCCTCCAGTTTAATCTCTCCCCAGCAGAAGCACCAAGTTTCCAACTGGAAGTTCTGTACCATCAGCAGAAACAAACAGAAGAGAGAACTTTACCTCACAGGGAGATTCCAGAGCTATTTACAGATATCAGGGAAACCCCAAAGCCAATATTAACAGATGCTAACGAGGGGAGGGGGCTTTGTTCTGTCAAGTGCTGCTCCAACCAACACAGAGCATTAGCAAGCAGCAATCATCTGCAATTATGCAACAGGCTGCTAAGACAATGAATTTTTCCTCAGGGAAAGTTGTCAGTTGCAATGGAAGAAAAAAAAAGGGTATTTTAAGTGACTCTCATGCAGTTCTGCAGGTTGGAAATTTAAAAAGAACAAGCAGTGGTTTAGAACCAGAGTCATTTATTCATTCCCTGGTTTTTATTAAAATTGACCCTATCCAGTATGAAAATAATCCTGCTAAACCCTCTTACAAAGGACTTAAGAGTTAGGCCAATATTCAATTTGGCAGAGCAGGGAGGAGGGGAGGACTTACCCATCATCAACAAAAGCAATTCTTCCAGCAGCCAGGGCACAGATATCCCACTGAGATGGGATTATGAATTAGACAAATTAAGAAAACTGATCCCCCTCAGACAAGGCAAATATTAAGATAAAAGCAGCCATCTGTGCAGTGGAGAATTGGGTTTGTCTGCAGCAACAGGTAGAAGGCAGAGCGGTATTTACGGGTGTTTACAGGCCCTGCTTTGTACCACAGATGTTATCGGCAGGGAGGGGAGCACTCGGCAGCAATGCCAGCAATGCCAGCCCTGCACAGGGAGGGGAGCACCGGCAGCAATGCCAGCCCTGCAATGCCCTGCACATCCCTGCAGTGCCCCGGGACAGCCCTGGCACTGCCCTGCGAGGAACAGGCATTCCCTGCGCTCTGGGACCCACACCGCTCACAGCTCTGGGGAGAGAACAGGAAAGGGAGCACAGGACTGGCAATGTCTGACCATTCCTTGTGCTCCTGCTCAGGTCTGCTCCCAGCCCTGCCCTGAGCTTGCCTGAAGTGCCAGGGGAGCTGCTGTGGCACCATCACCAACCTTGCTCCACTGTTGCCATCTCCATCCCAACCCCACTGTTGCCATCTCCATCCTGGCCCCACTCCCATCTTCAGCGCTGCCAGCGCTGGGGAAACTGAAAAACTCAACCCAAACATTATTCCCAACTGCCAGTACTCCCCAGCTGCCAATGAATCATAAATTTATGGGGCCAGTAAATCATACATTTATGGGAACACAGCACATCAGTAGCATGGAAAGCAGAAGCACTGAGGTTTAGTTTGGGGTGGTTTTTTCTTGGTTTGTGGTTGTTTTCTTTAACCCAGGTACAGAAGGGTCCAGCCCCAGCGTCACAACCACTGGGACTGTGTCGCTCTGCAGGGGCTTCTCCAGAACCTACCCAGCTGCACCAATGGGGCATTAACCATGGACATGGGCACAGAATCATGGAATATCCTGAGCTGGAATATCCACAGGGATCAATGATCCAGCTCTTGGACCCCACCAACCCCCCCTGTCCATCCCTGCAGCGCTGTCCAAAGGCTCCTGGAGCTCTGCCAGCCTCGGGGCCGTGCCCATTCCCTGGGGAGCCTGGGCAGTGCCAGCACCCTCTGGGGAAGAACCTTTCCCTGCTCTCCAGCCTGACCTGCCCTGGCCCAGCTCCAGCCGTCCCCTGGCTGCTGTCCCTGTCCCAGATCAGGGATCAGAGCTGCCTCTCCAGGTTCTGATGTCCCAGAGTTCCCCTACAACGATCCCCAGGGGCTGCAGGAATTTCACTGCCCACACTCAGTGATCCCAGCACTGCCACCTGCAAGGCCAGCAGCCCAGCAATAATTAAACACTTTCAGTGAAATCCATAATGATTTCTTACCAGCATTTCCCTTCCAGGGCAGGCTGCAATTCCCTGCTGCCCCCAGCACTCCAGGTTTGAAGTTAAGCACTTCCAGTTGCCTCATGGCTCTGTGTCCCCATCCTCCTCCCACCCTCAGGATTAAGTTTCACCAGCACCTCACCCAGCTGCTCCTGACTCCAGACACAGACTTTGCACAACCTACTCCAAATCCAAGGTCCCAAATGCCTGTGAGGGGTTGGGGACAAACCCAACTGCACCTCACAGCCCCTCTGTGCTGCCCACTATCCCCAGAGACTACAGAACCAAGGGATTTCAGCAAGGAAAAGCAGACATGCAGCTCCCCATCCTGAGGCTGGGGGAGAAAGGGAACTTGCAGGGCTTGTGTTAAGGCAAAGATAAGGGTCAGGGCTGTGGGATTAAGGGCCACCAAAATCCCACATGGAACTGCTAGACAAAGCTCCAAGGTGAGTTCCTTCATCCCAGAGGACAGCCTGGACAAGGTGGTGGAACAGAGGGACAACACCCCTGCCCCTAGAGCTGCTTTCAGCATTACTGACCACAGTCACTACCAACAGCACAAAGGTTCCACAGTTTAGAGTGCAGAAAAAGGGGCTCTGGGACCCTTTTCAATTTCCCTGCTTGAGAAAATATTGCACTTGCACCCTCTGGAAATTCGGGAATATGAGGCTGGGAGTCTGAGGATGGAAACAGCCCCAAGAGAGAAGAAAGTTGTGGGGGTTTTTAAAGTATTCTTAATGTTCCCAGATAAGGATATCTGTTGATCTCCAAGCATTGTCTACATTTTGAGAATAAGATAAATAAGAGATTTAACTGTTTGACAGTGCCCTTTAGAAAACTGCTCTGATGTCTTCACAAACTCCTTCCATCAATGAAATTATGACTGTGCTTAGCAAGGAAACTAGAAGATAAAAGAAACCTAACAGTAAATGCAGAAATGCTCTTCCTCATCTTTCTCCTCCAGGTTTTTCACTATCAATTTATTTCACTATCATTTATTTCAGAGTCTCTGACTTTCTCCCCAAGTTTCCTTCTCATTCCAGGATCAGAAGGGGTGGAAACCACCAGTGCCTTGTTGAGGCATCTACACTGCACAAAATCCAGGTGAGGAACATGGTCCTGAAAGCCAAAACAGATCCTGTGGGACCTCCTGAAATCACCCTTGGAGAGATACAAAGAAAATTCAACGGGTAAAGAATGGAAACTGTAAGACTGAGGGAGAAAAACCCCAAGAGAAACAAGAAATAGTGGTTTAGCTGAAAGAGAAGGGTGAGATGTCACCTTTCCCAAAAAAACCCGCTCATTCCAGCATGTGGAAAAGCCCAGTGACAAAAGGATGCCACTGCCAAAACTTTCTGCATCACAGTTACAAGAAGGGGGAAAAAATGAGTCATCACTGGGAGGCAAAGCTCCAAAACACAAACCCAAACTTGCTGCTCTCAGAAATGCCTAAATAAACCAAAAGCTGGGAGAACTCAGCATTTTCAGGAATTCCTTCAGGCGTTCCAGCTCCATGACCCTGTGTCCTGACAAGCAGAGCCGAGTGCTGTGCTCGCTGGGAACCTGCTCTCAGCCAGCCTGGGCTCTCTCTCTGAGAATGAACCTCCTGCCCAAATGAGGTGTCACAAACTCATCTCCTCAGAACATTGCCACCCCCAGCATTCCACAGGCAAGCTGCACATGGAGCACAGCAGCTGCTGTGCAGCAGCTTCAGGCAGGTTTTTAATGTCAGGTTTGCTCCTTTGAAAATCATTTTCACCTCCCCTTAGCCAACAGTCTTGGGGTAAATTAATCCAACCTGGAGAAACGGATTTACTTCTCAAGTCAAATCAAAATCCAACCCTGGATTATGGTTTTCCACAGAAGGAAGGGGGGAGAAAGAAAGGGGGGAGAAGGAAAGGGGAGAGAGAAGGAAGGCAGGGATAGAAAGCAGGGATGGAGGAAGAAACAGGGGAAGGAAGGATGTCTCTGACCTGAGAGAGGGCACCTTACTATGAATCTCACCACGCCACAGTCCTGGTTTGCTCTTTTTCTCCAAAACAGCAACTTCAGGGTTGCAGGGGTTTCTATTTTTTACACCTGGCTCATGCATAACAGGCAGGATGGACTAAACATGGAGGAAATAAAATTGGTCTGAACTTGAGAGGAGCATCAGACTCGCATCAAGCTGAGCTGCCACACATGAACATCCTCCTACCAGACGTGATTTTCTCCTTTGTCCTTCCACAAGAGACTCATTAAAGGCAAAAGGAACCAGGCAAGGCACAGAACTCTTTCCATCCAACTTCCAGGAACCTACAGGAACAAGCTATTTTTTCAGGTCACTCTAAAAACAGATAAATTCTCTCTTTTGCAAGAAAACCAGTGGGCATTTCCCCCTGAATCTGCCACCTCCTTGCTGCTGTGAGAGATGAACTCTGGCTGGGGTTCTGTGAAGCTCCAGCTGCAGGCCCATTATCTGTGCCCTGCTCTCATCCCTCCTGCAGCCCTGGCTCACGCTGCCCAGTTACTCCAAACCTCAAACACAGCCCTGGCCTTTCTGCAAGAGCCAAAAAAAAGGTGGCCAGAACTGGAAACAGAGCAGCAGACAATGCCCCACAGCCCAACGAGGTCTGAGCTCAGTGAATCCCAAAATAAACCTGCTCCAAGGACTGGGACACCTGTCCTCAGCCAGATTTTGAGCTGTTGTTGTCCAGTCACTCTCTCCTGCTGGATGAGCCAACAGGTGGAAGTTGAGCTGTTCCTCCCTCCCAGATGGATTCCAGCCGGGCAGGTTTGGGGCCGGGCAGGTTTGGGGTTGGATCAACCACACACACACAGACACACACACAGAGACACAGTCAGACAGACAGACATACACACAGACAGCCACACACACACACACTCACACACAGACAGACACACACTCTCACTCTCATACCTTGCAGGCAGATCAGAGAACCCTCAGCCCCACAATGGTCCCAGCAGCCTCCACAAGCTGCTATTTCATTTCTTGCCCCTCCCAAAATACGGATTTTTTTCTGCAGGCCTCTCACTTACCTCTCCCATAGCCCGTCCCTCCAGAGCCAGCGCTTGGAAATCGTGATTCAGTTCATCCATGGAACGCACCTATTCACAGATGGGGAGAAAAGGCCATGAGGAAATGCTTTTCTGTGCTGTTATTTTTATTATAATCACAGTTTATAGCCATTTTTCTGCTCCAGACTGAGAGCTACACTCCACATGAGAGCCTGTAACAAGGTTATGGAGCTCCAGAGGATGACTTACCTTTAGCACTCCCAGCAGTTACAACATTTATATACTTTCATTATTGTACACACACATGTATTGTTACACACAGATTTATTTCTGTGTGTTAGATTTATACATGCACAGGAAAGGAACAACCAGCAATTACTTTTAAGAGACACAAAGCCTAACACAACTGTCTCTGCTCATATTTCACAGGGGTTTCAGGTGAGGGAGTCATGGCATGAGGAGCCAGCATCATTTCAGGTGGGAATCAAGGAAAATCTCCTGTATGAACCTGGCAAATTTACATTCAGGTTACACTGACACAAAGTAGAAAAAAACAACACTTTGATTTGATGAAAACTGAGTCATTTAGAGCAGAAAAATACAAGCATAAACTTGAAACTACTGGATAAATAAATTGACAGAAGCATAGAACACATCCACAAGGATGATCCAAATCCAGCTCTTGGCCCTGCCCAGACCCCCAGCAACCCCACCCTGGGCATCCTGAGCTGGAATATCCACAGGGATCATTGATGCAGCTCCTGGACCCCAAAAACCCCACCCTGGGCATCCCTGGAGCTCTGGCAGCCTCGGGGCCGTGCCCATTCCCTGGGGAGCCTGGGCAGTGCCAGCACCCTCTGGGGAAGAACCTTTCCCTGCTCTCCAGCCTGCCCTGCCCTGGCCCAGCTCCAGCCCTTCCCTGGCTGCTGTCCCTGTCCCAGAGCAGAGATCAGTCCCTGACATGGACTGGGTATGTTGAAACTGCAGGAAAACCCTTCTCCTGCTTCTCATTCCCAAATCTCAGCCACTGAGCACACACGAGGAAGCAAATTCAGAAAGAAACCCCAACCCTGGACTCGAGGCCAAAGCCCAGCAGCTGAGCCACGTGCTGGGACTGGAGCAGGTGACTGCCCTCCCCTGCCCCACTCCAGTGTCCCAGCAGCCCAAACACCCCATACAAGCAGCACAAACTCCCCTCCTACTCAGTGTTTACACACTCCCTGCAGCCCAGCAGGGCCGAGGCACCTCTCTGCTCAGCAGGGAGCAGTTTATAAAGCATTCTCAATGAGTAATGCTCACACTGATCCAGGCTCCTTGCAGCATGCTGCAGGTTTACACACAGGGATTAGTCCTGGCTCTGCAGAGAGCCCTGCCAGGCCAAGGAAGGAGCTCAGCAATACCTGGTGGGTGAGTTACAGGACAAAAAAAAATCCCAAAAACTGTTCAGATGCTCATGGCCCACCAGTGACCAGCACCACAATGTTACAGCACCATCACTGACCTTAACCATGACTTCTGATACTGCAGCACCACTTCCAGCAGGACCAAGACCTTGGGATTATGTTTTATTTCTATTCTAAGACAATATTCTGTAAATCTCAACTAAGACAATATTTTGTAGATCTCAACTAAGAATCAGACAGAAGAAAGCACCACATTAACCTCCAGAAATCCCCTCCGGTCTAAATTCTTCTACTCTGTGGCCATCATATTTTGCAAAAGATTAGTGGTTTATTTTTGATTTAATAGATATTTACTTAATTTGCAAATCCTCCAGGGTCAATCACTCAGAATCCCAGTTTAAAAATCAGGTATCTCTTGTTATTGTATCTCAGCTCAGTTATTTTCAGCTCTGCCTCAGCCTTGCCACCTTTTGCAGTGACATTTGTCACATGGGCCACGGACACCAAGTGAAACCCCTCCCAAAACTGCAGCCCCAGAGACTTTCCTCCCCTGCCAGCTCCATCCCTGCTCTGGAGCTGACACAGCTCAGCTGCCTGACAAACGTCACTGGGACCAAATTCTGCCATGGAGCACTTCAAGCTGAACTCATGGAAAGTGCTGCAACCTCCAGATTTGCCAAACCACAAAAGCTGGCAGAGAGCAAATTATAATTTCCATCAGACATCTGAATGGATGAAGAATGGAGAAGTAGCACAGAGAGATTCAGAAGGTGATGTGAACTCATAGCTGCTGAAGGGATGTCCCAGCAAACCACAGAGGCCACTGCAAAGGCTGCTCCGAGTGTGTCCAGAAGCTTCCCCAAAACAAATCCTCTCCCAGGGCTGGGTGCTGAGCTGTGGGAACCTCAAAACAAAGCTGCTACAAAGATCCAATCACTACATTCCCAACAAAATCCAAAAGGATATTAAGTGATATTTTTATTTGATTTGGTCAACATGGAATCATGGAATGGTTTGGGTAGGAAGGGACATTAAAGCTCCTCCAGTACCACCCCTGCCATGGCAGGGACACCTCCCACTGTCTCAGGCTGCTCCAAGCCCCATCCAACCTGGCCTTGGACACTTCCAGGGACAGCCACAGCTGCTCTGGGAATTCTATCCCAGCCCTTCCCCACCCTGCCAGGGAATGATTTCTCCTACATATCCAGCTGAAACCTATTCTCTGTCAGTTTGAAGCCATCTCCTCCTGTCACCCCAGGCTCGTGTCAACAGTCCCTTCTCCATCTTCCCCTGCAGGCACTGGAAGGCCACAATGAGATCACCCCAAAGCCTTCCTTCCCTCTTCCAGGCTGAACAATCCTAATTCTCTCAGCAGAGGTGCTCCAGCCCTGCAGATGACTTGGTGGCTCCTGGACTCGCTCCAACAGGACAATGTCACAGGAGAAACAGACTGTCTCCATCCCCTTCCCCAGTATCCCTCACCCCAGCCACGATGAAAAACAGAAAATAAAAATTGCCTTCTCTGTCGGCTATCAGATGTGAGGAAATGAAGGAATTATTCATTCACAGATATTTCACATCTTTTTATCATCTCTCTTTCAAGAATCCTAACAAATATGGATAAAAGCATTTTCTAAATCAGGTCTTTGTGCCTGATTTTGGCCACTCTGAGCTCCAAGTGTCCATAAACAGCAATTCTCCAGCTCTTTTTCTCAGTCACACAATTTCTTTACCTTCATTGATCACTGGATCTATTTATTTGATTTTCAAAGACTGCACCCGAAGGATCCTTTTCCCATTTCTCAGTGCCTCTAATGTTAAACAGCGACACATTTTCACCTCGTTGCACACAAATATCAGGGCTCCTTCATTTTTCCTTCGTGGAAGAACAAAGTGTCTGAAACAGCAGAACACAAAGCCATGACTTCCAACACCTCTGCATTCCAGAAGGCAGGGATTCCTCCGGAGTGGCCATTAAACAACAGAGCTGATCTTCCACCTCATCAGGATCTGTTCTTGTTACTGATGCCTGAGTTCTGAGGAGCACAGAGCAGAGCCAGGGCGGTGTGAACACAAGAAACAAGGAGGTCACAGAGACAGAACTTCTCCCCAGATGAGCACTGACGCCGATGAGATTTGATTACCAGAAAATGCGGCTCACCACTGAAGCAGAGATTTGAAAGAAATCCAGAAGACAACGCCAGGATCAATCGGCTGCACGAGGGAGCGATGCCCTGACATCTGGATCTGATGTGACATCTGGGAGGGAGAGGTGAGCTCCACAAACTTCAGGAATCCCACAGGAGAGGGGAGCCAGAGTCCCAATGGCTGGGAAGCGATCCAAGCAAACCTGACTCCCGCTGCTCTCAGCCAGCAGCACCCCAAGGCTGCCCCTGCTCCAGGCAGGCTGTGCCTCTGGCAAGGGATGCAGAGTGCACATCCTCACAGGAGCCAGCTGCTGCCTTCCCGAGGATGAGAGAAGTCCTCCCTTCTGCTCACACACACCATGGAGCCCCACTTCACAAAATGAAGGCTCTGGATGCGAGCACCACGTTCTGGAAGAGTTCATTGCACAAGAACATCCCTCCCCTCGCCGTGAACGTGTGCATGCACTCAGGAATTATGTAAATCTCATTCAAGAAGAACGATTTCCACACACTAATACAGGAATGTGTGTCACTGTAACACACTCCAGCTCCAGCCACTCCACTGACTCAGGAATCATTCCCTGCCTGCCCAGTGGGAGCGCACATCCCAAAGTGGGATTCACCACCAGCCACGCTGGGAAACTGGGGCAAAAACAAGGAACACTGCACTTCCCACAGGGGCTGGGGGGAATTCAACCCCTGCTCTGCACCACTTCTCACCTCTCTGCTGAAAAACACAGGGCAAAGCAAGACACAGCTGCATTCCTCACTGCACACCCTCAGCCTCTCAGCAGCTCAGAACCAAACACATTCACAGGGATTTTTCCAGCCCCTCGAGCAGCTCATTCATGTCAGGCAGCCACCTCACACAGGACAACTGCACTTTCTTTCCTTTCAAATAAGACTAGACAGCCTCAGCATCACAAAATTCAGTGACAACAACTCAGAAGCAAATGCTTTCCTTGTCCCAAAGCTACCCAGACACCAGCCCGTGTCCGTGTCTGGAACACTTCTGAACGGATGGAGCCATACCAGACAGGCACAAAGGCCAATTCCAGCAGGTGGGGATGTTCTGTGTGCTGGGACCTGCTGCTCACCCTCCACCCCACAAACCCAGGCAGACACTTTTCCCTGTCTCCAAGCCCCTTCAATACACCCCAGCATGGATTTAAGTTTTCCAAGTTATCTCATGCAGAAGAGCAAAGACTCAGATCTTTATCACAGATACCACCAAAGATCCACGGGTCTGGATCACCCTGGAGAGTGAGAGAGGAGGAACAACCCACACACAGGGACTGGGACCTGCTCCAGCTCTAACACTGCACCCCAAACCAGGCCCTGGTGTCCCCTGGGGTAAAAATCTGCAACACAGCAAAGGGGTCAGAAAGATGCTTCCCTGGAGCAACTTTCCTGGGGCTGGAGCCCCTCTGCAGCCAGGCTGGGAGAGCTGGGGGTGCTGCCCTGGAGAGGAGAAGGCTCCAGGGAGAGCTCAGAGCCCCTCCAGGGCCTGAAGGGGCTCCAGGAGAGCTGGAGAGGGACTGGGGACAAGGCCTGGAGGGACAGGACCCAGGGAATGGCTCCCACTGCCAGAGGGCAGGCATGGGTGGGAGATTGGGAATTGGGAATTGTTCCCTGGCAGGGTGGGGAGGGGCTGGGATGGAATTGCCAGAGCAGCTGTGGCTGCCCCTGGATCCCTGGCAGTGCCCAAGGCCAGGCTGGACTGGGATAGTGAGAGATGTCCCTGCCATGGCAGGGCTGGGATGGGCTCCAAGGTCCCTTCTGAACCAAACCACCTGAGATTCCATAAACCACAAAACCCCAGGATTCCCAGACCTGCAGCAGCCCCAGAGCCCAGCTCCTGCCAGCAGCCAGGGCCCTGCTGGTGCTGCAGACTCCGGCTCATTGGAGCCCAGCAAAGCCAGGCCCCCGGGAATGGCACTTGTCAAAAGGGATTCTGCACTCAGGTCAATTAACAGCAGCCAGGGCCCCAAACTGTCCTTCTGATTACTAAACACTGAGCTGAAGCCCCAACAAATTAGCATGAAAACAACAGGGAATTTACCTTGCAGATTTCCAGGACCGTATTTTTTATTCTAGAATAATCCAAGGGGGGTTTTCATGCCCTGAGAGCGACTAGCAAAGCATGTGAATTGTAATTTTAGGTAAATATTAATGTCAACAATCTGTGTTAATACTGCACCTTACATTAAGCAAATATGGTTGCTAAAATGACCTTTACATATAAATTCCAAGTGCAGGGCTGTATCACATTTCAGGTATCCCAGGGGATTGTACACCAGTTTTTTTATATATTAAGGAATCCTCATTTATGTAGAATTTACATTCACCTGGGCAGACAGGCAGCCAAACTATCCAAGGCTAAATTTCAATCTCAACCCCAAAGGATTCTTTTTCTTTCTCCTTATCCAAGAGATGTTTCCCAGGAAGCAAAAGGCAAGTGGAATTAAACAAAGAAATAAAACAATCTGGCATACAGGAGGAAAGTATTTCTAGAAAACTAACTAGAAATTCCTCTGGAGAGAAAGAATCTAAAAAATATTTGCTAATAAATATTTGAGCTAAGAAATCATCTACTCATGATCTAAACTGCCTCTAAAAGTGCACTATGAAGCCGGATTTATGATTTTTTTTTATGTTGAACATTAAATAGATCCAACACCTGTATTTATTGGGGGTAGCAGTGACAGAAGAGGGTTTAAACTGATCTGTTCCTATTTAGCCAATTCTCTTAGAGGGGAACCAAAGCAAACCTCTGCCAGCAGCCCCAGCTCTCCAGGTTCCCATTCCCACACCCTGCTCCTCACGTGGCCCCATTCCCTTTTCCCAGCCCTTCCTTAGCCCAGGATCCACCTTCCCTCCCTCACACTGGAGCATTTGTCCTGCCCAGCTCCCCTCCTGGCCAGCAGGGCCCTGCAAAGGCAGGAGCTCCTGAAGCTGAACATGCAAATGGATCATTTCAGTATTCCTTTGATCTGCACTAAATTACAGGGCCCAGTGCTGCCCTCAGCCCTGCAAACCAACTCCAGGGAGTCCCACAGATACTTCCACAAGGAATTCTGGGCTGAGCTCCTCTCTGCCATCCTGGCAAACAAAGGCATGGCAAGGGATGGGTGCTGAGCCCACAGATCCATGGGAAGGACTCTGCTGCTGCTGGCTGAGCTCTTGGAGGAGCCTCCCAGGATTTCAGCTCTGCACAGGGCTGCAGCTCCCACCCTGCTGGGGGACCTCTCTTGTTCTGCTCCTCCACTGCTGCAGAGAAATGTGGGGAATTGTATCATTATTGTATTTCTCTGGAGAGACAAATGTCCCAATTTCTCAGCTCTATGATCCCAGAATTCCAGACTGATTTGGGGTGGAAGGACCTTAAAGCCCATCCCACTCCACCCCCTGCCATGGGCAGGGACTCCTTCCACTGTCCCAGGCTGCTCCAATCTCCTTCCACCTGGAAGAGCCAACAGCATTTGTTTTGTTTGTGAGAAAACAAGAGGCCAGGTGCTTACCTAGAGCACCTCCAGAGTGTGATTATTCCTTGGATATTTATTTTTAACTCCTGTGCACTCTGCAAGTGTGAATGCAACATTTCCATCCATTTGGCCTCTGTATTTTAAGTCTTGCTCAATTTGCAATTTAAAAAAAAAAAAAAACCCAAAAAAAAAAAACCAACCAAAAAAACAACAACAACAAAAAAAACTCCAACCAAACACTTCTCTAATAAAGCATCCTTCAAAAAAAGGCAACATTACTACAACAATACCAGAATTGAGACAGGAAGAACAAAAATCATCAAAACCAAGAAACATCCTTAGAATGGAGAGGAGAAAACCAAAAACTACAGCTGAATATTTTGATTTATATACTCACAATTGTTAAAACTCTTTAAATGAACTAAAGGTTTACAAATTTCGGATGGAAACAAATCCTCCTTCAGCTGGGGGAGGCTGCTTGAGTTTGAACAGCTCACACAGGAGGTTATTTCAAAAAAAATCCCAGACCTGAGTGCATTCAGACCATTTATAGCATCCAGGAGAGGGGAAATGCATTCCCCAGCTGACAGCAAGGAAAGCATCACAGACTCCCAACAGGTTTGCACTGACAACCAGAGCCAGGGTTAAAATACGTTATTCCATCAACTGATTACTGCCCTATTTTTAGCCTTCTCCCATAACAATAGTGGGTAAAGAAAGAATGTGAAGTCACAAGTATTAGACAGGATTAGGTGGTTTAACTACTATTTTTGTAGTAAAGGATTCATGGTTAGAATTGCTACTACCATTAGCACTGGAAGCAAAAAGCCATTGAAATTGCAGATTGGCTAATGCCTTCCCTGGCATGGGGCCAGGCTGATTAATGATTCAGGGGACAGAAATAACTGCAGCAAAGGCAGCCTTGCAGAGGGGCTCTCCTTCCTTAGCTAATTATGTTTTTCCTCCCATTTTATCCACCCAGGGAAGCGCTTCATTAATGTGGAATTTAGGTTACCCTGCCATGTCTCAGGCACATATTGGGGTGTAAGATTCAAAAATACTGGATTAGGAAGAAACAACCTTAATTTTGTCCTGCTGGAGCTGGCAATACCTTGGGAAAACCATCTTCTGCACCCCAGGTGTGTGCCTGGATCCATGGGTTTGCACAAGAGCTTGGGGCCATGCTAAGATCTGACCTTGGGGGGCTCTTCCTTCTACTCCCAGCCCTACTCTGACCTTCCCAGGTTTAAATTCAGAGGGAAGAAGATGTGTGAGAAGGGATGCAGCAGTGTTTAATTGCAGTGCCAAGGCACCTCTGTCAGAACAGATGAGAGTGGCCTCATGCCACCCTGACAGGGACTCACTGAGGGCCTACCAACAATCGAGTTTCACCCCAGGATGAAAGTCTGAACAGGGCAAAAACCAAAGCCAGATGTTCCCAATAAAAACAACTGCCCTGGAACAGAAGTTATCCCTAACAAAGGCAGGAGTAACAGGAGAGCTGAGAGCAGCTCCTTGCCGGGAGGGAGCAGCATCACATGGCAGCAGCACAAAGGAGCACTTGTTCAGCCTGGCATCAGCACTCAGGGAAATCAGCCTGGAAATCATCCCTGATACACCTAAGAGGGAGTTCTCTGAGCCAGGCA
Source organism: Urocynchramus pylzowi (assembly GCA_013397555.1). Lineage (NCBI taxonomy): Eukaryota > Metazoa > Chordata > Aves > Passeriformes > Fringillidae > Urocynchramus > Urocynchramus pylzowi. The sequence continues at coordinate 53,575 of VZRH01000833.1, forward strand.
GGCCAGAGACAATGCTCTGCAACAGCTCTTCACCACAATGCTCTGCAACAGCTCTTCATCGAGGAGATTTCTGATCAGCAGCTGCAATTTGTGGCAGTTCATGTGCAACAGGCAACTGGGGATGGATTGGGGTAGCTGGGGAGGGATGGAGAGGCTGGGGAGGGATTGTGGGGCTCAGATCCACTGTAAAGCATCACCCATTTATAAAAATGCTCCCAGGATCACAACCTGCTCTGCAGAAGCACAAGGAGGTCACAGCAACTCAGCAAACCACAAATGAGCTGCTAAGGGGAGAGCAAAGTTGGGGAGAAGGGAGGAGAAAACAAGCAGGACAAGTTCTGTAATAAATCTCTTTTCAAAGCACACTCATACAAGATATCCACTGAAATACCTGAAGTCTTCTGGAAGCACTGAATTTGTAAATTCAGTGATGTGAAAGTGTTTTTGCTCCTCCTGAGCAAGCACCATGACAAGGAAGCAGAGCAGAACAGCAACAACCACGGAGAAATCCCAACACCAGGTCACTTGGGCAATCCCAACTGGACAATCTTATCTGCAGCTGCCCATCAGGAACAGTAAAATCCATGGATTTGGAGGAAGCAGAGTCTCAGAGTATCTTTCTGAATGTTTCAGAGTGTTTTCTCTCCCCTGTATATCACAAGGATTTTCCAACCTGAAATATCCAATTAAGCCAATCTACTCGTGCCCCTTCTACCTCAGGAGAAATTTTCAGGGGGCAACACAAAGCAGAAAACCAAATTAAACGTTCCAGTTCCCCTCCCAAGCTACCCCTCCACTATGCAGAAATCTCTGTGAAACGGATCAGTCAAACCAGACATTTCATTTCAGCAAGGAATTATGTTTCAAATTACCTGGGTATCAAATTAGCACAGCCTTTTCAGTGTCAGGGAAAGGAAAGCCCTGAGCAGTTCACTGGGACACAAGGAAGCTCCCACGAACACTCAACAGGTTTAATGAAACAGAGGTCAGAAACCACCTTCAAGAGCTGAGCCACAGGTGCTGTCACACGGTTTGTGTGACAAGGGACTCGCTCCATGCCTTCAACCCCAGCACAGAAAACACATCCAATTATTTGGAGTACAAATCCACAGCCACATCAGAAATCATGGAATGAGTTGGGTTGGAAGAGAACCCAAATCCCAGCTCACTCCACCCCTGCCATGGGCAGGACACCTTCCACTGTCCCAGCCTGCTCCAACCTGGCCTTGGACACTTCCAGGGACGGTGCAAAATCACTGTCCTAAGGAATTAGGCATCACTTAGCCAGGATTCCCCTTTGGAAGAACAAACACCAGGGCTGCCTCGGCTTCCAGGACCTTTTAAGAGACTCTTGCCACAACTTTCAGGCAAGCTCTGGTCACGGTGCCTGCAGCAGCACCCAGCATTGTCAAACATGCTCAGATCCAGCTGCTCCCAGGGCAGGAAGCAGCCTGGCTGGAGGAGCTGTGCCCCACAAGGGAGCTGCCAGAATTACCTCCTGCCCCTGCTTGCATCCAGCTCCCAGTGAAGAACTCGCACGGTCACACTGCCAAAAGGCAAAACTGAGCAGAAATCCCAGTCCCAGCCCTGTTGTGCTGACTATTCTTCACCAACTCCATGTGAAAAATTCCCCACATTCAACAAGACCATCCCTGCAGAGTTCTATTGTCTCCAATTATTAATTAAACATGCTCTGAGAGAAAGCAAATGCCTAAAATCATTTGCTTCTGCCAAGCAACTCCCACACTACCCGAGTGCAATTCCGACAGTCTGTGTATATCCAGTGACTGCAATTCCAGAGGGACAGCACCACAGACCTCCCCCTTCACTCCAGTTCAAGCACACACACGCACGAGCCACAAGAGACCCCAGCCAAGAAAACCCAGCCAATTTTCCTCAAAACCTGCTCAGTGTTGATAACTTGTCCCAGCTGAATATCCCGAGTGTCTTTTCACCGCCCCCAGGAGCAGCAGAGGCTGTTTGGGTTTGTGAGGAGATCTGTGCAACCTTTCATAACCAGGGCAGATCCCACCCGGGCCATTCCTCACCTGGAGCCATCCTGTGCCCTCCCTACGTGATGTCCTGATCCCTGCCCCTGGTTTCTGCAGGATAAACAGCACACAAACACTCTCCTGCAGCCAGGGTAATGCTCTGCCCAACACCAACCAGGCATCAGACAGCCTAAACCTGCTCACTCCACTATTAAAATTACTGGGGACCCTGACACTCAACCTCATCCTGCTGCTTTTTGTGGATAAAAAGAGAAAAACTTGCAGTTAAGTGTCTTCCATGGAAGTTTGGTGATTAAGGATTTGGAGCTGCAAACAGCTGGGATTTTGCTCAGATTTGAGAGACCAAGTCAGGAAATCAAAAGTCTGATTCCAGCATCACTTCAGTGTCTGCAGGGACAAAGAAGACCTGGTAAGCACAAGTTTTTTTGTGTGGATGATGACACCTAAATTTGTTGAAACTTTGACACCTAAATTTGTGAAATGACAGGGGCATCTTTAATGACTTCATTTTATATAAAAACCTGGCCCTAAATACACCTTCCAGAGGAGAAGGGGAAAATGTTACATGAAAAGAAAGTTTCTAAACAAAACACAAACAGACACAGCATTTTCCTGCTGCTCATGAGGAGAGGACACCACCAGGAAGGAGCTTTTCTCCTCCCTTCCCTGGGAGGAACTGTCCCTTAAGCCATCCCTGCTCAAGCCACTCTCAGCTCAATTCCCAGAGCTGCCAGGAGGAAAAGTGACCAGGGGGAACAGCACAATGAAACCCATGGAAAATCAGGATACTGCAGCTCAGTTGTGACTCACAGAACTCCTGGCTGTTTAATACCACCATGAAATGTCATCATTTGGTAAAAGCCACTGCAGTGTTATCACCAACAGACACACGTCTGTCTACACACGCAACAAAAACAATCTGGGATTCAACAATTAAAATCTTTCTACCTTTAATTACGACCTCCCAAGCTCTAGGCAGACATTAACCTATATTAGCCTAGAATTATTTTTTTCTGACTTCCCATTATCTTTTAGCTACTGAATTTCCTAACCAGTCTTCAAGGCTGGGCTCTCACTGAACCATCTCTGAAAGTCTACAATGAAAAGTACAGTAATAAAAGTGCATCCATAAGAAACTGAGAGTCAGGAGACATTCCTAATGATTCCCTACCTCCCTGCAGGTCCCAGCACTTCCTTCCACTTCTGTTCTTGCAGGCCAAATTCAATTCTACCCCAGCTAAACCCAAACTGAATTAAATCATTTTGCATGCATAAGATTAGTCCTTGCTCCAAGGAATTTATAATTTAAGCAGCAGATGTGGAGGTGGCCAAGAAGTCAAGAAGAATGGCAGTGCTAGGATTACACATATTCTGCTTCCCAGGAGCAAAACCCTGAGGCAAGCAGAGAACCATGGAAAAAGAGGGATGGAGCACCAAACTCTGATAAAAGTGCCCATCAATCACTGGAGCACCCAGTATCAAACAAGACTGAGGAGAACAGGGTTAGTGCCCCACCTCAGAGCTGACTTGGAAGAAATTACAGACACAAAGATTGGTTTGGAGATGAGCACTGAATGCAAAACCATTGGAAGTGCGGCTGTACCCCATTTATCAGAGTGTAAAAGCCAGCAGGAAGCAGAACAGACAAAAACCCCAGCAGTAATTCTGGCCTGGTGGGTATTTCCTGAGCCTCAGCTCACAGAGCTCACAGGGGAAACTGAGAGAGCATCACACAGAATCATCTGTGAGCTCCATCCTGCAGGTGTGATCTGTCCACACAACCTTCTCACCACTGTCCTGCTGCCAGACAACACAGGAACTGGATTTGTAAAGTTCATTTAGACTAGCATAAGTTAATGAGCTTTCCTTTCATTAAGTGGTTTATTTTATTAGGATCATTTCATTCCAGAAGTTACTGAAGAAAATCAAGCTGAGCAACACTTCTGCTGACAACAGGACAAGCTTCTAGAACAGGCAGGATTCTTTTGTTTGAGTGAAAGTTTAAGTCTTTCCATTATTAAATAAATAAAAGTTCAAATACCAGCAGAGTTTTTAATGACTGTGAGCTTGGAGTGCCCTGTCCCCACCCCCCTTATCTCCAGTGAGTTTTGTTGTCTTTGCTTTCAGAAATTTGCAGTAAAAGGAGAATGAAAGTGTGAATTAGAGGAAAAGAGGATTGAGAATTTATGACATCATTTTAATTCATGAAGTCATCTTGCCACAAAATGCCCAAACAATAGCAGGCCCTGCCCAGGCATCTCCACCCCAAGACTCTGTGGCTGCTTTGATATGAAAAACCTACAAGTTTCCAGGAATAAATTCTTGCTTATGGTTTCTTTCAGAACTTCAAACATTAAGATCTCTGGCACTGATGTCTCTAGAAGCAAGTTTTACAGTTAGTGACCAAACACTTGGATAATAAACACAAAAATTACATCTGTTTCAATGCAGTTATTTCTTCTGAATTGATACCTAAATACTACATTTCTCCATAAGGGAATAACAACAATATTCTTCTAGCTCTTTAGCTCATATTGCAGAATTTTATGTGATTTTTCTTCCAGAACAAATTAACAGGGCACTTGGGTTTATTTCTTTGTTGATGTACACACTGCCTTTGGTGAGGCTGCAAAATTCCCTGCAATGTTTGCTTTTAGATGGTCTGGTTGGCAACACATCCCCTGGGGAGGCACGGCAGAGGAGCCAGGGCTTGGCCGCTTTGATTCCAGAAACTGGAGGCAGGAGATGTTCACAAAGGTTGCAAAAGCTTTGTGTCTGCTGCCCTGGCAATATTTGTGGGGATCATTCTGCTTTAAAATGTGCTTACACTTGGGTTCTGCTGCCTCGGAGAGGAAGCACTCGTGTGTCTTTGATGAGTGAGCTACAGGTCACAGACAGAGTGGAGTGAGTCAGCCACTCATTTAACTGCAGCACGAGTGACAATGCAACTGCTGAAAAGACTTCTAGTAAACAGCCTGGCCCACCACCCCTCTAGAGACTGAGTGGCTCTAAGAAGTTCCTAAAACCACTGGTTGGTGACACTCTTAAGGCTGCTCTTCTCGGTTCAGCTACACACATCACCACCACCTTCCCCTGTACATGATAGCCATAAAAACCCAACCCCAAAGCAAAGAAACCCAGTCAAACATACCACCAGCAACTTCCACTCCTGTGTTTTCCAATATTGGGAATGGTAAAAGCCCAACCTACATGCATTGGCAGTTTTGTAATACCATTACATAAGAATTATTTAACTACAGCAACAGATTTGAAAAGCAGCAGCAGCAGCAGTCACGGCTATGCTGGTTCACACATCAGAAAAAAAAAATCAATAAAGGGAGTGATGAATTTTGTAAACATGCATTTGAGTGTCACAGGGAGTGGATTGGGATTTGGGATTTCAACACCCTCAAGAGCAGAAACCTTTCAGCTCAGAGCTACCAGGGCACCACCACCCTGAAAAGAGAATACAAACAGCACCATTGGTGCCACTCCACCAGAACCAGCTCCAGCTTTAGAAGAGCACCATGAAAAGCATCTCTGAGAAGGCTGCAGGGCTGAGTTGGGAAGCTGGGAGTGGTTTTCTACCTGATGCTCTGCATGGATGTTGTCCCCGGTGGGCCAGCGGTGCTTGCTGTTGTTGTAGCCGCCTCCGCCGCTGCCTCCTCCCCCGAGCTGCTCCCCGTGCTGCCTCTGGAAGAAATAATCCACCATGGCGTCGTCCTGGGAGCGCCCCGCCACTCCTATGGATCCGGGCACGGGGCTGGAGTGTGTCCCTGCTGCAAGGGCCTGGTTTGCAGCTGGCTGTGGCTGAGCCTGCGAGCCTGTGCCAGATGTCAGTACCACAGGCATGGTGGGGTTGGCTGTGTCTTGAGCGTGCTGCTTCAGGTGGGGGCTGAACGAGTCCTGCCACAGAACTGCTTTTCTCTTCAAAACGCACGCTACGCTCATTCCACCAACACCTGCAGGGTGGACACGGGGAAAGAGAGGGGAAAGAGACATGAAATCCTCCCAGCTGCAGCTTGGAACGTTAAATAACACACCCATCTTGTGACTGGCAGGGGAATATCGCTGTGGCAAAAGTGACTCCTCCAACACTCACTCGCTCCGTGAACCCAGCAGCTAGAACAGCACTGAGAACACACAGAGACCCCAATGAAAACACACAGAGACCCCAGGGAGAACGCACAGAGACCCCACTTTCTGTGCAGCACAGGGTTAGCAGGATGCACAGGATGCCCATGAAGCACCAGCACAATGGCAATTTCTGCCAGGGACAACACACTGACTGGAAAACTGCTGGGGAAAAGCCCTCAAAAATCCATGGAAGGCAGTGACACCAGAACCTGCTGTGTCCATTTACACCAGGCAAAGGAGGCCTGGTCCCCCATCCATATAAACATTCAAGGCCCCTGTATCCCAAAGTATTCCCTCAGTCACGCAAAGCAACAGTTTGGTTTGGTTTTGTTTTGGTTTTTGTTTTTCAATGCAAACTTAAAATCCTGGATTTCTGCTCGTACAGTTCATGGAGCCAAAAGACAGCATGTGCCCTCCCTGCTAACTCAGGAGCTGTGCTCAGGAGGCAGGAAAACCCATGGACATGCTTTATGGAACTCCCTGGAGAAAGAACAGCAAACCTGGGACCTGGGATCTCAGCAGAACTTTCCAGAGCAGGTACAGCCAGCACTGCTGGTCCTGCTGTCAATGGCACCAGGGGAAATTTGGACAACTCCAACACACGTTCAGTGCCCAGAGCACTGACCACCCCAATAAAATACCCCAATAAATGAAATAAATACCCCATATGTTTTGCACGCATCCAAATGATTTGCAAGCAGGAGGAAAACCTGCAGATTAAGCTGACAGCAAGTCACTAACTTCCTATTCCCCAAATATTTTGATAATATTCCAGCAGCACAAAACCACAGAAGTTTGTTTGTTATTTTAAGGCAGGACTATCAGAGCAATGAGACACTACAGGTGTGAACACCAAAGTGTTTTCTCCCAATTACGTAACACTCACACAATAAACCAAATTCATTTTTAAAGGCATGGTATAGTCTGAATTAATCTTTACTAAAAAGATCAACAGTTTATGACTTGAGGCACCTAAATGCAGCCCCACAGAGAGTTCTGAGGATGAAACTGGGGTGGTGGAGCCCTAAGATGCTCCTGGCAGAGCTGTACAGCCCCAGGATGTTTCACTGCTGTACCTTGGTGGCTGCAGAGCTTGGCCCTGCTCCGAGCAGCTCCGAGGGCCTGAAGAGGAGCTCTGTTCCCTCCCTGCTCCCTGTAGTAGCCCTGAACAACACTACTACAAACAACTTCCAAGAACAATTTACTAATGGCGGGGAGACCAAAATAAAAAATCTGAGTCCTGTCTTTGATCAAACTTTGTCAGGTTTGCCCCACGAGTCGAGCATGGGGTTAATACTGAGAGGAAAATGACTCTGAAAACTGCAGAGATCAGGTTGTTGTAATTGCACCTCCAACATAATTTGGTGCTGCACACACACAGCCCCCAGGGCCACTCTGCAGGGCTTTTCATACACTCACAACTTAAATACCAGGGACATCCAACAGGACTCACTCCTCCAGCTTTCAAAGAGTCTGGAAATCACCACCTTCTCCACATACTTGAAAAAGCACTGATATGACTAAATCTTGACTGATATTAAGACTACAATTCAGTTTAATGGCATTTTCCTCTTAATTTCCCTTTAGCAAACAATATCAAAATCCTTTAGTAACATCACATAAAGCAATCAAGCTCCTCCATGCAAAAAGAACAAGAAAATTAAGTAATTAATGGTAAGAAATTCATTTATCATCACACTGAGGTGTGTATTAGCTGCAGCAAGGAAATCTGAGCGGGCCCCTTGAAAGGAAGTTACAAGTTATCTCAGGGCAGACCGTAAAAAAAAACATAAACAAAGGAAGATACTATGAATCCCCACCAAAAAATTTCCAGTATCTATAGATTGTGACAAGCCCATTTCCAGCGAGAAACAAGGTACAAAATCACACTGCCACAGTCTGCGCTCCTTCAAAAGGCTGCGGGTCCCTCCATCCACAGACACTAATTAATTTCTGAGTTAATAAAGGTGTTATCTTAAAAATCAGGAGGGTCCAGAAAATCTCAGTCAATGGATTAAGGAGAGGCTGCTCCCAGGAGCTTCCTCTTTGGGCTGCTCCAAACACGAGCGGAAAACTTGGCAAAGGCGACATTTTGAAAGGGAGCAAAGGGGAAGGGAGCATTGTGGGTAGTTCAAGTTTAGTTCCAAGCCGTGTTTTTATGGGAATGCCGCGATCGAGGCAGCAGCGGGACAGCTGAATCCTGTCATTCAAAGCTCCCGGAGCGCCGGGAATACGGCAGTCACCTACACAGGCAGGCAAAGCCGCAGCTGCTCAGGGCCTCCAGAGCCTCTTGCATTCCCAAACTCTTCCTAAACACAGAGGATCAACTTTTCCCGGTTTGCAAACAAAGGCTTCCAAGCTTGCTCCACCGCGCTCAGGGCAGGCGGCTCTGCTTTTCCCTGGACGAAAACACGGCGTGGAAATGAGCCGCTCCGTGTTGTCACTGCAGGCAGAATACCGCAGATTATGGGACGTTCCACAAACAACAAAAAACTTCGGAGGAATCTCCCTGCGAGTTTGAAGTAGCGGTGGTGACAACAACACTGAATAAAGGAGCTTTAATCCACGCAGAGCCCGGCTCCACAGCCAGATCCTCCCGGCTCTGGTTCCGTATTACCCCCAAAATCACAGATCATTACAAAACTAACACGCTATAAAACGCCCGTTTCAAAAAAGTTCAACCCCAAAGCGAAGGAGTTTGGGTTGGGTGGGTTTTTTTTGGAAAGTTCCACTGGAAATGAAAGCAGAGCCATTGTTTGAGAGCTGTGTGGCCTAGCAGAACTTTTAACGTTATCCCTGTGTTTTCCTGAAAACCTGGGGAGCCGCAGCACTGAATTCCTGACCCATCGGATTCCCAAAACCAGCATTAAAACCCAAAATTACCCACGGTCCCCCTTTCCCCCACCTCCATCCCTCTTAATAAAGGAAATTCCTTACTCACGATCTGCCAAATAAAATCTCTGCTCCGAACAAAGTTATTAAACATTGACCAAAGCAAACAACAACAACAACAACAACAACAACAAAAATCAGAGCCTTTCTCAGATTGGGCCGAGAGGCTCTTAAAATTCCAACTTTGCAGCTCACAAGGGCCGAGGCTGTCGCTATGTGAGCACGAGATAAAAACAAGGGGGAAAAAAAGCCCCACACAAACACAAACCCCCCAGGGTCACCCAGCACATCTAAAAGGACTGTCTGCTTTCTCCCTCCCTCCCTCCCGCTGCCAGCCCCGACCCTTTCCTCTTCCACG
>VZRH01000834.1:5274-28194 GCA_013397555.1 Urocynchramus pylzowi
CCAGCTGTTCTGGGGGGGTTGAGCTGTGTTTTGCCTGTCCCTGGGTGCTGTTCTGATGTCCCTGCTGTCACCTGCACAGGTGTGCTGGCGCTCTGGGCCCTAATCACGCATGTGATGTACCTGCAGGATTACTGGAGGACCTGGTTAAAAGGGCTGAGGTTCTTCCTCTCCATCGGGATCCTCTTCTCTGCCCTCTCCGGGCTGGGCTTCTGCGCCTTCCTGGCCCTGGCCATCACCCAGCACCAGTGTGAGTACTGGGAGGGACTGGGAATACTGGGACACAGAGCAGGGCTGCGGGTGCTCCTGCCACCTCCTCTTTGGGGGACAGCCTGCAGGGATGTCACCGCATCCAAAAAACCTCATTTCCATGACAAAGCCCCCCAAAAAACCCTGGAAATTTCCTAATTTCCATGACAAAGCCCCCCCAAAAACATGGGAATTTCCTAATTTCCATGACAAGAGTCCCCTCCATCCCTCCTGGAGCAGCTCCGAGCCCAAGCCTCGAGCCCAAGCCTCGGCGCTGGCTCAGCATTCCCAGCTCCAAACCCGTGAACATTCCCCAAGGAATGGCTCCAAATCCCTGGATTTGGCCCCAGACCAAAGGGAGAACGTTTGGGGGTTGTTTTCTTGGAAGTTTTCTGTGTTTGTTGTTTGCTCAGAAGCCCCACGGGGTTATCCTGGAGGGGTGGAGAAGCTGTGTGGGGTCACAACCCCAAAAACATCCCTTGGCTCAGCCTAAAGAAACTCCCCGTGGGGTTTTCCTGGTGCAGAGGGATGAAAATCCACGTGTGAAATCCTTAAGAATACAGATTTGAAAGGAAAACCAAATATTTGCCATCCCCTCCTTTCTTGGAAACGGGAGGAAAAACTGTTTGGGGAGAAAATTAGGGTTTTTAGGGAAAATCTTATCCCCACCATTTTTAGGGAAATCCCGGAATCCCCATGATTCAGGAATTCCCACAAATTCACAAATCCCCACGATCCAGGAATCCCCACAAATCCAGGAATCCCCACGATCCAGGAATTCCCAGGAATCCCCACGATTCAGGAACCCTCACGATCCAGGAATTCCCACAAATTTATGAATCCCCACAAATTCAGGAATCCCCGCGATCCAGGAATTCCCACAAATTCAGGAATCCCCACAAATTCATGAATCCCCGCGATCCAGGAATCCCCACAAATTCAAGAATCCCCACAAATCCCATCCCTGAACCAGGCGAGCTCGGGGTGGGGCTGGCCGAGCTGGTGAAATCATCCCATTCCAGTGGAATTCCGGGAACACAGAGCTCCCAGGGGCTGGAATTCCCACCGAATCCCTGTTTTTTCCCCCCGGCAGCCCTGACTGACCCCAAGAGCTACTACCTGTCGTGCGTGTGGAGCTTCATGGCGCTGAAGTGGGCGCTGCTGCTGAGCCTCTACTCGCACCGGTACCGCGCCGAGTTCGCCGACATCAGCATCCTCAGCGACTTCTGAGCCTGCCGGGAAAGGTGCGAGGGGCGTGGACACGGGCGGGAGCCCGCCCCGGGCCGGCCGGCCGTCCGTCTGTCCGCACTGAGGGGCTTGTCCTGCTGGCTTTTCCTCATCGCTGCTCCTCCTGGGGGAGGGAGGGAGGGAGGGGAAGGACTCCCCGAGCTGCACAGGGGGTGGCAGTCCCCGCCTTTGTCACTGGCCTGCTCCTTCCTGTGTCACCTCTCTGCTCCTTTGTCCACGGGAAGGGCCCAGCTGAGCTCCCAGCCGGGTTCTGCCTCTCCAGGGCTGTGGGGGCAGCAGAGGAGCACAGCTCATCCCAAAGCTCATCCCAAAGTTCTTAGGGATGGGAATGCTGCTCCTGGCTGAGGAGCACAGCTCATCCCAAAGCTCATCCCAAAACTCATCCCAAAGTTCTTAGGGATGGGAATGCTACTCCTGGCAGAGCACAGCTCATCCCAAAGTTCTTAGGGATGGGATTGCTGCCCCTGGCTGAGGAGCACAGCTCATCCCAAAGTTCTTAGGGATGGGAATGCTGCTCCTGGCTGAGAGCACAGCTCATCCCAAAGTTCCCAGGGATGGGAATGCTCCTCCTGGCAGAGCACAGCTCATCCCAAAGTTCCCAGGGATGGGATTGCTGCCCCTGGCTGCTCCCCGGGCTGGTTTTCAAAAGGAAAGGGATGCCTTGTTTAACCATAAATGCAGTATTTAACGCTTGAGATTGCAGCAGCAGGTGTGTGGGGAAAAGGTGTTTGGGGGAAAGGGGTGCAGGGCCAAGGCCTGACCTGCCTGAGCCTCAGGGAGAGGATTCCTGGGGAAAAAAATAGGGAAAAATGTTTTTGTGGAAGCAGGAGGAGAGGGGAGGGGACAGGGGCTGCTGAGGTGACCCCAAGGATTGAGGAGCACCTTTGGGATGTGCTGTGACCCAGCCCCTGGGCCGTGTTCTGGAGTTCCCACCTCACATCCCAGCTTTTTAAAGGATGCTGTGTGTAAATATTCCCTCTATTTTTACATGGATTCCTCCTGGTTTGCACCTCGGGGGTGCTGGGGTCGGTGCCACCCTTGCTGTCACCCTGTGCCACCACAAATACAGCCCTCCCTCACCATCTGGCTGCACTGGAATTCCCTGGGATCCCGGGAAGGACGGGTGGGAATGGCACATTTGGGGTGCTGGGGAGTGTTTAACCCCTCACTTCCTCATCCACAGGGAGTCCGAGGTGGTTTTTCCCCTCACAAATCCCTTGGGATTCGGGGATTTCAGCCCCAAGGGATTTTGGGGGAAGTGGTGGTGATTCCACCCCTTTTCCCTGGAAACGGGTGAGGGGCAGGGGGGCTTTGGGGTCAACCCTGAGTGGGTTCCCATTCCCAGCCCCATCCCAATCCCATCACTGACCATGGGATGGGGGCCAGGGGAGGGGACACATTGGGGACACTCCGGGGACACCCCGGGGACACCGGGACCCCCGCCTGCAGGGCCCGCAGGAGCCGCCAGAGGGCGGCAGTGGCACAGCCCGGGCTGGAGGGGGGGGCGCGAGCGAGACCCCAAAACCACCTGGGACACCCCAAAACCGCGGACATCCCCAAAAGTGGGACATGCCCGGGGGCCACCGAGGAGCTCAGCGTGGCCCTGCAGGGTGACCCGGGTCCCCACAAGAACCCAGCCCTGGGGTGAGGTGTCGCTCCGAGGGAAGGATCCCAGCTGGAATTCCCGTCCACAGGCACTGGGACAGGAGAGGACAGAGGTCCTGGTGGCTCCAAAGACTTCCCAGGAGACTCAAATCCATCCCCTCACCCTGACCCCTCCTCTCCCCACAAAGTCCCAGCCACCCTACCCCATTCTCTGGCTGCACCAGCCTTTCCCAGCCCCATTTTTCCCTTTGCAGCATTCCTTACTCCCTGCTACTGGGCAGCCTGAGGAATCTGCAGGAACTGGGGAGCCTCTGCTGGATTTTGGGGGGTATTTAGGATCATGAAGGGCCCCGTGGCTCTCACTGGGACCCTCTGGGGGGGTCTTGGCACCTCCTGAGGTCCGGCAGTGGCCCCGATCCCACTTTTCCTGCCCGTGGAGGGATTCAAAGGCACCCGAAGGGAAAGCACAGATTTTTTACATTTTCCCAATCTGCTCTCAAGATGTGGCGAGGGCGGAAGCGGCGCCTCAAAGGCTCCGGATGAGCCTCGTGGGGCTGGGGACCCTCCAGGTGGCTTTGGGGGAGGGAGCTGCTGGGGACACTGTCCTCGTGTGCAGGGACACAAATCCCGGCTGGCTGTCCCCAGCGTGGCTCTGGGGGTGTCCCTCAGCTCCAGGGCTGCACCAGGGTGTGGTGGTGGCCTTGGGGACAGGCTGGGCTTGGGGACAGACCTAGGGGGTCCTGCAGGAGGGTCTGGGCTTGGGGACAGACCTGGAGGGACCTGCAGGAGGGTCTGGGCTTGGGGACAGACCTAGAGGGACCTGCAGGAGGGTCTGGGCTTGGGGACAGACCTAGGGGGTCCTGCAGGAGGGTCTGGGCTTGGGGACAGACCTGGAGGGACCTGCAGGAGGGTCTGGGCTTGGGGACAGACCTAGGGGGACCTGCAGGAGGGTCTGGGCTTGGGGACAGACCTAGAGGGACCTGCAGGAGGGTCACAGCTCCCTGTTCCCAGGGGAATCCTCCCCCTGGAAGTCTGTGCCATTCCCTGGGAGTGGGGGCTAGGAGGGTGAAGTGCACAGGCACGGACAGGAGCGTGTCCCAAACCTTCCAGGACACAGGGATGTCACCACACGTGGTGTCCCTGCTCCCTGGACACGGCGCTGCCTCAGCCTGGATTTGCTCTTTGTTCCCCAGCTGGGAAAAATCAGAAAATCCCCCAAATTCCACCTCGCTCGCTGAGGCTCTGGAAGAGTCCCTGAGGAAGAGCTTGGGGCTGGAGGCAGGAATCCCAAAGGAGTGTCCTGGCTGCCAGGGGCCGTGTCCAGCTGGGAGAGCGCCGGACACACGGACACGAGCCCAGTGCTGCTGCCATTCCCGAGGGAATGCTCGTGCTCCAGCCAGCTTTGGGTGAGAAGCAGCTCTGGGGTTAAAGATCCCCAAGGGAGCCGTGGTGGTGTCGGGATGAACTCACCGGAGCTGGGGGAGCTGGGACGGAGCCAGGGGCTGGGAGAGGGGGGAGAGCATCACACTCAGAGCTGGGAATGGTTATTTTTAGGACAGTTCTCAGCTTGGAGAGCAACCAAGGGAATAAAACGGTTCAATATGGGCCCGGTGCTTAACGAGGAGGCTGAAAACCCCCAGGCTGGGATAGCTGGGAAGAGCCTTCGGGATGGGCTTTGGGGTTTGTGGAGAGCCCAAAGGGGCCAAGGAAATGGGGTCATCGGGGGGTCCCGGCCCCTCTGGGGGTCCCTCTGCTCCTTCCCAGCCTGGAGCTGGGCTGGAACCACTTCCCATGGAAGGGTCACTGCTTCCCTTCCTCCTCAGCCAGGAGTGGGAGAGAGGGACGTGGGGAATGGGCTGGAATAAGGAGCAGGGGGAAGCAGCAGCCCTGATTCCCCTGCCTGTCCCTTGGGGTGGCTCTGCCTCGCTTTTAAGTGGCTTTTACCCCTTTTATAGGCTGATAAACCCCAAAATCCATCCCTGCCAGCCCTCAGGAAACCCCAAATTCCACAAGACCCCGTGGGCCCCCTTAGAACCCCAACCTCCCACGACACTGGGACATTTCCCTTCTCCAGCCTGGAAAAACCCTTTTATTCCTTTTATTCCTGGGGATGGAGGGGGTGAGGAGCTGCAGGATCCCCCTTCCCTGATGGAGGGGGATCAACCCTTTGGAAAACCGGGAGAGGAGGAGCCCGGGGGCGCTCGTGGCTCCGTCCCTTCCTCCTCCACCTTTTCACAAACCCCCAAAATTCAACTCCACGTTCTGCAGCCCCGAAACCCTGGGAGCTTTGAGCTGCTTCATAAACCCCATAAAGCCCAACAATTGGAGAGAAACCCAACCCCAGCCCGGCCTCCCCCCGCCCGCTCCGTGCACATCAAACGCAGTTTAATCGGAATAGAATTTCCTGGGACGAAATGAGGAAAATCTGTCGCTCGCATCCGCCCGGCAGCCGCTCCCCCGCCCCGGGCTCGTCCTGGAGGAGCTTTTCCCTCCCCTTCCCACTGCCCCTCATCCCCCCCCAGCCCACGGAGCATCCCGGGAGCCCCTCGGGGAGCCCGGAGCCCTCTCGGGAATCTGCTGCGGAGTCGCTCTGCAAAGGCGGCGCAGGAAATGGGCCCCTGCAGCCCCGCTCCGGAGCACCGGGAACTCGTTCCAGCCGCCGAGGGAGAGTTTTCCTTTCATCTCCGGCCAGGACTTGAGCCGAGCCTTTCGTCTCTCCCCAGACACGGCTTTGAAGGCTCCGGGGGTGTCCCAGATGTGCTGCTGCGGGGCTGGCAGGGGGTGGGGGCGGCTCTGGGAGAGGGGAGTCCTGCCCTGCTCCTGCCGGGCACCCCCGCCCTGGATGGTCTGAGGGGACACCTCGGGGACATCCGTGGGCGCTGGCTCCGGGTGTGGTTTGCAGCTCCAGGGGCTTTTCCGAGCCCCCTTTGGGCTCCAGTTTGCCCCAGCAGAGAGGCAAGAACCGGAGTCAGCTCCGAGGGATCGCAGAGCAAAAATAATTCAGTGTTCCCCTGGGATGTGGTTCCATCCATGGATCCATCCATCCATCCATGGATCCATCCATCCCTCCATCCCTCCATCCATGGATCCATCCATCCATCCATCCATCCCTGGATCCCTCCATCCCTCCTCTCCCCAGCCCCATCCTGTCACAGGCTCTGCTGCTCTTGGATAACATCCCAAGGAAAGCTGGGATTTACTGCAGGTTCTCCAGAGTGTCTCCCTCTTCCCCTGGGTGGGAGCCAGCTCTGGTTACCCCTGGGATAAAAAAAAACCCCACAAAACCCCAAATTTTGTTCCCATTTTTGCTCTCTCCCAGTTTCCAACCCCAAATTCCAGTCTGGTTTGCCGTGAGCAGGAGCACGAGGGATGAGGTTGTGTGGGAACAGCACCCAGGGTCTGCTCCTTGGGGAAAATCTTCTGGGAAGGGACCCCTGGGGCAAATTCACCCCCTGCCCTCCCAACACCGCCTTTCCCGCATTTTTCCAGAGGGTTTCTCCCTCCTGGATGGAACAGAACCCCCCACAAATGTTTGTCTGGTTGCTAAGGGCACTCCTGGCCTCTTCTTTCCCACAAATTCTTGAGCGGGTGCTGATTCCCACAAATTCCTGAGCTGATGTTCTACCGGAGGATCCCGTGGCTCAGCGTGGGGCAGGCCGAGGTCGGGATGGAGTTTTTGGGATTTTTTCTGGATCTGCCCCAGCTCCCTGCACACAAACCCTACAAATTTTCCCAAATCCAATTCCTTTTAAAGTGAACAACCAGGTTCAGCGCACTGGGGAGGAAAAAATATCTAATTTTCTGGCTTTGTTGGGATTTTTATTGGGATTTCAAAATCCTGTGCAGGAGACAGTGGGAGACAAAAGTCATGGATGCTCTCAGAGGGAAAAGGTGGGTGAGGGATGGATGAGGAGACAGCTCTGGATGCCAGGAATTGGAGTCAGAGGTGCCCAGGAGTTGGATGCTGGAGGATCCTGAGGGATCTGTGGGAGATCCGAGCAGGATCCGGGATCGGTGCCGACCCCAGGGCAGCTCTGGAGGCCGGGGAGGGCTCGGAGCCGGGGCTGATCCCAACATTCCCAACATTCCCAGCTCCGTGCTGGGAGAGCTCAGGACAGCTCCTGGCAGCGGGACCGGTCCCGGCTGCTTTGATGGCCAGATGGGAGCAGATGGGGCAGAAAAGGGGGGAAGGAACTTTCACCTGTGGGAATTAAACAGAACAGGATGGGCCCAGCCCGAGGATGGGGGCAGCACCCGCGGGGCCCCTCCCTCGCCTCATCCCGACCCCAAAACTCCGGGATCGCTCCCGGAACCCCCCGGCACCCCCGTTCCGCCCCCACCTCCGAGTTCTGACAGATCCCGGCGCGATCCGGGGGCGTGAGGCCACGGCGGGGAGCGGGAGGGGTGGCGGGGCCGTCCGTCAGGCCGGGATCGAAGCGCCCCGCGGGCTCCCCTTCCCGGCCCATCCCAGCGCCCCAAATTCCCCGCGGTTGCCGCGGCAACCACAGGCGGCGCGGATGCTCCGCGTTTTTGGCCTCCCCGCAGCTGTTTCCACTCGAGGCGCCGTAACTGGAAAAACCTGCGGGTCTCAAGGCGCTTCCCGGCCTCCAGGGGCAGCGGCTCCTCCCGGCTCCCTTTCATCTTCCCCATTTATCAGCGTTATCCTTTTTTTTTTTGGGGTTTTTTTTTCTTCACGCGGGATGAAACGGAGATTATTTTTGTCCTCCGGAACAAAGAAAAGGAGCTTGGAAAGAAAATCTCAAAACAAAGCAAAACAAAACCTTCTGGGAGCACCAAACGCTTCCCCAGCACTGCCAAGGCCACCCTGACCATGTCCCCAAGTGCCACCTCCACTTCAAAATGCCCCCAGGGATGGGGACTCCACCCCTGCCCGGGAGGAATTTTCCCAGTGTCCAACCTAAACCCTTGGTGGCACCACTCGAGGCTGTTTCCTGCTGTCCTGCCCCTTGTCCCCTGGGAGGAGATTCCCCCAAAACCCCCCCAAAATCCTCCTGGGGAGTGATGGATGTGAGGAGATGGGGGGACGTGTCCAGAGGGGCCAGGAATTGGTGGGAATTGGGAATTCAAATCTCCCATCCGGTGACTTCTCCCTGAGTCCAGTGAGCTGGGCTTGGCTCAGTTGTTTTTCTTTTTCTTTAAGGCTTGAAATTTTCCCCGATGTGTCAAAAGCAGCACCAGAAAAACCCCCAGCGAGCTGGAGGAGTTATTGAAACCACTGTGGTGCCTCGTGACCTTTCCATGAGAAGTTTGGATGAACATCCTCCCGAAAAAACACTCACTGAAAGAACAAATTGAAATGTTTGAGGGAAAAGCCACAAACCCTCCAAATGTGGGGACAAAAGCCCCTTGGGGTGTGGGGCTGCTCCTTCCTGCACTTCAAAGCTCATTGTGTTCCTCCCTTGGCTCCGGGATCCCGGCCCCGATCCCAAACCTCCCCTCCCCCGGCCAGAACCCTTCTCCTGGCGAAATTCAATTCAATTTTATTTTCTTTTAAAAGGAAAAGAATAAAAAAAAAAAAANCTAAGACCTGTATGTGACTAGACACCTACATTGTTCAGGTTTATAGGGGAAAAAAAAAAAAAAAAAAAACAAAAAAAAAAAAAAAAGAAGAATTAATTAAGGAATAAAGGGCAGGCACAGGCCGAGCCTCAGCTGGAGCTGGTGGCAGCTCCCCAGCCCTCGGCAGCGCTGCTGGAGCGGAGGGCTCCGGATCCAGCCCCAATCCCAATCCTCCTGGGGCATTCCCAGAGAGGTCCTGCCCTTCCCCTTCCCTTCCCCCTTCCCCTATTTCCTGTTCCTCTTCCTTTCCCCCTTCCTCTTCCACCCAGGAGCTGCTGGATTTACTCAACAGGAATTTGGTGATGGATGGATGAGGGTGATGAGGGTGATGAGGGATGCCAGGAATGGAGGCAGGGGATGGATGGATGGAAGGATGATGGATGGATGGATGGATGGATGGATGGATCCATGGATGGATGGATGGATCCATGGATGGATGGATGGATGGATAGATGGACAAATGGACACAAACTCAAGCTCATTTTGACCCAAGCCTTTCCTCAAGAGCCCTACGGATGCCGATCTCCCTTTGGTTGCTTCTTCCTTCGGATTTTGGGATTTCCTGACCTGCTCATCGCAACCCCTGCGGCTCCCCTCACAGGGGAAAGTCTCCTCCTCCACCCCAAACAAGGGCGTATTTCTTTGTGGGGTCAACCGGGTTGAAAAACAATTTTAAAGCCCCCCAAAGCCACCGCCGAGCTCCATGGCTCTCCCTTGGCACCGAGAACGTCCCTGACATGCGGGCGGCAGCCGGAGCATCTGTGCCGGAGGGCTCGGGGTGGCGGTGGGGAGGGAGAGAGGAAATCTGGAACCCATAAGCTCCAGAGCCGCCGGCGTTCCCCTGCATTGGTCTGCGCCTGGTCCGCCCCCGCCCCGCTCGCCCTATCAGCAGGAGCCGTTCCCAAAGTCATCCCGGCGCCCTCCTCTCCTGGCCCAAAGGAAAAGCCAAGGAGCTCCTCGGAGGGCTCTGCGGGGCTTGGGGCGCCCGGCGAGCCCCGAGGGCGAATGCTCCGGGCCGCGCCTCGGGAGCCACCGCCGGCTCCTCCGCAGCCCAGGGCGCCCGGGAGGAGATGAAGGAGGAAAACCTTTCCCCGGCGTCCCCCGAGGGCAGCGCGGCCACCAGCGAGGACGAGGCCGAGCGGCTGCCCAGGAAGAGCGGCCGCAAGCGCGGGCAAGGCCCCGGCGGAGCCCCCTCGCCGCANGCGCAAGATCATCCCCACGCTGCCCTCGGACAAGCTCAGCAAGATCCAGACGCTCAAGTTGGCCGCTCGCTACATCGACTTCCTGTGCCAGGTGCTGCAGAGCGACGAGCTGGACCACAAGGTCGCCACCAGCTGCAACTTCCTGGCCCACGAGAGGCTCAGCTACGCCTTCTCCGTGTGGAGGATGGAGGGCGCCTGGTCCATGTCGGCGTCTCACTGAGCTGGGTACGTGTGGCCGTGTCCCCGCCGTGTCCCCGCGGCCTCCGGGCTCGATCCCGCTGGGATTGTGGCCGCCCCTCCTGGCCCTCCAGGGACCAGGGGTTCGTCCCACCGGAGCCCAGAGCGGGAGGAGGTGGCGGTTCCCGAGCTGCTCTGGAGCGGCTGATCCCACTCAGCAGGGGTGGGAAAGGTTCGAAAGGGGGTTTTAAAAATCTGATTTATTCCCAAACCCCGTCCTGGCCTTACTGGGGCTGCCGAGGTGTCAAACCCGCCCTGCCCTGGGGTGGCCTCGTGTCCTCCAGCCTGCCTGCCTTCCCTCTGGTCCTCTCCCGGAGCTCTGCAGACAGGATGGGATCCGTGATCCCGTCAGATCTGCGGGAATCCTGCACTGCGTGGGGAAATCTGATGGACTCAGCTCCATCCTGAGCGTCCCTCAGGATGCTGAGAGGGGAATAATCCAAAATCCAGAGTTTTGGGGCTGGGAGGAATCGGGAGCGGGAGGAGCGGGATCGATGAGGCGCCGGCACTTCCCGCAGAGCAGGAGCAGAAAGTTCCAGAGGACATTCCCGAGCCAGGAGCTCCGGGGACACCTCATGGGAGCCCGGCCCCGAGAGACCCCGCTGTCCCCAGACAGGAGCAGGGCTCCTCCTGCCTCTCCTCGGGCACAGAACAGCCCCGAATTCGAGGCCCTAGAGGTGCCAGCGCTGGCTCAGGGTGCCGAGCATCTCCCAGGGGATTTCCTTTCAGGATGAAACTCCCTTTCCCAGCCAGCTCCCTCCCAGCCAGCAGGAAATCCCACACTTAGCTAAATTCATGGGCAGATATCAGATTTTGGGGACAAAATGTTGTTTGAGACATTAAATCCTGTCCTTGCCGGGTCACCTCCCCTCAGGGCCGGCCGGAGGAGGAGCGGGTGGCCCCCTGGCCTCACTTTGGGATGCCCAAAATCCGCCAGGACCAGTCAGGATGCTGAGCCCCCCGTGCCCCCCTGGACCCCTCACCCTCTTCTGGGCACCCCCTTCTGTTTTTGGCACTTTGGGGTTGGATTCTCCAGTTTTGGGGGTGTTGTGGGGGCTCTCCCCAAAGGCAGGGAAGCTTCTTGGCACGGCTTCATCCCGAATTTTACAAAGCCTGGCTGAAATCCCATTGCCCTGGGGAGGTGGGGGAGGCCGAGCCCCCTCCCCAGCACCCCCAGACCCATTTTTGCTCCCTCTGTGTGCAGAACCCGACGCGGCTCCGGCTGCCGGAGCTGTTTATTCAAGCCGAGTTCTTGGCAGAACTGAGGGATAAACACAGGGATTAAAGACCCTTCGGTCACTTTGGAGAGCTCCCGCGAGCGCAGCGCGATCATCATTCCCCTCAAAATCCATCCCGAGCGGCTCCAAGCGCCTGCATCCTCCAGCTGGGGAGGGAATCGCCCTCCCCGGGCCGAGCTGCGGCGTTTTGGGGTCCCGGTGAACAATCCCAGCCGGGCAGGGAGGGAGAGGGAGGAGGATTCTCCCGGCAAACCCCAAAACCAGGGAAGAGCTTCGGGGGAAGCGATGCCGGGCTGGGGAGGCTCCGTCTCCCTCCCGGCAGGGAACGAACGCGGCGCTCGCAACGGGGCTGGGATTTCCTAATGGAAAGCAGCCCCTGGATGGTGGAGCTCAGCCTATTAAATATCAAAGGGGGCTGGAAAAGCTGGATGTGCCCTTGTTAACCAGGAGACATCAGCCGGGGAAAAAGAGGGATGGAGCCCTCAGGCAACAGAAATCACGTTTGAAGTTCCCCCGGCTCAGCTTTTCTCGGCAGAGTCTTGAGCACATTAAAATGGTTTCTTTCCCTGCTGGAGGAGAAAATGAGGTTGGAAGCTGGAACTGCCGGGGGGAGAGGCTGAGGGCTGATGTTCCTTGCCCTTCATTTGTCTCCCTGGATTTATCGCCTCTCTCGCGTTGCCCTCACTTAATTGTCTCTCCTGAAAGACCTTGGATAAATCTTCCCTTTGGGGACTGTTGCTCTCGCCTGGAATCGGCTTTGTCTGGCGGCTGCTTCATTTGCTTTTATTTATAAACACCTCTCGCTGCTCCGGGGCACTGGGGGAGCTCGGGAACAGCTCCCATCCCTGTTCCCTATTCCCTATTATTTCCCTGCTCAGGAAATCCATCTCGAGCTGCTTTAAAATATCCTGGATCCCTCTGCAGCCCGGCAGGAGAGCAGGAATCCCTTCCCGCCTCAAATCAGTCCCTTAAAAGTGGATCCAGCCCCTGGTTAAAGTGCTCAGGGGGGTCCGGGACCCCCAGTTTGGGGCTGGGTTCTCAGGAGAGGTGAGGAGCTGCTGAAATCCCGGGAAATCTCTCTCTGGGTGATTTGGTGCTCCTGGGATTTTCTCCTGGAACAGAGCAGGTTTGGAGGCCGGAGGATTCCCCAAAATCTGCTCTTCCCGGAGCGGCTGATTTCACTCGGGGTGGAAGGGGAGGTGTTGGAGGGGCAGGAGGAGCCGCCCTGGTGAGGGATGTGGGACATTCCCTGAAATCCCCCGAACTGTCACAGGCACGACCAGAGCTGCTGGATTCGTTTTTCCAGCAAAAACCTCCATTTTCATTAAAAATAGAAAAAAAAACACCCAGAGGAACTGAGCTGCTCTCCACGGCAGGGTCCCCGCACTGCTCAGGATTAGTTAAAATTAATCCAGACATAAAATCGCGGATCCAGCCCTCGGGAATGAGGAAATATCTCCGGGTTTATGGCCCCTGCAAGGAGCTGGAGCTCGCTGGAGCTGCCTCGGCCCCGGGAATGCCTCTGGAACGAGGCATTTTTCATCCCGGCTGTCAGGGAGGGCTCCCGGCAGCCGAGGGGGAAGGAGGAGCTGCGGGACCGGCCGTGCCCGCCATCAGTGCCCGCTCCTGGGCTGCACAAAGGCGGGGATGCCGGAGGGAGGGCGAGGAAGGAGCTCCGTGAGCGTCTCCATCCCGAATCCCGCAGGGCCGGGCTCCTCCGGAGGCTCCCTCGGGCAGCCCTGGAATCCCCGGGAGGGTTTTTTGGTGTTAAACCTTGTCCAACCCTCCAGAGGATCCCAAAATCCCTCCGGGAGCAGGTTTTTTTGGGATCAGACCTCGCTGATCCATTTTTCCGTGGGCTGGGTTGAGATGGTCCCACCTGGCCACGTGTCTGGAATTTTGGCTGCCCGTTGCCCTCGAGCCCCTGGATGTGCCCATCATCCATCCCAAGGGCTCAGCCATGGGACAAATCGGCCTTTGGGGGATTTTCCCTCTGTCCCACGCCCCCAGCACGATGGAGGATTTGATTTATCCCTCCCCAGGCTCCTCTCCAGAGAGGGGAAGCTCTCGGTGAGGAGGAAACAACGGGAGGTGATGGAATAAACCCGGAATAAACCTCGAGGGCGCCGGGGCTGGGATCCCACAGGGATCGATCCCGGAGCCGATTCCCTGCTCCATCCTCCAGCCTGGCTCCTGTGCCACCCCCCCTGCCCGGCCTCGGCCCCGGGAGGGCTCCCGAGGGGCTCCCCGAGATCCGATCTGCGGGAAAAGCCGGGATTTGGGTGGTTGGAATTCCCGGCCTCAGGTGTGGGGACGTCTCCCGGCACATCCCTCGCGGCTCCCGGGAAATCCGGGAATGCGAAGCTCCAGGGGGCGGCTCTGCCCCCGCTGGCTCCATGGCATGGATTTGTAGGATTTTGGGAAGCTGAACCCGATCTGATCCCGCTGGCTCCATGGGTTTGTAGGATTTTGGGAAGCTGAACCCGATCTGACCCCACTGGCTCTGTGGGTTTGCAGGATTTTGGGAAGCTGAGCCCAACCTGACCCTGTGGCTCCATGGGTTTGTAGGATTTTGGGAAGCTGAACCCACCCTGACCCCGCTGGCTCCATGGGTTTGTAGGATTTTGGGAAGCTGAACCCACCCTGACCCCGCTGGCTCCATGGGTTTGTAGGATTTTGGGAAGCTGAACCCGACCTGACCCCGCTGGCTCCATGGGTTTGTAGGATTTTGGGAAGCCCAGCCCAACCTGACCCCGCTGTCCCCCCCCAGGTCTCCACCTTGATGGAAGCAGCTCCAGCACCCGAAAATCCACAGGAACCTCCCCGGAGAGAGGAGGGAACGACCCCCAAACCCCCCAACAGCCCCGGGGACCCCAAAACTTCAGGAATGAGCCCGAGGGAGCCTCAGCAGGAGCTGGTTTGGGCTGGCTGGGATGCTGCTGGAGGAACTCGGGGCTGTGATTTGTTGTGGGCTCGCAGGTAAGGAACGATCCCGATTTCCTCCTCCGGGACTGCCGGGAAGCCGAGCCCTTCCCGGAGCTGCCTGCAGCAGGAAAATTCCTCCAGGATGAAGGGAAAGGGAAGGGCTGGAGCCCCCCAAGGAGCCCCCCAAGGAGCCCCCCAAGGACCTCGGGGGTCCCCCCGCTTTTATCCTGCTCTGCTCCGGGACGTTCCCATGGATTGTGTTCCCATGGATGAGGATTTGGGGGGATTTGGGGGCTGCTGACCCCACCCCAAGGCTCCCCCAGCCACTCCTGCCCCAGGGATGGGCCTCACGAATGCCCTGATGGAACCTCCCAATCCCTTGGGATTTATCGGGAATCGAGGCTGGAGACGGAGCCGCCGGGAATTTTGGGATTTTGGGGCCGTTTGGGGAACTCTGAGCAGGTTTGGGCTTTTTTGGGGGCGTGGAGAGGGCGGGGAAGGGACGATGGAGGTGTTGGGGTGACCAAAATGACCCCAATAAAGCCCAGGGGGAATTTTCCAGGGTTCAATCTTTGGTTTTCCTACGGAAATGGTGCTGCCGGCTCCTCCCTGCGCCTCCCTCGACTGGGCCGCTTTTATTGGAATCAGGCAAAAAAAAAATCAAGTTTTTTTGCCTGTTATGGCAGAAAAAGAGGGGGAAAATCCCTTCCAATGAGGCTGCAACACACCTGAGCCCATAAATATTCCATGGGAGAGGAATTCCTGTTGTGAACAGATTTGGGGCACACCAGAGAATCCATGAGGAGCCCCAGGAAGGCCCAGAGTGACTTTTTCTACCCAATTCCCAATTTTTACGTGCAGTGGGAGTGGAGTCCCTGCTCCAGGGAGTCGACTGCAGCCTTCAAAAAAATCTGGAGGTGCTTAAAAAAATCAGAATTCTGTTGAAAACGGGGCTGTGGTGGCTTCGTTCGGCGCCTCACGGGAAGGATTTTACAGCTGAGAGACAAAATCTGCTTCAGAAGTTAAAATCTCCTTTCAAAAAATAATAAATTGTGCTTGAAAAATAAAGGGCAAAAACCAATCTATGGAGTGAGACTCCGGCTTCCAACCATTTTTTTTTTTTTTCAAAAAGGTGAAATATATTTTTAAAAATATATTTTCAAGTATTTTGGTGCGTGTTTGTTTAAAAAAAAAAATCCCTGCATTTTAAATGAGCAAAAAAATTTTAAAATGAGCCAAAAACCCTTAAAATGAGAAAGACATCATCCTAACGACCCTGCTGACCCATTTTTTGGGGAAAAGCCCCCAAAAATCTGTGCATGGTGGATTTCTCCTGGTAAATTCCAGCAGGATGGAGCTTGGGAGGTCCCTCCATCCCCCCCCGGACCCCCCATGGGACTCCCACCCTGAGCCACATGAAAGGTTTGGATTCTTTTTTTTTTTTTTTTAAAATTTCTTTGTTTTTGTTTTTTTTTGGTGGTTTTTTTTTGGGGTTTTTTTGGGTTTTTTTATACAAAATTTCCTCCCGCCGCCGCGGCCGGAGCTGTCCCCACCCCCAGCTCAGCCAGGGCCGTGTCCCCTCTGTCCCCAGAGCCCCGGGACAGGGCCTGGTCCTGGTGGGAGCCCCTCGGGGTGCAGGGAGGGCTTTTGGGGAAGTGGGAAAAGGGAAATCGGGGGGAACCCTCGGGTTGGGGGCTCTGGATCTGCCCCTGTCACCCCAGGACAGGGACAGGGACAGGGACAGGACCGAGGGGTTTTGGGAACTGGGGATCCTGGGCTGGGGAGGGGCTCAGGGGCTGGACCCACACCCACCCAGGGCTTGGGGGGCTGGAAGGGGCTCAGGGCACCTCGGCAAGAGGGGAAGGTTCCCAAAACTGCCCCGGGAAGAGGAGCTGGGTCCACGCTGGTGCCAGCAGGGTCCTTAGTGCAAATGGGGCAGCGAGGGCAGGAGGGACCCCAGGCACTGCCCATGCCAGGGGTGCCCCAAATCTTCCTCGGGGAGCTCCAAATCTTCCTTGGGATACTCCAAATCTTCCTTGGGGTGCCCCAAATCTTCCTTGGGGCGCCCCAAACCTTCCTTGGGGAGCTCCAACTCTTCCTTGGAGTGCTCCAAATCTTCCTTGGGATACTCCAAATCTTCCTTGGGGTGCTCCAAATCTTCCTTGGGGCGCCCCAAACCTTCCTTGGGGAGCTCCAAATCTTCCTTGGAGTGCTCCAAATCTTCCTTGGGATACTCCAAATCTTCCTTGGGGTGCTCCAAATCTTCCTTGGGGCGCCCCAAACCTTCCTTGGGGAGCTCCAAATCTTCCCTGGGGTGCTCCAAACCTTCCTTGGGATACTCCAAATCTTCCTTAGGGAGCTCCAAACTTTCCTGGGGAGCTCCAAACCTTCCTCAGGAGCTCCAAACTTTCCTCAGGAGCTCCAAACCCTCCTGGGGATGCTCCGAGCCCTCCCGAGCTCCCGGCCCCGTCCCTGGCGCTCCGTGCCCGTGCCCCAGCAGGGCGAGGGGAGCCAGGAACCTCTGCAGAGGGTGCAGAGCTCCTGTGCCACCCAGCAAAGCCCAGGATGCTCCTCCCAGGCTCTGGGAGCCGTGCCCAGGCTGGTCTGAGCGTCCATCCCAATGTGGCCCTTCCCGCTGAGGAGGGTCCCGGCATCGGGGGGTCAGACCCTCCTCGAGGGGTCCCAAAATTTGGGGAGGGGGCTGCAGGCACAGTCCAGGCTCAGGGCTGTCCATGGTCCCGTCCTGCTGGAGGCAGGAATGTCCCTTCCACTTCCAGGAGTCCAGGCCCGCCCAGGGCCTCGGGAGCGAGGGGGACAAACAGGGGTCGGGGTCTGCAGGGGCTCCGGCCACGCCTGGGACTGTCCCCAAGTGTCACTGGTTCATGGGCTCCTCCTGCTCCATCGGCTCCTCCTGCGCCCTGCGAGGGAACCAGACACAGGAGAGGCCCAGGGGTCACATCCTGCTCCTGGGGGAGCACAGTGACACAAGGGAGGGGACAGGAGGGGACCCTGCTGGCACAGCTGACACCCCCCACCCCCAGGCAGGAGGGTTTGGTTGGGGTTTCCTTTGGGAAGAGCCCAGCACGGGGTTCTCAGGAGGGTTTGGTTGGATTTCACTCAGGAAGAGCCCAGCATGGGGTTCCCAGGAGGGTTTGGTCTGGTTTTCACCCTGGAAGATTGGGTTTTCACCCTGCAAGAGCCCAGCACAGGGTTCCCAGGAGGGTTTGGTTGGGTTTTCACCCTGCAAGAGCCCAGCACGAGGTTCCCAGGAGGGTTTGGTTGGATTTCACTCAGGAAGAGCCCAGCATGGGGTTCCCAGGAGGGTTTGGTTGGGTTTCCATTTGGGAAGAGCCCAGCACGGGGTTCCCAGGAGGGTTTGGTTGGGTTTCACTCAGGAAGAGCCCAGCACAGGGTTCCCAGGAGGGTTTGGTTGGGTTTCACTCAGGAAGAGCCCAGCACAGGGGTCCCAGGAGGGTTTAGTCGGGTTTTCCTTTGGGAAGAGCCCAGCACGGGGTTCCCAGGAGGGGTTGGTTGGATTTCACCCTGCAAGATTGGGTTTTCCTTTGGGAAGAGCCCAGCATGGGGCTCCCAGGAGGGTTTGGTCTGGTTTTCACCCTACAAGATTGGGTTTTCACCCTGCAAGAGCCCAGCACGGGGTTCCCAGGAGCCCAGAAGCTCATCCAGGGTGAGGGACACTGCCCTGCTGCCACCCCCCTGGCACAGGGGATCCCAGGAATGTCACCTCTTCTCCACCATGACGGCCACCGAGAGGGACGCCAGGGCCGTGACCGTCTCCACCTCGTCGGCCTCGTGGTGCTGAGCCTCGAGGAAGGAGCAGCCCAGCTTGGAGGCGAAGCGCTGCACGGCCACCCAGTATCTACCTGCAGGAGGGGACAGCGGGGCTGGGGACACCGGGACAGGGGTGGCCCGGGACAGGGATAGCCCAGGGACAGCCTGGGACAGGGATAGCCAAGGGCAGGGATAACCTGGGAGAGGGATAGCCTGGGACAGGGACAGTCAAGGTCAGGGATAGCCTGGGACAGGGATAGCCAAGGGCAGGGATAGCCCAGGGTAAGCCTGGGACAGAGACAGCCCTGGGACAGGGACAGCCAAGGTCAGGGATAACCCAGGACAGGGATAGCCATGGGCAGGGGTGTTCCAGGACAGGGATAGCCAAGGACAGGGATAATCCAAGCAGGGGTGGCCCAGGTTAGGGATGGCCCAGGTTAGGGATGTCCCAGGTTAGGGGTGGCCCAGGTTAGGGATGTCCCAGGCCAGGGGTGTCCCAGGCCAGGGGTGGCCCAGGCCAGGGGTGTCCCAGGCCAGGGATGTCCCAGGCCAGGGGTGGCCCAGGTTAGGGGTGTCCCAGGCCAGGGGTGGCCCAGGTTAGGGGTGTCCCAGGCCAGGGGTGGCCCAGGTTTCCACTCACTCTGGACCTGGATCACGGCCTCCAGGGAGCGCACGGCGTTGGCGTTGGGCTTCTGCCTCAGGCTGTCCTCAGGGAGCGGCTCCGGCTGCGGGGGACAGGGGGGACACAGGGGGAAGTTCATGGTGGTGGTGGCACCAGGGGACATGGGGGGTTCAGCTGTGCCCGGGCCGGGCCAGTGGCACGGGGCCAGTGCCAGTCTCACCTCGTGGCCCAGCAGGGCGGACACGCAGGCCTCGGACGCGTCACAGATGGCCGTGAGGTCGTGCCCCCCCTCCAGCGCCAGCACCACGGCCCCCCCTGCCAGGCTCATCAGCTGCTTGGTCATGTAGCCAAAACCTGTGGGACAGCCAGGAATGTCACCTCCCCCTGCCCAAACCCAACCCCAAAAGCTTCTGTGGCTCCCCCAGGAGCGGCCACCCCTTCCCGGGGGTCCCAGCCCGGGTGGGAGGGGGACACCCTGCCCCAAGGGGGGACACCCGACCCCAGAGGGGACATCCCACCCCAAGGGGGGACATCCCACCCCGAGCCACCTCCTTACACTTGGCAGAGACTTTGTAGCCACCCAGGGGGGGCGGGTGGCCCTCGGCTGCGTCGAAGCCGGCCGACACCAGCACCACGTCGGGGCAGAACTCGTGGGCAATGGGCATCACCACGGTCCTGGGGAAAGGGGTGGGGAGTGGGGTCAGCCTTATATGGGGGAAAAGGGGANGCAGGGTCAGCCCCACATGGGGGAAAAGGGGATGAGGAACAGGGTCAGCCCCACATGGGGGAAAAGGGGATGGGGAAAAGGGGGATGTGGAGCAGGGTCAGCCCCACATGGGGGAAAAGGGGGATGAGGAGCAGGGTCAGCCCCACATGGGGGAAAAGGGGAATGGGGGAAAAGGGGGATGAGGAGCAGGGTCAGCCCCACATGGGGGAAAAGGGGATGAGGAACAGGGTCAGCCCCACATGGGGGAAAAGGGGGATGAGGAACAGGGTCAGCCACACATGGGGTAAAAGGGGGATGAAGAATGGGATCAACCCCACCCAGAGCATGGCACACGGGCATGGGGACAGTACCTGAAGGCAGCCAGGTACTCGGGGTCCCCCATGGGGGGGTCGAGCCCTCCAGCCCAGGCCACGTTGACGTTGAAGCCCTCGCCGGGGCCAGCGCCCACCTGTGAGGGAGCCAGGACAGGGTGAGGCTCTGGGAGAGCCAGGTGAGGGTCCCAGCCCTTTGTCCTGTGCCACAGGAGGGTGTTTGGGGGTCCCAACTCCCTGTCCTGTGCCATGGGGGAAGCATTTTAGGGGTCCTGGCCCCCCTGCCTGGTGCCACAGCGGGGTCAGGACCAGCGGGATTTTCCTGCCTTTCCATCAGCCGCCATCCCTGTGCTGGGTGACACAGGCAGGATCAGGGGTGGGAAAGGAGCCCCCAGGGCACTCTCCCTGCTCAGCCCCCGTGTCCTGCTGTGTCCTGCTGTGTCCTGCTGTCCCCTTTGTCCCCTGAGCCCCTCCCACCTCGTCGGCGGCTCCGCTGCCCGGGAAGAAGTTGCCGTCGTCGTGGCGGTGCAGGGAGATGTAGAGAACCTCGGGGTCCCTGTAGAAAATCTGCTGGGTCCCGTTGCCGTGGTGAACGTCCTGCAGGGACATCCAGACAGGATTTTGGCAGCTGCTGGGCGGCCCCAGAACCTCACAGAGCCCAAACCAGGCGGGTCTGGGTCCCTCAGCCCAGGATCTGCTCCTGCTCCCCAATCCTGCGCACAATGGGGGGTTCCAGCCACGTTCCCATGAGGAGCTGGAGCAAAAACTTCCCCTGGGGACGTCCTGGGGATGGGGGGACTCACCCAGTCCACGATGAGGATCTTGCTGAGCTTCCCCTTCTGCTGCAGCTGCCTGGCAGCGATGGCCACCGAGTTAAAGAAGCAGAATCCCCTGGGAAGAGGGGTGGGAATCACCTCCGGGCCCTTCCCGAGCTCCCCCTGGGCAGGGGGGCAGGGATGGCTGCCAGGGGGGTTCTCTGGGGGTGGTTTTGAGAAGCTTTTGGGGCCCCCCAGGTGCCCTGGGGAGGGAGGGGCCTTACATGGCTGTGGAAGGATCCGCGTGGTGTCCAGGCGGCCGCACCACGGCAAAGCCATTCTGGGGACAGAGCAGAGGCCAGGGGTCAGAGCTGCCACCCCCAGGGGGACACCCACCCCATGTCCCCAGTGCCACACAGCCCTGGGACCCCTGGCCCATGGGGTGACACTGCCCTGGGACCCCTGCCCATGGGGTGACACTGCCCTGGGACCCCTGCCCATGGGGTGACACTGCCCTGGGACCCCTGCCCATGGGGTGACACTGCCCTGGGACCCCTGCCCATGGGGTGACACTGCCCTGGGACCCCTGCCCATGGGGTGACACTGCCCTGGGACCCCCAGCCATGGGGTGACACAGCCCTGGGACCCCCCCAGGGCACCCCCTACCTTCAGCTCCCTGGTGGCCACCTTGAAGGCCAGCTCGGTGACGCTGCCAGCGGCCCAGCGCGCAGCGTTGGACGAGTGCAGCTCGTTCCAGATGGTGTCACTGTCCACCTGCAGGGGGGACACCGCTCACACGGGGACACAGCACCAGGGGACACGAGCCACGGCCTCACCCAGCAGGGGTTGGTGTCCTGTGCCAGCCGAAGGTGACATTGGGCCACCCCCCGTTGTCCTCCCTGCCCAGCCCCCTCCTTTACCTGATTTATCTCATTTTAGTGTTTAACCAAACATCTTGCTTTGATCAGCACCACGTCAGAGGCGGAAAACTCAAAATCTCTCCTGCTGGGGGCCAGCTGGGAGCTCCCCGTGCCCAGGGGGGGCAGCTGCAGCCCCGGGAACAGGGCAGGGAAAGAAGGCAGAGCAGGGAAAGCAGAGCTGGTGCCCAGCACAGCGGGCAAGGAGAGAGCAGAGCCAGAAGAGGCAGCAGGAGGGCACCAAGGGAGCCCCTTCCTGAAAGAGAGAGACAGGACAGGGACAGGGACAGGGACAGGGACAGGGACAGGGACAGGAGGAGAGGAGGAGGCAGTGAATGCAGAGAAACCAGGAGGGAAAGCTGGGAATGGAGAGGCCTCAGAAGGGACGAGCTGCTGTCCCCACGTCACTGCTGCCCTCCCTCAGTGGGGACCCCCTCCTGCCAGCCCCTGGGGGGCTCTGGATCCTGGATCCCCTTCCAGAGTGGGATTCTCAGACCTCCCCAAGGACCCCGAGCTGCTCTGATCCAACATCTCCATCAAACACCCCCACCCAGGCAGCCCAGAGGCTTTGGGAGCTGCCCCAAGACCCCCGAGGGGCCAAAAAGGAACAGCCGTGCCCAAAGAGCAGAGCAGGAGTGGAGCAGGGACCCCAAAATCCAGATCAGGGATGGAGCAGTGACCCCAAAACCCAGAGCAGGGATGGAGCAGAGACCCCACACCCCAAAACCCAGAGCAGGGATGGAGCAGTGACCCCAAAATCCAGATCAGGGATGGAGCAGTGACCCCAAAACCCAGAGCAGGGATGGAGCAGTGACCCCAAAACCCGGAGCAGGGATGGAGCAGCGACCCCATAACCTGGAGCAGGGCTGGAACAATGACCCCCACACCCCAAAACCGTGATCAGGGATGGAACACTCACCCCCACCCCTCCGCAGGGCAGCATCACAAACGTCCTCTGGGACAGGATCCCTGCGGAGAGAGGGGCCAGCGGCGGCCTCAGGGCTGGGCAAGCAGGAGCGGGGTGGGGCCAGGCTGGGCCCGGCCCTCCGGGGAGCGGCTGGGAGCCATCCCCAGGGCCGGGGGGCGAGGTGGGGACCCACCTGCCAGCTTGCCGTTGTCCAGTTTGAGGCGGTTGAGGGGGTTGGTGCCGTAGAGCAGCACGTGGCGCTCGCTGTGCACGCACTGCAGCTCCTCCAGGGTGGCCTTGCGGCCCCGCAGGCACTGGGGGACACGGCTGTGACCAGGGGGACACGGGGGGATCCCCCCCACCGCCCCCCTGTCCTGCTGGCCCCCTGCAGCCACGGCTCGTGGCAGGGGCAGGAGCCGCGGGGTTTGAGCACCCCCAAATGGCTCAAGGGACCCAGAGCCAGCCCAAGGCTGGGTTTTACTAGGCTGGACCTGGTAAAACTCGCTGGGTTGGGGGTGGGGGGCAGCCCCTCGCTGTGGCCAGCGCCCAGCAGAGCCAGAACCCCGGGGGGAGATGGGCAGAGCAGGGAACCAAGCAAGGAAAGGGGGATA
>VZRH01000836.1:0-32411 GCA_013397555.1 Urocynchramus pylzowi
CCCCTTTGCACTGCACGTCATTTTTACGAGGAGCCCAGTTGGGTTTTAGCTCAGTGGGGCTCTGAATTCGTTCAGATCCATGCATGGCAATGATAATAAATAATAATTTTTCTCTGTTTGACAGATCAGTTTTAACTGAGGCTTTCTGTGCCTTCTTCTTGGGTCCTATTGCTGACCTCTCTCTAGTGGTCCGCAATCGGACCCAAGGGATGGGCTGGAGCTGTGTCAGGGGACGTTTAAGCTGGATATCATGAACAGGTTCTTCCCCCAGAGGGTGTTTTGGCACTGAATAGGCTCCCCAGGGAATGGTCCTGGCCTTGATGCTGCCAGAGCTCAAGAGCTTTTTGGACAACACTCTCAGGCACGTGTGATGTGATTTTTGGGATTCAGGAGTGGGACAGATGATCCTTGTCAGTCCCTTCCAATTCAGGATATTCTGTGATTCTTTGGTTCCATCTCAGAACTGGAAAAAGCACAGCAGTGGTACCAAAGGGGGCAAAGTAAACCTCAGGGTCAAGACTGGGGAGTTTTAAATAGCTTTCACCCTGTTTATTAAAGATCTGCACTAATTCCTGTTCACTGGTATTTTGTTCTTTCACCTGGAGGCAGAGACTGCAGACAGATTGTAATTTTTATGTCATTGTACTTGCCATGCCTTTCCTCAAAAAAGTCTGAGATGATTCCTGCCTTCTCTGTTTTGAGAGCCTTTGGCCCTGAATTCTGCACAAGAGATTTTAGCACTGATTACTCATTCCAAATTCCTCCTTTAAATGCACTGAGATTAAATAAATAAAACAAATGGAGCTCCTACATATGGCTTTCCTCTTCCTCTCTAGTTTTTTTTTTTCCCCACCTTTTCTTTCCTTTTTACAGAGCTGTTCTCATCTCTGAGCCTCCTTTTTCTTGAATGCTGCTGGTTTTATTCAGTCATTTTAATATTGTGAGCAGTAGAGAGAATAGAAGCAGGAATCAGGTTTGTGCTGTTGGATTGATAAACAGATGCTAAGCCGATGTGACACAGATGCTACTGCTGAGCCAGGAAAAGCAGGTCAAGGTTATTAGGAGAAAGTGCAGCACTGTCTCATAGCTGTAAGCAAAAAGGCCCTGCATGGAGCCAGCATTTTCTCTCTTCCCCTCTCTCTCTCTTTCTCACTCTTGATTGTCTGGTGGCAGTGTATGTTTCAGGAACTTTTTTCTAATTAATTCCTATGAAAACAGGAATCAACCCTTCAGTTTCATTATATTTACAGTAATCCTCATACAAGCACAAGACACAAGTGGCTGGCTCCTTTATTTTTTAGGGGCACTGAGTTTCTCTTCTAGAACACATTGCTGGGGCAATAATTTCCTATTGTTATCCTGAAAATTTTGAAGGTTCTGTGGCAATATTTGGTGAAATCCTTGGGAGTAATCCTTCTGACAGGAATGATTTCAGGCAAAAAACTGAACAATGCATTTGAACTGCAAAAATGGATTTTTTTTTCAATAGAAACAATATTTTGTATAAATAAGGTTCAAAAAATTATTCTGCACCACAGAGGTGTAAGGCGGAATTAGTCCAGGAACTCTAAAAATAGATTGTTTCTATTCCTGTACAATTACTCTTCAAATAAAAAAACTAAATATTGGGCTGGATGGGAAAATTCACTATAGGTTGATGTCTGGTTTATAATAGAATCCCAGAATGGCTTGTGTTGGAAGGGACCTTAAAGATTATCAATTTCCACCCCTCTGCCATGGCAGGGACACCTTCCACTACCCCAGGCTGCTCCAAGCCCTGTCCAACCTGGCTTTGGACACTTCCAGGGATGGGGCAGCCACAACTTCTCTGGGCAACCTGTGCCATGGCCTCACCACCCTCACAGGGAAGAAATTCTTCCTAATATCCAATACAAATCTGCCCTCCTATGGTTTAAAACCATTTCCCCTTGTCCTGCCGCTCCAGGACCTTGTAAAAACTCCCCTCTCCAGGTCTCCTGGAGCCCCTTCAGGCATTGGAAGGCTCTCTGAGGACTCCCTGGAACCTTTTATTCTCCAGGTGAACCCTGCCAGCTCTCCTAGCCTGGATCCAGAGTGGAGGGGTGGAGGAGTGGAGCCCTTGGAACAATTTATATGTTTGTATAGGAAGGAAAAGTTGATATAAAGTGTAAGAATTATGTCAATCTGCCCTGCATGTGTCGACATCCATCTTATAGAATTTAATGCAATATTTGTATTATCAGTCTTGCTGGAACAAAAAATTCCTGGAATGATGTGTACCTTGATGCCCATTTTTCTGGAAACATTAAGTGGTTACATTTGGCAATAAAAGCAGCTACACAATAGAATGAGCAGGGGTCATTACAGACATCTGTATTATTTCAGCAACAGATTTGTCCCAGACATTATTCATAAATTCAAAAGCTTTAACCTGGAAGAGTCCATTAGATAATTCAGTTTCTCCTCCTGCATTCTACAGCCCATTGCATTTTGTCTACTTTTCCATGTGTCAATACCAGTAATTTGTATTTGGCTGAATTAGTTCACTTTGAGAGACAATTGGACCTAATCTGAAGACATCAAGAACTGCAGGCTCCATGAGTTGTCCTGGTTGTTTATTTTGGTGTTAAAAAGTCATGACTGCTTTTTGAATTCCATTTGTCTGTCTTTAACTTACAGTCAGTCTTGTTATGCCTTTCTCTGCTGGCTCGGTTTGATTCATTTTCTCTGTTCTTCAAAACATATAAAAGTGTGTCTGTGTTTTTCTTTTTTCTCTGGGGTCCTTTTCATTATTGATATATTTTTTCAACTATCATACAGAAGAAAATGATGTGGTAATTCAGTATGGAGAATCCATACTCGAATCACAGTATGACAGAATTTTTGGGGTTGGAAAGGAACTCTGGAGAAAATGCACTTCAAACCCCCTGCCAAGGCAAGTTCACCTGGATGGGTGACACAGGAATGCATTCAGATGTGTTTGGAATGTCTTCAGAGAGGGAACTGCACAACCTCCCTGGGCAGCTGTTGCAGTGCTCTTCCACCCTCAACATAAAGAATTTCTTTTTCATGTTGAGGTGGAACTTGATGTGTTTTAGTTAATGGCCATTGCTCCTTGCCCTTCGCTGGCACCTTTGAACAGAATCTGGCACATTCCTCTCAACACCCACCTTGGAGATATTGATAAGCATTAATGAGATCTCCTCTCAATCTTCCCTTCTCTAGACTGAACAGCCCAGCTCCTCTCTCTCCTGGAGAACAAGACTGACACTGAGAAGGAATTAAACTGGAAGGATGAGCTGGCAAGGACTTACAGAAATTAAACAAACACACACAGAAGTCTGCACTTAGGACAGAGATTTAATGAAATTCTATGGGCTGGGTATTTAACTACTTTGTGGCAGTTTTGTGGCAAGGGTTGCTTGAAGAATAATAAGCCAAAGATGAGTGAGCAGTCCAGCCTTACAGTGATAGTGGTTGACTTTGTACTGGGTACATTAAGAAAAATGTAGCAGCAGAGTGGATGAAGTGATTATTCCCCAGTATTTGCTTTTGGAAAGCCCTGTATTGTGAGAGTGGAGAGTGTCCAGTGGAGGCTTTGAAGGTAGCTGGAGAGTAAAGCACCTTTTGTGGAAAGCTGAAGGGATTAGGTTTGTTCCACCTTGAGAAAGAAAGGACAATGGGCAATGTAATTGCTGTCTTCAGCATCCTAAGGGGAGTTTGCAGAGGTGGTGGCATCAGACTGTCATCTGAGATGCACACAGACAAGACAGAAGGCTAACATTACAATAAATGCAATTATAACTAGATATTAAAAATTAAAGAGAGAATTATCAGGCAGTAGAACTTCACCTTTAGAGATACAAAAATAAAACTGGACAAGACCTTGGTCATCTTCATGAAGTGTTGAAGTTTATTCTGGTTTGAGTTGAGTTAATAATGCACTCTAGGCCACCAGATATCCATTACAAACAAAACAGTTCAATTATTTTGTTGTTTTAATTTTTAACTTCCTTTTCCTTTAGTGAAAATAGAAGGAAGAATAACACTTAAGTAGTGACTGTGAGTCTGCTTCCCATTTTTATGAACTACACCTGAAAAAGGGAATTGACATGTTTGTCATTATCTATGGCTGTGAGACTTTTTCTGGGATTTTTATTTTCTTATAGAATTGACAGGAAAATAGAAAAATAATAAAGTTAATTATTTAGACTATTAGTCAAAATCTGGATGAAAATCAGCTTGTTTCAACTGAGAAACACTGGTATAGTTCTCTGTGTGATCTGTGGAACAGAGGCTTTTCTCTCAAAGTAAGGGGCAGTGGGCATGTCCTGGAATCCTTCATCTTAGAGCACGAAGAGAGATTCAATGTGACTGGGAAATCCAAATCTTGCTAGAGGAAGACATAAAAACCAGAAGCTGCAACCCCCAGCAGGGCCCCACAGACATTTTCAGAGTCAAATTATTAAGAAAGGATTGGTTTTGCTATTTGTTTGGGTTTTTTTCTGCAAAGACTCCCCTCCCCCCCACCCCCAAACTTTTCACACTGATTTCTTGATTCAGAATTTTCATCAGCCCATCTTTTAAGAGCCTGGTCTGTTCAGTTTGTTTGAGTTGAGTTTAATACACCCAATCCTTTTGCAGAATTCTTTCTGGGATATCTGAGAAAAAACTGTTGTTCATGATGACTAATCTAACTCAGCTTTACTGACAGTCAAGTCCATCACCAGACTGAAAACTGTAGGATTTGCAGGGATCTATTGGCTCAGGAAAATACACGTGCAGTAAAGCCATAAAATTCCCAGTTCTTACATTAGATAACAGGTTTTACAACCTTAAAGTGGCAAGATTTGATTTCAGAATGAGGGAAGATTTTAGAAAAACAGATCATTAAAGAAATATAAACTTCCACGTCTTCTATTCACCCCCTATCTCAGATTTCCAGTAATTCTTTTGAAAAATGGTGTTTGCAGTTTTGCCAGACCTCATTTATCAAGCCTCCTGTATTGTATTGTTGCTGCACTAATGTGATAGTTAACTGTTTTGAGTTAATTGTTAATCCAGCCCAGAATAGTCGCTTTTAAACAGAGTCATTAAATGGAGGTGGAAGAAAAAGAGAGAGACAGAGAGGGATAGAGAGAGAAAGAAAGTGAATGAGAAAAAAAAAATATTGAGGAATGAAAGAAGAACAAGAAGCGAATCAACAAAAAGGAAACTTAATTGCTTTTATTATGAAAAAGAGAAACTAAAGAGAATTTCAATTTTAATGACTGGAGGAGGCTCAAAGGCAAAACTGTAGGAACAAAGTAAGGCTTTTCAGACACTTCTTTCTTTCACCTATTAAAAGAGAAGTGGATCGTGGATCCACAACATAAACCTGCCCCCTCTGTGTGGATTCAAGGCTTTAACTCTTGCACCAGCATGTTTCCAAGGACACTCACTGGTTTCTCAGCTGAGCCATTTATTCAACAAATTATCAAACCAGTTAGATGAAAACACAATAGTAGTTAATCAGCTTTTACAAGCTCACACATTGAACCCAAACTGTAAAAACACTTCATTAGTAGCTTCTCATTTGTGTGGCTTTTCTCTACATCTCCTGTGTTCCACTTAGAATATTTCTACGAGATACAAACCAGTCAATAAATGCTTGAACTCCTCCGTGTCTTTACTGAGGGACCCCTCCAGAGCCTATTAACACCCATTTTATGGAAAACAGAGCAGGTAGCTACCTCCACCATGTGTTGGCACTCTCTAAAAGGCTGTTAATGCTTTGTGTTTCAGGGCATAACAAACTGAGGCATTCCCAGGGAGGGAAAAAAAAAAAAAAAAGCAAGCCCAGTGGGTAAAAAGTAAATAGGTGAAGATATCTGTCCTGCAGAATGGAGCAGAAGAGAAACTGGAACATCTGAGAAAGTTGTTTTGCCAGTACACCAAGAAAAAAATTGTTGTGTTTTTGTTGGTTTAGCTTATATATGTTGGTGTAGCTTCTACATTCCTCAAAGAGAGGAACTGTACCAAACATGAGGAGTGACTTGCCTTTGTAAGTACACCTATTCTAGAAATTTTTCCAGATTTCACAGTGGAGAGGAAGCATATGATTAGTCTAATTTTAAGGGAATGTGTCCTGCTCAGTATGTTCAGATTCTCTTCTTCCTCCCTCAGCTCATTTTTGAACATGTGTGTTGATTTTAAGCACATTTGACTGAGAGGAATAGATGTCTCAGAGATATGGTGTCCTGACAAGTTTTGTGGAAGCTGGCAGCTGGGGAAAGGAAAGATAACCAACAGTGCCCTCACCATGGGAAAGAGAGTTTAAATCCCTTCTCTTCTTATTCCAAGGACAAAGCAGCCTGCTGGCCCATCAGCACATGCAACAGCTTGCCCAAACACACAGAAGTAGGAGAAAGTACAAGATCATGTATAGAGGGGTGAGTGAATGGGAAAAAACAAAGTGAAGGTAGTCAAAGACAGAAATCAAGTTTAATTCTTGGGTCTAGAAGATATTTTACTTGTAAACAGTTGTGATTTTTATAGCAAAACTCTATAATATATTCTTTATATTTCAGTATAAAGACAAGGACTGTGTCTCCACATCTGAAGTGGCTTGCAAAAGATATTTGGAGCTACTGGAGGTACATAAAATCAGATCTGCAGCTTGGAGAAATAAAATATAAGCTTCCCAGGGTGAAATTCATGTGTCCTAAGTCCTAAATAACTGCAAGCAAGTTGCTTAAACCTGAATCTGCCACCCTACGGCTCAGTTTATAGTCTGAGAAGAGCAACAAGTTCCTCTTAAGGTGATTCATGAATCCTGAGATAAATAGAATGAATCTGTCTCAGAAGGCTTCCCTCCATTGACTCTGACAGGAGCCTGGGGTAAGGAGCTCAGATGAGGCTCTGACTTCTCCCTGTCTAAAGTGAAGAGATGCAAATCTTAGCCCTGATGACACAAATGGGTTTTGTTTCACTCTCTAAGTCAACTTGTGATGCAATGAAACTGACTTCAAACAGGCTGGGAGAAAATAGTTCCAATTTACTGCAGAGGAGAAAAGAACTGTTAATGTCTTGTCTCAGAGCTACCTATTGTGCAATATTTCACTGATTGAAGGAAATAGAAACTTGGTAAGGACTTGACTGTTAACAGAATTACACTTCTGCCTAAATGGAGTTTTGTTTTTGCTTTTAATTTCTATGTGTTTGTGATCAATGTTTAGAAACACATCTTTCCCTTCTCCCTTCAAAACATCCATTTGAATAAAAATAATAATTAATCAATTACCTGAGAGAAGTTACCTTGTGTTTTCTCAAAGGAACCTGAATCCTCAAGTATTTATTGGGTCAAGCAGCAAAAATGAGTTTAAACCTACAGCAGTCTAATGTTGACAGCTGGTCAATTTTGAAATGATCTCTCATTGCAATATCTGCCCTTTTGGAGCTGTTGGTTACATACATCAAATATTCAGTCAGGAAATAGCAACACCACTGCACAATCTACAATGAGCTGCAATCACAGAGCATTTGAATTACACAGATGCTGCTGATACTTTCAGTTTCTGTTATGGATGCCAAAAGCTGGATGGGTATGAAGCTGTGCCAGGGGAGGTTTGGGGTGGATATCAGGAAAAGGTTTTTCCCCCAGCAGGTGGTTGGGCACTGGAACTGTTAGGATCTTATGTAGTTTTAACCAGGGAGAAGTTAAGAGTCCAACCTAAGATATTTGCTTAGATGTGCTCTGGAAGTCAGCAAAAAGAGGTAGGTGTCATCTGGCTCTCATGGACAGTCCTAAGATGGACTAAATGGCTTTATGAAAGTGCTGGTCTGAATTCATTGGCCTAAGCATAGCTTTTTAGAAGCAAAGATTAAAAAGAAATTAATTCCACCCTGCAAAGAAACTTTTGTAATCTCTCTTACTATAAAAATAATTTTTATACCTGAAGGGAGGGTGCAAAGGGGACTGAGACAGGCTCTGTGCCAGGTCCCAGTGCCAGGACCAGAGGCCATGAGCATACAGGGAAACACAGGATGTTTCTAAGAGCATCAGGAATCAATTGTTACTGTAAGGGTGCCTGAGCACTGCCACAGGTTTCCCAGAAAAAGGTTGGATGTCATATCACTGGAAGTGCTCAAGGTCAGGTTGGATGAGGCTTTGAGTAACCCCTATGATTCTATGAAATAAACCTCCAATCTATCAAAACCAGGTTTTTAGTAAAGGGCTTATTCAAAATTTAGTGTAACCAAACAACTATGTTAGGTAAAATCTGAACCGGGAAAATAAAACTAGAAAGGCCTATTATTTTTAGATAGAATTTTTCTACAAAATACATCTAAATGGCTTTTCCCCATCTGCTACAAGACATGTACGTTCCGATCCAGGGCAGCTTTCTTGTGGGTATGATGCTGGCTGCTCACATTCCTTCCTTCTTATTGCAGAGAAGCTGGAGAGGGATGACCTGGAATTTGTAAACAACTTCTCTGAAATGAACATGCACAGACAAAAACTATCCAGGCAAAGTGAGACGGAATTCTCTGAAGACAGCGAACAAGCAAAATAAGTGTTTGTCTTAATAATTAAGAAAAAAAATCTAGAATTTTATTATGGACTATATGAGAAAAATTGGTTAATTAATCCATTTTCTTTGCTTAGATTTTCCCTGGTTCTAATCAGCATTGATTTGATTACAGTCATAAAGACATTAATTCTAGAGAACCAACCCTAAAGAGAAGCAAACTTCCAAAATTAATGGGAAAATATTTCTGTAATGTCCTTTTATTACTTAACCATCTTGAGAACTCTCTGAAGAGTTATTCTGAGAAGTTCAGGGGCTCCCAGGGATTAGTTTTGGGAAATTTAGGGATGATCTAAGATATTACCACTCTAGTTTTCCATCCTGCTCCCCCATCAGATGTAATTACCTCCCTTGCAGGGCTGGTGGACTATGTGTCCAGCTGTCTCCACTGCTTATTTGCAGTCTGGTGAATTAGCTGTTAATGAAAAAAGGTTTAAAAGGTACCTGACTAAACTTCAGTGGATAATTACACTCATAACTTCTGTTTTGCTGATTTTAGTCTAGGAGATCTAGTAGGATTAATAACTTCTGGTAACGAGGTGGTAATAAAAACCAGGAAGATGTCAGCAACTCTTTACAGCTGTTTGCTCAACTGACGTGATGGGAGCCCTCAACATATGACTCTAAATCCCTGTGTGAACTAGAATGGCTATAATTCAATTTGGTTTAATTTACTTTGAAAGTTAATTCAGTTAAATTGAATTAAGCCTCTTTAATTTCAAACAAAGGTATCCACATTTGAGTTTAAAGTAGCTTAATTAATCCACTTAAAAAAGCTAATTCAAATTAATTTTGGTGAGCATTGTTATGTGGATGGGCCTGTAGGTTCAGTTAAGTAACATCAATTAAGGTGTTTGCTTTCAAGAAACATATTCCTCCTGAGCAAATGTGGGTGAGCACAGCTTGGATAAGCTGTAAGATGGAGCAGAAATGGAGAGGCAATGGTGGAGGAGTAAAAATTTCTCCTAGGGAGAAGTCCACACTTGGTTCTGCTTGGTTTGGACTTGCTGGCTGGGAGCAGAAAGATGAAAAAGCTGATTCAGTGCAAGAGTCATCATCACCAGTTCTGTAAGAAATAATAAGGGCTCAGGGAATAAAGAGCTGAAACAGACCTCAGAAATACTCTGCTTTCCAGGAATTTTTAATGACAACACACTTAGTCTGTGATGTCATGTCAGAAATTTTAAACCACCCCTGACTACAGCACAGCTCCCTAAACGAGTGTACAAATAAGCATGGCCTACAAACACCCCATTTCTGGGACTCATGGAAAGGTTTGGGTGGGAAGGAATCTTCAAGATTACTTTGTTCCAACCCCCTGCCATGGGCAGGGACACCTTCCACTAGACCAGGTTTCTCAGAGCCTCGTCCAACCTGGCTTTGACACTTCCAAGGATGGGGCAACCACAACTCTTCTGGTCTTCCTCAGACCCACCCCAGTACTGCCTGTTTTATGGAATACTTCTGAACACCAGCTCAATCCAACTGTCCCAGGGGGAGGAGTGCATCCCTTGGCTATTACCTTATCAGTGTCTTTACACCTGAAACTCAACAGTGTGGCTGTGTATTAGCAAGAAAATTTTACTGCTCTTCTCCATCACTTCCCTCCTTCCTCATCAGCTTTCTCAGTGGAGCTGCAACTACACGTCCCTGTGGGGAGAGAAGGGCACACACACAAGATGGTTTTCAATGAGTACTTTAAAGGTCCCTTTAGGCTTCACAGGTGGAGGTTTTTTACATTTCCTCCCCTCTGGGTGTGTGAACACTGAGCCAAACTCAGAAGTGTGAAGTGGGAAGCTGGGAGGGGAGATAGGTCAGTCAGTGAATGGAAAGTGGTGTAAGGGGCTGCAACTCAGCAGAATTCAGTGTTAACCTCAGCAGGGAAGGCTCTGGGGTCGATGCCACCAGTCTGAGAGAGAGTAACACCTTTCCCCAGCTCACTCAGCATGTGAGCTCCTCGAGGCTGTCTTTCTCCTACTGAGCACACTCACAAATGAGTAACTCAACCACTGAATGCATCCTCTCCAATCTCTTGTCCTTTTTTTCTGTGTCTGTACATGTAGTCTGCTTACAGACATCCACACATTCACATACACATTGAATTTAAGTAAAATTATGTTTTTTCATCTTTTCCCTCTCTAACAGTCAAACCCTGGTGATCCTGTGAATGTAAATCAGCTGCATTTCTGGTTTAACTGTAATCTCTGCTGTATAGCTGAGGTCTGTTAGATGTTCTTTAAGTGGTGGAATTGAAAGAACATTTCATTGCTAACTGGAAGAGCTACTAGTTTATTAAATCCTTGATTTGAAATCTTGCTGTCAAAGAAAACACAGTCAGCTGATGCTGTGAAAGGATTGCATTGTCAGTTCTTGCTGAGCCCTAAAACTGGCATCAAGCATAAAGTAAAGTGACATTCAATGAAATGACAATCTGAGGTTTTGAGTGTAAACCTCCAGGAAATAATAACTTGGCTTTTCAATGTAAAAAAAGAGGGCTTATGGTTAAAAATAAAGGAAAATAATAATAAAAAAATATAAAGCAAAACCCCAAACTACTATTTTAGAGGATCTTTTCCTTCCCCTTCCCCCTCTTTTCAATTTAATGTTAGCAAAGCAGAGGTGACAGAAAAGATTTATGAGAAACATTTTTAAAGGTGGGTTTACCATGTGTGTAGAGCAGACAGTGTCTGAAGGTCCTGTAGCATTTGCACTTTATAGAAAATGACAAAAAGTGACTATTGCAGCAACAACCAGCACAGCAGAGGTGAAAATTGATTGCACTGAGGGAAATCTGTAAGAGTGGTGTGTGATAGGCAGCTACTGGGCTTTAACGTCCAGCTCTGAAAAGTTCAGAGGTGAATTAGCAACTTGAATGATTTTATGCTGGGTTGAATTTAATGAGTTTGAACTGGAACAGGTCATTTTTTGAGTTAGATGCAGGCTGGGCAGAGAGATGAGAAAATGCTGTTGTAGAACAGAAGCCAAATGGAAATCTTGCCACTGAACAAGTTGTGTGGTTGTCACAAGGATCCAGCCAGGGACTGTTCATCATGGAAAAGTGAAGGTTTTGGGAACACCTCATTTTGGCCGTTCAGTAAGGATGGGGAGCTTATGAGAGAGAGCTTATGTGACTTTTCTCACAAGCAGATAGTGATAGAACAAGGGGTAACCATTTCAAACTATGAGATTTAAATTACATGTTAGGGAGAAATTCTTCCCTGTGAGGGAGGTGAGACCCTGGCACAGGGTGCCCAGAGAAGCTGTGGCTGCTCCTGAATCC
Source organism: Urocynchramus pylzowi (assembly GCA_013397555.1). NCBI lineage: Eukaryota > Metazoa > Chordata > Aves > Passeriformes > Fringillidae > Urocynchramus > Urocynchramus pylzowi. The sequence continues at coordinate 11,830 of VZRH01000836.1, forward strand.
CTGGAAGTGTCCAAGGCCAGACTGGATAGGGTTTGGAGCAGCCTGGGGTAGTGGAAGCAGTCAGTGCATAAGGCAAAGGTGGAATTAGATAATCTTTAAGGCCTTTTTCAACCTCAAACAATCTGTCAATTGCTGATTCTTCTGATTTATCTTTCCAGGGTCTATATAGGATGTCATGAAGTTGAGTCTGGATATAAGGAAGGAGTAGGAGGGAAGGTGTTTTCAGTTTTTTTGATTCCACTCTGTAATCCATTGGCAGTAAATTAATTTAATCTTTCTCAAATTGAGCTTGTTCCAACTGTGAAGATGATTGGTGAGAGTTCCTCCTATTTTCATCTTGACTCACCAGCTCTTCTATAATATTTTTCCATCCATCCTGTGAATGGAATCATAGAATCCAAATTAGTTTGGGTTGGAAGGGACCTTAAAGCTCATCTCATTCCAACTTCCTGCCATGAGCAGGGACACCTTCCACTAGACCAGTCTACTCAGGAACTATCCAAGGTCAACATACCACATTATGGATGTGCTACTCATTTATTAAATATTCTTGTGCATATTGTCTTTTTTTTATCTCATCTTTGCTCATGTTCAATTAAGTTCTACTTTTGGAAAGTGGAGGGAAGGCACTTGCTATTTCAATAAAAGCATTCCAGATGAAATGCCAAAGAATATTCCATAGGAGCTAGATGCTGTTATTATTCTGAACAAGATGTAAGTCTGACTTTTCATTTTTTACCAATAGCTTTTCCTAAGTATGATTTCAAGTCCTTTTCAATTTAAGGTCAAATTGTCAGGAAATATAAAAAAGGTGCCAGTTACCTCCTCCAGAAAACACATCTCCTGCCTACTAGCATTTTAACTTGTAATGAAGGTCCTTTCCATCTTGAAAATGTCCTTCAAGATTGTCAAGTTCTTTTAGAACAAAGAAAAACATGCCTGAAATAGGCTGTGGTGTTTCAGAGGCAGCAGGACAGGCTGTGTGTAGGCATTCAGAGCACTCCACTCTACTTCAGCTTTGTAAAATTCACTTTTCATATGTTTTTTGTCAAGAGCCAACTCCTTCTCTGCTATATTTGAAGATAAAAAAATGGCTACTTGTGGATATAGGGAGAGCCTGAGAGCTCTACCTTTGCAATCAGAAGAAACAAATGGATGGAAATGTTCAAGGCCAGGTTGGATGGGGCTTGGAGCAACCTGGTCCAGTGGAAGGTGTCCCTGCCCATGGCAGAGAGTTAGAACAAGATGATCTTGAAAGTCTCTTACAACCTACACTATTCTGCAGCTGGGGATGGGGCAGTCACAGCCACTCTGAGCAACCTGTGCCACCTCCTCACCACCCTCACAGTCGGGGATTTCTTCCCAATATATCCCATCCAACCCTGTGTGGAACTTCTGTGAGGAAAAGTATAAGCAAAAAAACCTCTGTTTCTATAATGGGACTTGACAGGTTCATGAAAGGAACATGATGTGGATCTGCTAGACCTGGTACTTCTTTCTATTCCTGAACTCCTATAAAGTGCTGGAATTAAGTGGGTGAATCAGAGATTTGGGATTTCCTGCACTTATGTTTCTAATGCAGCATAAAATGCTTTCTGACTCGGCACCTCCCAGGACTGACATTTGGGGCTTGTTTCAATTTGGATATGGGACACCCCACAGAGAGCCACCCAGGTGGAGTTGACCTGTTGAACATCTTGTCAGTGGCCTGTGGCAAAGCCATAAATTGTGTGGTGATTCCCATCCCAGTCAGAATACAATCCTTTGTCTTGGTTTGAAAAGACAGGTGTTTGCTAAGGAAGGCAGGAGCCTCCCCTGAAACACAAAATGTAAACCCCCTCCCTCCAAATTATTATGATTTTGAAATGAAAAGGCTCTGAGGCAAAGATATGAGAATAGGAATAACAGTTATTTACTAGGAAAACTAAAAATACAAATGCAATAGTACAAAAAAGAAAACAATCCACTATCAGAGTCAGAATACAACCTGACACCCTGTGGGTCAGGGTGGTGGCAGCATTCCCATTAAATGGTGGCTGCAGCCCTCCTGCAGTGACAGGTGTGGTTCTGTTGGAGCAGGGATCCCGTAGAAAGGTGGAGTTTTTCTCTGAAGGCCCAGTGCTGGTGTAGATGGGCCTGATCTTCCTCTGGGAATCAGGTAGAGAAGAAAGCTGCTCCTCTGGGAATCCAGTGGAAAAGGCTGCCTGTGGTGATCCAAATTTCAGATTATATCCAGGTAGGAATGCTTGGCTCCTCCCCCTGGGCGGAGCATCTCCCAGTGGGGTGATGTAATTTTATCAGCCATGCAGGGGCGCTCACTGTCCCATGAACAGAAGAGGTCTCCTGGAGGGAGGATTGGTTGTGGAAGAGATAAAGAAAAGCTGCCCAATTAACAGAAGATAACTGCCCAGCCTCTAACAGGTAGGAATAGAATCCCCTCATTTCCAACCTTAGACATCCTTGTTTGAACATGTTATGTCTATGTAAAACCAGCCTTGAGTTACTAAAGGCACCCAACCAACCAGTCTCAACTGGTTGAGATTTAGTACTGGTTGGGTACTAAAGGCACCCAACCCAACCCAGTCTCATTTGAATTTTCATTTGTCATGCAGGTCAAAGACTGCACATTATTGTTTGACCATCTCAATGAGAGCATTTGAGCCAAAAGGTCCAATGGGAACTCAAGTACCCTGCATAACTGGATTTTGAGTTGTACATTGTCTTGTCTGGATGTCTCAGAAATGTTTATGTGAAAATGAGTCAGAATACGCTGGCCAGATAGTTTTGTGGGGATATAAATCTTTTCTCAAAACTAACTCTATATTCGGATCTTACCTTAGATGAAAATGTAAATGCTATTTTGCATTTATAAAATATAAATTGCTCATTTCATTCCTTGTAACTTTTCTGTCCCTGAACTGTAAGTACCTGAGCTCTCAAGCATCTTAAATACACTTATTTTGCATTAGGTCCAGATTTAGATTAAACTACATGAAGAGGAAAAGTGATTTCTGGTAAGATAAGTGGAATTAAGGCAATTTACATTAGATGAAAACCTTTTGTCTCTTCCTTAATTGCTCTTTTCTCCCTGGTTATATATAGAAAATCTCCATCAAGACAGTTACCAATTTTAAAAAAAGGGAAGGGAAGGGAAGGGAAGGGAAGGGAAGGGAAGGGAAGGGAAGGTCTGTAGTTAGTGGTGTCTGAACTCCTGTCTTGTTTGAATCTTTAAATTAGAGATTAAAGAGAGCAGTAGTTAGGATGTGTTTCTGAGATTCAGCTTGCAGGAGGAAAGCCACATTTGACATATTGCTCTTGTTTAATTCAGCAAACTTTCCCACCCTGACTTCAAAATGAGCAGGCTTGAGGATGGAAAAGGGGAATAATTTATTGTGAACCTACTGCTCTGAAACAGGAGCACTGATAAACTTGGCAATGGTTCTGAAAGGAATTTTGATTAATACTTTGGGCTAGAGGATAAAGAAATGGATAATTTCACAGAAATTCAACAGCTGAAGGAAAATTGCAGTTAGTCAGAGGCAAACACTCTCATTAGTATTTCTATTTGTATAACAGAATGTGCACCAGTGAATTGAAACATAAAGGCTTACACACAATAGAAAAGCAAGCATTATTTATGAAGCTGATTTATATATATTTTGCCCTTCTCTGATGTAAGATTCTTCAAAATATTTCACTTTCTCTCCCAAATTCTGTGACAACTAACAGTATTTTTTCGGCAATAACAGAAACACTTTTGTTTTGATTTACATGGTATAATCTGCAGTATTTATTTACAACTGTTCTCTTCCCTACTTCATTTCTCATTTATTCAGTTTACAGTGTTCCTGGTTTCTAAATGGACAATAATTTTTTCAAAAGTCAGATTATTCATAGAATCAAGGAATGGTTTGGGTTGGGAAGCACCTTAAATCTCAATGTGTTCCTATCCTGCTGCCACGTGCAGGAACACCTTCCACAAGCAGAGGTTGCTCAGAGCCCCAAATCACCATGGCCATCTCTGTTGCCAACAGGGAAAGATAACAGAGGAGGATTTATCTCAAGTGAAACATCTAAAATGCCATCAGAATTAGAAATGTCTAGTGAAGAAAGGTCACAGCTGAGACTCCTGACAGCCTCAGATCTCAAAGGAAGGAGGACTCTGTAATACCAGTTTTGAGCCAGACTCAGGTGTTACTTTGAAGAACACAGCTCTCTGCATGGAACATCCCTGAGCCTTTTGGAAATTGATTTTTCAATAGAGACACACTAAAGAAATATTTGACTGAGCAATGTGCAAATAAGGCTTTAGCTGTATTGTCACCAACAGAAATTTGTGCTTTGCATATGGTCTTTTCTTTCTTCAGAAAACAGATGGATAAAGATAAGATGCTAAGAAAATGAGTTTATGCCCAAACATAACATCTACAGATGCTAAGTACACGTTTTTACATGTACATATCATAAATCTTACTTAAGGCAAGTTTTAAGATCTTTATTTAAAGATGAAAGAAAAAACAGCTTTCTTGCATTAACCATGTTTTCTATTAATTACTATATTTATTTATTAGGATGTTTAAAACATAGAATTCTTAGATATATTTATAATTTATTTATAAGTAAGAATATAACTTAATGATAAATGCTTTCATGAATTTATTTATTTATAGTTACTCTGTTTGCAATGAGTCTTTATGAGCTGTAAAACCAAATTCATCCTGGAACTGTTGCTGGTTGCTAACTGCTAGTACAGACTTTAAATCCTGTACCTCAAAGTTTGCAATTTAACCATGATCAAGACAAAACTCTATAGTTACCATTCCCAAGATGTTTGAAATTAAATGTCACATGTATTTTTTTTTTCCTATGTGCTGTTGGAAAAAGTAAAATCAATCAATTCAACTACTGATGAGAATTTGCCTGACTCTGTAAGTGCAGTCAGCTCAAATATCTGATCAGAATTATTTAGCAAAACACTAAGGTGCATACACATAACAGAATCAGAGAATGGCCTGGGTTGGAATGGAACATTAAAGATCATCCAGTTCCAACCCCCTGCCATGGGCAGGGACACCTCCCACTATCCCAGGCTGCTCCAAGCCCTGTGCAGCCTGGCCTTGGACACTTCCAGCAATCCAGGGGCAGCCACAGCTTCTCTGGAAAACCTGTGCCAGGGCCTCCCCACCCTCACAGGGAAGAATTTCTTCCTAATATCTAACCTAAACCTTCTCTCTGTCAGTTTAAAGCCATTCCTCCTTTCCCTGTCACTCCATGCCCTTGTTGAAAGTCTCTCTTCATGTTTCTTGTAGGCTCTCTCATGTACTGGAAGGTAGATGTTATGTAGCAATATATTCCTTGATATTATTAAAAAAAAAAAGAAGAGGAAAGAAAGGTGGGATTTCACGTGCAGATTAAGACACTTCATCAAATATTCAATTGCTCTGTAATGTTTCCTAAATGTAGTTTCAAATGCTAAGATGCCTTAAGGTACACCACTGTCTCCCAAATGAGTTAAAAAGCCTGTCTTCCCACTTTGCCATGACAGCAGTGTGGAAGCTGTGGGTACCCTGTGGTATCTTAAACTCCAAGCATCAAAGTTTAGGCAGCTGAATCAAGTTGGTCAGTTCAGCAGGAGTTACACTGCAGCATATCTCCAGTGGGTACCACTCTGTGGGGTAGAACTCCACAGACTGGCTCAGTTTCTGAGTGGGTTGGGACACATGTACTGTTTCATAGGTCTGGTCAAAAGTTCAATAATCACAAGATATGGTTGATCCAAAAGATTTATCCCAAAGATCCCAAAGATTTTGGGCTCTTCCAGTCCCAAAATTCCCAGAACAGGCAAAGGGGAATGGAAGTAGCATTTCTTCAAACCTATGTTGTGGATTTTTGGAAAGTTGTAAAATCTGAGATGTTTTAAATCTGAACTCAATGAAACATCATTTTTGAAATACTGGTGTTTTTTGAGAGTTTTTCAACTGTTTGTTATTACTTATCCATTAAAAATTGCTTTGTTTGACCACTTCAGAGTCTGCTTTGAGAGATCAGCAATCTGCTGACTTGTGCTCTGCGTTGGGCCATGGAAGAAGTTCCAAGGGAAGATGGAAAAACCTGATGATGATTATAGAAATATTATAGCACAGCCTCTCTGTGCTGTCTTTTAATAAACTATTTTTGAAGACAAAATGTCTTCAAATTCATGCAGTGTCATACATTTCCAAAATAACATGGGACAACAGTGAAGACTTGATTCTGTCTTTATGGAATCACAGAATCATGGCAAGGTTTGGGTTGGTTTGGAAGGGACCTTAAAGACAATTCAGTTCCAACCTCTCTGCCATGAGCAGGGACACCTTCCACTAGACCACGTTCCTCAAAGCCCCATCCATTTATATTTTTAAATTTTTTTTTTTGGTCAATTTTTTTGGTTTGCTCAGGAAGGATAATGAAATCTGAAGGTTATAGACAGGTACTTGTATGAAAATCAGATGGTCTTAGAGTTCACTTTGAAATATGCAAACAACAGCTGGCCCAATATCAAAGGCTACTGACAAGGCAGCACATTTTTCTAATACCTCTTTAGGGAAACTTTGCCCTACACTGCTATTAGGTGCTATCATTCAGAGGCATAATTTTAGCTAACATTGTTATGCTGATTATAGTCAGGTTTATGTTTCGATCTCAGCTGACCCTAGGGAATTAATTTCTGATTCAATTAAATGACTAGGTGACATTCAGTTTGAATTTTTACCTGAAATTAAACTCTGAGAAAGCACAGTTGATCTCAGATTGCAGCCATCTACCTCCTGAACTATGCTGCAGTATCTTAATGAGAACTTTATAAAGCTGGACATCCAGGTTTCCAACCTTGAGATTGTCACTGCCATGAACTGCTCCTTGGGAGATTGGAGGGTGACATCCCAGATTGCCCAGAGAAACTGTCTGCCCCTGGATCCCTAGAAGTGTTCAAGGCTGGGTTGGCCAGGGCTTGGAGCAATCTGGGATAGTGGGAGGTGTCCCTGCCCATGGCAGGGGGTTGGAATTGTATGTCCTTAAAGGTCACCTCCAACCCAAACCATTCCATGACTCTATGATCCCAAACCTGCATTCTGTCATCCTCTTATTTACTAAATGTGTGACAGGTGTTATCCAAAGAGGATGAGTCTTGTATGTTTATCTGGATTGTGTCTCGGCTGTTTATAATTAATTAGTTCCAAAATAAATCAATTGACCTGCTTGCAAAAGTTGCTGCTGAGTTTATACAGCAAATATTACTATATAATTCCAAGGTCACAATTTAATTTTATTTTCTTCTTCTTTCTTATAGCATAGGCATCATATCTCAACAACATTAGAGAATCCAGAAAATATTCCAGAATCCAAAATATTCCAGAAGAAATAAGTAGAATAAGGATGTGATTGCTTCCAGATGCTTTAATTCTTTTGTTCCTCACCCTCTAGACTCACAGCTGTGAAATTTTGTATACACAAAATTTGGCTTTGACTGGAACACTAGGAAACAATCCCACTTTTTTTTAACGCTTATCCTGAAGAGGTGAAAAGCAGGTTCAAGATCCACATCTGAATGACCCAAATGTCCATTTTTTCAAATGAATACTTTTGACAACTCAAATCTGCTCTCAGCTCAAATCTGCCTCAATTCTCAGGCTCTGAATCCTGCTTTCCTGGCAAGATTTAATCCTAATTTTAAAATATGTGACTTGGACACTGAAATTCATGTTTTCCCTTCTGGTTTTCCATTTTTCTCCCATTATCTTCTCTTTCCTCTGCATTAGATAACCATGTTGGACATTAGTCCTCCCAGTTTAAGTGCCTATCCCAGAGAGAATCTTTTTACACCAGGTGTAGACATTGGAGTGACAGAAAAAATAAATCTCTCTACTCAGTATTTAATGCCTCAGAAAATCCAGACTGTTTATCTACTGAAGTAATGAGTTATATTGTCCTCAAATTCAGATTCCAGCCCCAGCCTTCATCTCTGTCCTTTTTTTTTGATGGCCTGTTCTGCAGAACAAGTAGCACATTCTTAATCTATGTATGTAAGTACCCACAGCAACTTCAAAGATAAGTTGAGCACATGTTAATCCATGATTATCAGCCACAAATTTTAAAAAATCACTGTAGATGCCAAAGTGTCATGACAGACCTAAAAAATGAGATTTCTAGTTATTTAAAACTGAAGTAATTCTTCTGGTTTTTCCTTGTACTGTTCTTTTTTGTGCCCTGAGGGTGTTTCAGGGTTTTTACCTTTTTTTTTTTTTCTCTTTACCCAGCAGCCTTAAAACTTAAAATAATGAGTGAAGGCAGCACTGTGCAATGCTGTGATTTAAATATTTTTGCTGATTTTGGTAGGTTTTGTATGAAGTAATTTCTATCCTGGTGTTTCATTCCTTATTTAAAAATGAGGACAACAGCTCTTCCTTACTTTAAATGAGTTTTGTGAGATTAAGTTAATTAATGTCTGTGAGGTCATCTCTTTTAATGGAACATGGGAGGTTTTCAACAGAACTTGTGAATTACTTTGAGGATTAAGAGTAGAATGGAGATGTAAAATACTCATTATCATTCAAGCTCAGTGTCAGAAGTTGTTTGATTATTGCTTGTGTTATACTGAGTTACTTTGCTCACATCTTTCCCCTGAATTTACAGGTGTTTATGAGTTTTTTCAAGGTATTGAGTATTAATCAGTCTGAGGAAGTTTCTCAAAATCTGATCTTGCTCCTTTCTGCCTGAATGCCATTGAGTTGTCCAAACTCATTTCATCCAAGGGCATGGACTTAACATTTCTTCTTGCACACTCTAAATCCTGCCAAATAAAATTGAAGGGAAGGCATAAATTTAGCTCAGTCATCCCTATTTTTACTACATATTGCCAAGCTTTAAAAAAATAATTTAAAAGTATGTTGTTTTCAGCTGAGAAAAGTATTTAATCACAAACTGAGATTTAAACACATACTCAGCTACTCTTTATGAAATTCAGGTGCATGTTTTGCTGAAAAGGGTTTTATTTAAGCATGAACTTAAATACAAACTTATGTGCAAGACCTCAGCTCAAGGCAGAGTCTAAACAAATGCCTGAGTAAACACATGTCTGAATTTAGGCATATGCTTTAATTTTAAAATGGAAATATCATTAAGAATAAACACATTTTAAACACAGCATACCTTGGTAAAGGAGGGCGTTGGAACCTACTTCTACCTGACAACCAAAAGTGTTTTTCCTTCTGTTTTCTGTGGCTCAAGCCTGGCAGTTTCTGCAGGTAGCCTGTGCTACAAATGTGTGGAGAAAGGACTTGTAATGAGTATTTTGGCAGATCCTAGAAAATGATCCCCTAATCAATCAAGACCAAAGCTGTTTTATCACTGGCAATTGAGCAGCTACAGTTAAAAAAGGTGTTAATAGTGATAGTGACAGTGAGTGATACTGATAGCAATAATAGCAACAACAATAATAATAGTGAAAGAAATCCCACCAAATGGCAACACAGCTTTCAGTTGATGCCATCCATTTTTATTACATGCGCACTATGGAAAATTCACTGATTTCCAGTCCATTAAAACACATTTCAGAGCTGTGTTGTTTGAAGTTACCTTACTTCAGAAACAGCTCTTTTCAATTAACTCTGAAACCTCTTTCAACAGCCTTTCATAAATAGGCCAACATCAATGGCATGCTCGCAGTCAGTGTGTATCTCTAATGGAAATGCACAATGGGCCACGCTCCATGCCTCCAGGGAGAACATCTTCCATTTCAGACAGATTCAATGAGAAGTTTTGCCAGCTATTCTGGGTCTCTCACTTTTTTGTCTCAGGTTTAGCTCATAGCTGATCAATGGCTGTGCTTTTTAATTACACTGTACGCTCTGTAATGATTTGTCACTCATTGAACCTGGGTGTTCTTTTTAGCCAGCAGAGGGTAAAAGCAAGGAAAGAGAAAGAAAGTGGCATTAACCCTCTCAAAGACAAGAGGATGGGATGTAACACATCCTACTATTTTGCTTGGCAGCTGTTTGCATGGGAGAGGGGAGAAGTCAAAGTTAGAAGCTCAGGTTTTGAGAATTTTTCAAAATCCATGACTTGCAGTAAACATTTTCCAGTTAACTCAAACGAATTAAGAGTTTAAGGTATGTTTTGATACAACATTTTATATTAATATTGATGTATATTATACTTCAATATAATATTTATATTACATTAAAATAATTATTTGCTGTAAATGTGGCTCACACTGACTGAATTTTCTGGAAACACAGAGTAAAATTCTCATCCTCTTGCCCAAAGAGCAGGCTCATAGCAACCCTTGTATCAAGGGAGGTGTATTAACAAAGGCACAGTCACACTTTTATAAATCAAACATCTTTTATGTTGGCCTTGTCTTCCACACTTCTGACTAGAGTGTGGACAATGACAGTACGTGGCTATCCACGTGTTCCAGATGTATTTCACACATCTGGAAATGTGCTGAAGTGCATCTGCATTATCCAGCAGATCACAAAACAGAAATTCCCAAGCTAAAGCAGATTTGAGCTCATTAGTCCCCACAATCCCTGTCCCTTTCCTTCACCTTGTCACATCTCCCTTCAGCAGAAGTTTGCATTTAACCATTTGAAAATACAACTTCTTATGTCTGCCCCTAAATGTGACCTTTTTTTCCTCCTAAAAACAGTCTTTCAACAGCCCTTTTTGGACTTAAATGTGGAAAGTACATGCTTAATTCTTAGCCATAGGAATACAGGTGTGCTGGGATTCCTTAGCAGGTTTCTAATTAGAAATGAAACTTGGAACAGTTTCCCCTCAATAAGCTCAAAAAAGGCAGACAATCATATATTTAAAAGTGCAAGACCTGTTTAGAAAAGGTGCCAGGTATTCAATGGCAGAGCAGGAAGTTACAGCTGTTGATCTGAGGACAGATCTCTTTCAGATTTTTGCTCCTATGAAATTCAGACTATTTTAATAAATGCCACCACACAGATACAGGAATTCCAGTTTCAGCTTTCATTTTGGATACTCTCCCTCTCCACAGACCCCGTATCTGATGATACAGGGTGAATATTTGCTGCTATATTATTTGCAAATGTACTGTGCCTGGCACATTCAGAATGAAGCAATATCAGGCTGAGTGATTTACCTGCTCTGTACCCTAATTTTCATTCTAGCACTTTTCTCTTTTCATTACTGAACACTCCCAGATAATGACTGGCAAATGTTAAGCCCAGTGCAATCCCAATTTCTGATTGCACTTCTAACTTTACCTTCTAATGGCAATGATGGTCCTAATGGTGGATAAATTAGTGTTTCAGAAATTATCTTGCAGCTGGATATTCCAGTGGACAATTTAATATTTTAGTATTTCAGATATTCAGAATTCAGAATATTCAGAAAGTTGTCAAATTATGATCACAAAATATTACTTTTAGGATCTTTTCAGAGAATGAGTTAGGTTGAAAGATATCTCAGTGGATTATCCCACTTGTCCATAGCAGACATGACATGGAAGGAAGAATGAGAGTCAGTCGCTTCTAAAACTTCATTTCCAATTTCAAGTTACAAGCTTTTAATTGTGATATAAATTTAGAAGAAAAATATATAATATAAAATATATAAATACAAATTAGGAAGACAATACATAATGAAATGAAAGAAGCATAAAATGAGATACAAAATAAATAAAAATTTTAAAACTCTGCTTCTGAATTTTATGAAGGAAAACATTATGATTTTCAAGATAATTTTCTTTAGTAACTCTTTTAACTGAAAGAAAGTTTTCTAACTCTAAAATCTGTTTTTCACTGTATTTTACAATGGTTTTTAGTTGATTTAGTAATTGTTTTCTCTTAGATTATATTTTATGTACCTCAATGGAAGATGAGATTTTTCCATGTGGGTTAACTCCTGAATCATGATGCACATAATGTTTTTTTCCCTGGCCCCAGAGATTTTGCACCGTCTTCTGCAGAATAGCTCGAGATAAAAATGGGATGGAAAGCCCCTGATTTCTTTCAATTCTTTCTCCTCTTTTCTTCCCAACTTCCAGTTCCTTTCTGTGCCCTTAGCACACAGAATGATAGCCCAGGAGTGCTCATGGATGAAGCCACGCTTCCAGGAAATATAAGGAATTCGTTTTGATCAGGCTGGGCTCTCCATTCCCAGGTGAAGGGCTCTAAGTGGTTTGCAAATATCTTGCCCAAAAATTCTGGGATATAGACCTGCTATTACCCAGTTTGTAAATATCAGCTAAGCTTAGATGTTTATCCCAGTTAATGGGAAATAGTTTTTAGAGTAAATTCCCTGTGCTGGCTCCAGACAAGGCCTTTGAACACGCACAGAAAATTGCTGGTGCAAGTGGAGGGACCTTTGCTTTGAGCCAGAGCTTGTGGATTACTCACCTGGACTGGGCCACATAAATCTAACCTGTGTTGTACTTCTATCCTTTGAGGGATCTGGATCTAAATAATTTCAATGAACTTTCAGATATAACATAAATAACACTCCAGCACTCTCTATAATTCAGCTGTAGCCATTATGAATCAATTATATCCCTCCAGGCCATGCATTTACCCCAGAGATGGAGTTGGCCTGCAGTTGCTGGGGCTGTGTTAGTCTGAATACATCAGACTTGCATGGGGGAGTGAAAATGTCAGTAGTTTTGCATGTAAAAGCCTAAATAAAAGAAAAAAAAATTCTGGTTGCAAATCCTCAGTTGATTTTTTTTTTTTTTCTTTTTTGAATGTTCTGGCTCATGATCAAATTGTGAAATGAAAGAACAATATGTTCCATCTCAATCCCAAACCATCAAAACCTACCAAAAATCATTCAGGACAAAGTAGCTAACCAAGAATGCAACTAAGCTCATTGTAAATCCCAAAGGCAAGCTTAAATTTTACTAATTTCTATGGGATTTAATCACAGACTTCAATAAAAATCAAGCGCATTATTAGGTGCTTTCATGAGTCATTTTCATGAGATGGATCATTAAAATTAAGTATAGATTTCAGTCTCTAATGAAGAGAAAAAACAAAATGTCTAATTTTATCCAAGTAGTTCCAATTATATACATGGGTTTCTGTGGTATTTCAGCCAATGAATGTGAAAGTTTTCTGAATTTGGGTCCATTGTCTTTTTCAATTTAGGGACTAAAGATGAGGTGCAATATCTCATAGAGGAACTCTGAGAAATTCTTGATTCCCATCCCATTAGTTGGATGGGCTCACAGAAATGCAAATATTGTGTTCCATGGGAAATTCTTTTAACTTTAAACAGCAGTTCCTGTAATTTTTAATGCACAAAAAAAAAAAANNAGCAGTTCCTTTAATTTTTAAAAAAAAAAAAAAAAAAAAAAAAAAAAAAAAAACCAAAAACTTGTTCAGGCAGCTTTCTCATTTCAATTTTATCCTTTTCTCATCTATTAACATTCTCAATCTAAAGCTGTCTGGATCACCTGCTCTGCTGAAGTCACGAAAGACAACTTTGGAACCAGTTGCTGTGTCAGTGAATGTGGATATTCATGATGAAAGCTCAATGTTAAAGCTGAGAGGTTTTATTCATATCCTCAGAAACAATCATTAAACAATCTGAGCAGCCTTGAAAAATAATTATCATCAATTTACGTTGTATTCAATTAAATTCACTGTTACTACAATTATTACTATTGCCGCTACTACTATGACTAGTGCTGTTACTGCTACTGATGACAGTGATTGTCATGAAAAAAATTAAAAATTAAGCTTTTAGATATAAACTCTAATCCAAAATTGCAGTAAGTTCAACAGGCACTGGCAAGTTTCCCAGGGAAGCTGTGGCTGCCCCATCCCTGGAAATGTTCAAGGCCAGGTTGGACAGGATTTGGAGCAAGCTGGGATAGTGGAAGGTATCCTTGCCCATGGCAGGGTGTGGAATGAGATGAGCTTTAATGTCTCTTCCAACCCAAACTATTCTGTGATTTTATGATTTAGAGAAATTAAGAATTGATGAAAAAAACACATACGAAGATCAGCTTAAAGAGACATTACAAGGTAGGAGTAGGGTATATATATTCCTTAAATTAGTGAAATAACTAATAACAAATAATGAGTTTAGAGATCTAAAATTCAATAGTGTAAACAGTCAAGCAAAAACCCACATAAGTACATCTCACTTATTTTAAGGTGCTGAGTTGAATAAAGTATTTTTGATTAGATCTGGATAAACCCCAGTATTATATTCCTGATATGCCTTTCTAAATCCTGCACAGAAAGGGCATTAGACATGAAAAATGTCCTTGAAGTAGAACTGTCAGTTCCACTGTACAAACTGTGCTTTTTCTGAGACCATCCAGGCTTTGGCCAGCAACAAGATTTTTTCATCATGAAGGAGCTCACATTTAGTTGGCAACATGTCTGCATTTCCCCATATGGTTCCTTCCAAGGTGTTGTGTCATATACAATGATGTCACATTCTAGAGGAAGAAGGAGAAAAGGCCTCAAGCTGTTTTCTTCCTTTTTTAAAGCTTCACCGATTATGTGGTCGCTTTAAGCAGCCTGCTCATCTCTAGCGTGCATTTGGTTATCTGCTCTCCTTAATTTGAGCTTGCATGTATTCACACAGCTTTAAAAGAAAATGAACAGCATTTCTTACCAGAGATCCAGTGATTATCTACCCACATTTTCAGTCCAATGTGTTTCCACTGGCTTCTGAAGTGTGAGATTGTAAAGGGTGCAGTGTAAGGGTTTACATCTTCATCCAAGCTGCTATATTTACATGCCTCGTAAACCTGTGGTGCTTAAGGCTTTCGGCAGCACTGCTTTGATTTCATTTGTGGCTTTATAATTATTGTTTTATTCTCAGGCATATTATTCTTGGAACACCAGCTTTGTAATGTAATGGGAATGTCCAGGAACATCCTTTGTTCTCTCAGTAAAACTACTTACACATGAATGTATGAGTCGCACACGCGCCTTATGCAGGCCATTTCCTGAGATTTTTTTTGTTTTGTTTTGTTTTAATGTATAAAATATTTTATTTTATTCTTGCTCATTGTTCATGCACCTCTGCAGTAACAAAATACCTCCTAATTTTTCACCATGAGTTAATTTCATAGATTTGTGGAATGGTTTGAGTTGAAAGGGACTTTAAGACCTCAGAGATCTTAAAACTCATCTTGTTCCACCCCTCTGCCTTGGACATTTCTTATTCAATGCTTGCAAATGCCCTAAAAAACTTTTTGGAGAGGTGAAAAGGAACATTTTTGGTGGAGTATTCAACCCATTTTGAAATTAAGCACAATTAAGTTTTCCTATATTAAGCACAGATTGTTCCATATCACATGTGAAATATCCCAAATTTCTTTTTCTAGAAAAGTTGTAGGTTCCTTTTACACAGAGGCACTTCTAGAAATACATGTACTGCCATCTGACTGGTGGTTTCATCAAAAGGACTACTGGTCAAACCAAACTTGTGATCTTCAGGTCCTCCTCCTGTTGTGTACTTTCAAGAAAGTAATTTCCAGCCCTGTGATTTCTTTTGCCATGATTAGTTCTGCATAAACCACATCTCCATGCAATTTAACAGAGCTCTGAAATAGGATGGGTTTGATTCATTGTGCAGAGGCCTGTACTGCAGAGCTACAGACAGTCTGACTGTCTTTAATGCCCTAGGAAATTAAAGGAGAAAAGAGATGGTATCTGGTTCAATTCAGATAATCCTTAAATTCTTATCAAATAAACTGCTCCAAATGTGACATTTTTTCTTAAAAATAGAAAATTCTTCATGCTAGCTGATTTGGAGATATTTTCACTGCAGAGGTCTATTCTATGGACAGCTGAATGCTGCTCTCATCCTCCATGGCTGAGAATCTCTTGCAGTTTTTTGTACACATGATTACCAACACACAGTTTTCAAAATTCATTTATTACAATGACAGGGTCTTGTTAACTAAAAGAAATGAATTTTCTGTGTAGACATATGTTAACCTCCAGGTGTGCAAGCTTTTCTACAAGGATAGCTGCATGAATTCACCTGGAATGCAATCTGCATAGACTATTTAAGTAGTATTTACATCATTGGATATATTGGTCAAACAAGAAGACACAACATGACTACACACAATCAATAGGAATGGAGCTCAAATTGTGGATAGAGTGCCTGGGATCAAAGCAAAAGTGTATATTTTATGTTTGTGGTGTAAATGATGTACAGCCAAAAGGGTTAGACCAAGAACAATCACAAGTTTGTTCATAGGTTGTGCAATAAATCCACATGATCCAACAATCCACATGAGATATTGTTTGCTTGAGACAAACCCCGACAACCCTTCTTGGCACCCAACTTGGGGCTCAGAGGGTCTGAGATAACAATTTGATCAGATTTGATTCTAATGTGCAAGATCGAATTTATCACTTTTATTGCTGTTTAAGTCTTAATTGTCAGCCTGTAAGAGATATGAGCCAGGAGAAGCTGCCACACAGATGTCAGAGCCACAGCAGTACCAAGCATCTCTCCAGGAAGTATCCAAGGATGGCATAGGTGTAAAAGCTTCATCAAAAAAGTACATTCTCCCCTTGCATCTCCCACATTCTAACCTCCCAACATTTATTACCATGTTAAACTCCATTCCTGCTTTGTCAACTTATTCTGAGCTAGACCATGCCTGGAGTCCTGTCTCTAGCTCTGGGATTCCAGCACAGGAAGGACATGGAACTGTTGGAGTGAGTCCAGAGGAGGCCACTGAGACGATCAGGTGATGAAGCAGCTCTGTTTTGGAGAGAGGCTGGGACAATTGGGATTGTTCAGCCTGGAGAAGAGGGGGCTTGGGGTGACCTAATTGCAGCCTTCCAGTATCTGAAGGGAGACTACAAGAAAGTGGGGGAAGACATTTTGCAGGGGCCTGGGGTGATAGGATGAGGGGTAATGGCCTCAAACTGACAGAGAGTAGGTTTAGATGGGATATTAGGAAGAACCTCTTCCCTGTGAGGGTGGGGAGGCCCTGGCACAGGTTGCCCAGAGAAGCTGTGACTGCCTCATCCCTGTAAGTGCTTAAGGCCAGGCTGGATGGGGCTTGGAGCAACTTGGGATAGTGGAAGTTATCCCTTCCCATGGCAGGGGCTTGGAATGAGATGATCTTTCAGCTCCTTTCCAACCCAACCATTCTATGATTTTATTATCTGCATGATTGCATTAATGGCATACATTACATGACCAGGATGAGATGTACCTGGCCAAAGGTAAACATTTCAGTAGGTCAGACATTTGTACCTCAAAATTGTGGTTTTCTCTGTTTTCTATTAAGGGATCCTGATAACTAAATTATGTGCGACTGTGTGTGTTGTAGATATCTTAGGATCAATAAAATAAGCTTCAACCTCAAGGTCTATTCAATTTTGCCAAAATTATATCACAAGTAGCTTCATTTTCCAAAAATGTCTAGAGATTTTGAAAGCCTTCTCCCTTGAAAGCCAGTCTCAGACCATGGACTACTGGATGAGGTTACAGTCTGTTACCCTTCCAAGAAAAATCAATCATACCTCAGTAATTTCTGGCTGATGTTAATTTAATTTATTTTTAAAAATATGAACTACTGAAGACTACAACCTTTTCAAATTTACTAAAAGATTTACTTAACATCTAGCCACAACTGAGCTTTAGTGCCTAATCTCATGTTCATAATATGAAGCAGAAAACTGAATTATTTTTTTTACTCAAAAGCAGTTATTTTTTTGGTAGCAATTGTCAGAGGAAAAGAAAAAGCAGAGTAACTTCACAACAGACCTATATTAACCATACTTTCCTGGGGGGAAAAATAGTCTTCACATTAATCTTCTAATTAATATAACCAAAAAATACAAAATAAACCTTCAACTAATAATCAAACTCATTGTGGAAACTTATACGGAAGATCTGGTTTCTTTTGTGGATTAATGAACTCATTTTCAAAATCTCAAAATCTTCTAACATTTATTGACTGTTTCTGTGTTATCTTTATATTCAGTTGATACACATGAACCAGCACTGCTGCAAAGGTAAATCATGGAATCACAGAATGGTTTGGGCTGGAAGGGACCTAAAAGATCACCCAGTTTCAACACCCTGCCAGGGGCAGGGACACCTTCCACTATCCCAGGCTGCTCCAAGCTCTGTCCAACTGGGCCTTGAATGCTTCCAGGAATGGGGCAAATGCCGCCTCTGTGTATTTGTCACTCTCTCTTACCTTGGAATAAGCATGGAATACACAAAACAGTCAGCTCCTTCTTTCATCTCTCTGATAGAGAAGACACCCAGATCCTCTGAGCTGCAAGTCCTCCTCTCCCCATCCAGCCAATGTCCCGAGGCAGCCACTGTGCCCGTGTTAGACACACCTCCCACTGAAAATGCATAATTTTCTCATCTGGGTCATATGAATAATAATAGACACAGGTCCTTTTTTTGATTTTTTTGTTGCTTTCAATCTGACGTTATTTCAGCATTAAATGGCTGAATTCACCGGAATCCACCGAAATTTGTAACTCCTTGCAAACCAAACCATATCCCAGGGCTCTGCTGTAACAGGTATAAGAGCTGCCATTTGACTCAGAGATTCTTGGTTCCCCTTGGTTCAGATTCAAGCAGCACTTCCTATAAATCCTATGAACAGAAGAAAATTCCCTTCTCATTGCAAACTCATAAAATAAATTGCCTTCTCCTCTTGTAACATTTTCTTCCACAAATGACATATTTGACTATATTTTTATTTCCATGAGAAGGAAAGGGTATCCTCTGCTTCTTTTTAGCTTGTCCTGAAATATTCATGACAAAGGAAGAAAACCTGTTAAAACAGAAAAGAGCAGGCTCTAAAGAACAAGAAAATTGTCAACACTTTGGACTTCACAAGCCCAGAGAAAGAGCTGATACTTCACACTTTCATGGAAATGAAGATGTTAATGAGGAAACAGGATAGGGAGTGAGAAAGGGAAACAAAGAATGTGGTTTCTGGGCCTTCATTTTGTAAATATTTGGACTCGTGCAAATTTGTTAATTGAGAAAATTGATTTTTGCCTGAAAATGGTCGCAATGTCTAATTCATTAAAGCCTAAAATAACATCCTTTGGGCTAAACAGGGTCATTTCATTTGTAACGTTTTAGTGACGTATTAACAATTTGGAAGCATTTCGGTGCATATCTTAAAAAGTGCCACATTAACAGGAATGGGCCTGGAGAAAGAAAAAAAAGAAAGAAGTTACAAACACACACACATGCAAGAGCACACACACACACACACACACACACACAGGGAACACATGGCCTCCAGCCCCTGTCCTTCCTCTTCTGCAGCATTTTAAGGTCTGTGTTTAATATTGCCAAGCCTACTTGAGTGATAAATGCAACTGTATAAAAATTACTTATTACAAGCTGTCATGTTGCCTCACTCACATCACAGGGCTAGAGGCACTGTACATAAAGCTCGAATCTCCACCTTGACAGCATCGGCAGCGCTTTAAAATAAAATGCTTTCAGTCATGAATACAAAACATAATTTACCTTTTCATAATACTTCAGTTTGGAAACACTTTGGAGAGCTCATGTTACCATCAAACCTTTACCTGAGCTGTGCCAGCACCCAGTTAATTCCGAGTTGTCAATTTACTTCAGCACTGCTTTCCATCACTTAGCCTTTGAAGAAACATTAAGCTGTTCAAATTGCTATCCCCTTAATTTTTTTTTTTTAAGTTATATTTATCCTCAGTTCTTTGGCGGTGAGTAGCTGACACAATAGGATTATTCCAAGCATTAAATTACAATTTGGGAGAGTGCCTGCTTGCTATGTTTCTTTTTCAAAGCCCCCCTCATTTGCTGTGTGTTCACTGAGTCAAAAAATATTCCTGACTCTCATCCCCTGCTTTCCCCCCACCTTTTCCATAGAGTCTGGTTACACAATTCCCCTTGAATTGCTCCTCCCTTCCAACGTCTGGCCGAGATCAGAGGTTTAATCCCTTGCTGCAGTAGCCCAGCCACCCCTTTTCTCCTGCATTAATACTGTACTGATGCTTAAACATAAAAGCTCACTGTAAGCTGTGAATGTCAGTGAGATGGAAATTGGAAGTGAAGGTTCCAGGGAGACTGGCCGGGTAAGAAGTGATGCGTTGTGACTGTTTTTATAGTTGGTCATGATGCATACAGTATGTGAAGTTCCCATCTGTACTGGTGTCTGCCCACCAGCCACCCTGCCACATTCGCAAAAGTGGCTCCAGCACCGAGCGCAATCGGAACAGAACTGCAGATGCCTCCCTTTAGCCCAAATTTCTTTTGACAATGTTCACATCCAGTTAGGGCCCAAAGTGCTTGTACTTGTCAGGAGGGATAAGGAGTGAGGAAAGTAGTCCCTTTTCAAAAGCGAAACAGAATCGCCAAAGGAAATATATTCTCATCTTCCCCCCTCCTCTCCCTCTTCAGCTGCCCCCGCCTTTGCAACTCCCTGTCCTCCCCCTCCCTCCTCCAGAGATGCATGTCCAAAAAAAGAAAAGATAAAAAAAGAGAAAAAAATAATTAGATTGGCATCTCTGATACAGCTCTACAGAAATTGTCTTTTTTTTTTTTTTTTCCGGGATTTGTTG
>VZRH01000836.1:32417-127417 GCA_013397555.1 Urocynchramus pylzowi
GTCCAGCAATTGGTGGAGGAAGGAAATGCAACTGGGAGAGAGTCAGGGAAGGGAAGATTTTGGATTTGACAGGGCTGACTGCAACAGCCCACAGGAGACATATCGTGCCCACGAGCTCTGGGATTCAGCTACAGGGGGATTTGCTGTCCCTAGTGGGTTGCTTAGCTAGGTGACAGGAATGGGTGCATTTCCTATGCTATTTGAAGATATTTTGATTCCACATATACAGATATCATTTTGCTAGAATCAAAATCTCTTTCCCTTCATATTCTTATATTTAATTTTTTAAAAAATTTTCCTGATTTTAGTTGATTAATGGATCATTTAGTGAATAAAGGCAATGATACTTTTGATTATGACATAAAGTCAAAACTCAAAGATTTTTTGGTTCTGATAGCTGATGACAAGTCCATGATCTTCAATTTGCACTGGCCACAGGTCTGTTTCCACAACTGTAAAACAGTGGAATAATGCATAACTGTGTCTGTAAACGGCTCTGAAGATGAGTTCCTCATCCTTTATTGGGGGCTTTTCTGCTGACTGATGTGTTACAGATCAGAGCAGGTTTCAGTAGATGAAGCCGTATTAGTGCAAAGGATCACAGAAAAACAGAATTGTTTGGGTTGTAAGGGACTTTAAAAATCTTGTTTCAACCCCTTCCATGGGCAGAGACACCTTCCAACAGACTAGGTTGCTCCAAGTCCAGTCCAGCCTGGCCTTGAACACTTCCAGGAATGGGGAAGGTGCAGCTGGTCAACCTGTGCATCACCATTTTCTGAGTAAAGAAGTTATTTCTAATACCTAATCTAATTTTTTTTTTTTCCAGTTTAAAGCTATTCCCTCATGTTCTGTCACTCCAGGCCCTCGTCCAAAGTCTCCCTCCAGCCCTCTTGTAGCCCGTTTAGGCACTGGAAGGTTGTAAGACATTAATAAGTGTTTCTAACCAAGCAAATGTTGACAGCTGTGACATTTCCACTGTACTCATCCTGCAAAGTTCCCTCACCCCAACCCAGTGCCCACACCTGGGCAAATCTCATATAAAAAGAGCTTTGCCCACTAAACCCAGAGGACTTGCAGACATCCTTTCCAACTTGGTCCATCCTTCAGCGGAAAAAGGATGTTAAGTGGAAATTTCCTGTTGCATTAGATTGAAGATTATTTGACAAAGGCTCTTACTTTAGCATCTAAATAAATGACCTTCCTATTTAAAAAAAAAAGTTTTTTTAATTTTGACTGCAAATATATCTGACAGACTGTCCAGATATCTGCCCTTATATTTTAAAATCAATAAGAATTCAATATAATTAAATATTACATTTATAATATGCATTACATATACTGTCTATAGACTAGAAAGTCAACAGAAATTTACTATTGATTAATAGATCACTGTAAAAGTTATCCTTATATGTTTAAACACAGTAGTAAGTTTGGATTTTTTCCATTGTTTGGTTTTGAGCAGAGCTAGAAATTTGGGGAAATTTAGGCATTCAAGCACCTTAAATATTTTCCCACATATAAATAATGTTTTCAGTTCTGGTAGGTGCATTCAGCAAACTGAATTGAGATTAGAATAGCAACAAAGCCAAGACAACTCTGGTTCTGATATTGGATTACAGCATCACATCAGAAAAAAATCAAATTTTATAGGAACTTTGGGCTGAATTCAGGTTGGTTAGCTGAAGTCATGATGATTTCCACGTTCTTTTGCCCCTTGTCCAGGTGCAGTGTAGTCTCTGGAATCTCTGGCATGTGGGACAGCAAGAACATGTTTATGGACCCTGCATGTTCTGAAAAAACTTTTGAGCTAAGTAGGTTCAGCTCAACTTTCATTCACTGCCAATTCCTGGTTTCTTTGGGAAGAACTGCAGTTGCACAAGGCAGCTGAGGGATTACACCCAGCTTGTTGGTGTAGTGCAGGAACCTGACTGTAAACTGGGAAAATAGCCAGAGGGAATGAAAATGGGGAGGAGTCCCTCCCAATCACCCCAAGCAACTCAAAACTATCCCAAACAACCCAAATCCCAAGCAATCCAAAACAATCTTAAGATCTGGAAGATAGTTATGAAAACACTGGTTTCCCAGGTAGTCCTGAAGCCCTGGATTTTGCTCCTGGAATAGCTGAATGTGCTTTTCCTACATGTTCTCTCCATCTCATGTTGGATCTGACTCATGTAGCTGTTTCAGTTATAGAGAGGAGATAGAAAAGATCAGGGAGGACGGAAAACAGAAATCTATTAATCCATATTTAATCTCAACATGTGCAGGGATGCTCAGCACATACTTTCATTCCACTTTGCAGAGCAACCATCTGGTGGGAGGTGTACAGCTAATTTATTCCCACGGGACTCAAGGGAAAATGACTGCAGAACAGACAACGTGTGAACTGGCATCACACAAACAAGCAAACAAACCAAAAATAAAAGGAGGGAAAAAGTTTAATGGGGTTAGAATAACTGAGATTTTACCTTCAGTCTTAATGATGAACTAAAAAGAGTTGAGTCATCTGATTGCAAAATTTAGTGTACCCAAATGCCATTGAATACTTTATTTTGAGATAGTACAAAACCAGCCCAGACAAATCCATATCACCCTCACAAAACTATTACCATATGTGTTTCCTTCATTGGGAGAACACTCATTATGATGCTGGAGTTCCAGTATGTGGTGGTCCTGGTGCAGCCAGCTCAGTCACTGGCATTTGGAAGAGCTTTAATTAGCAGTTTTCCCTCTTCTTCTGTGGTTCACTGAAGGAAAAGATTGATGGCGAGTGGAACTGGACATGACCACATGGGAGTTCTCTGCAGTCTTACCTACAACCTTAGTTTCCAAAAACATGAATACTCAAGACCAGTCCACTGCTCCTTAGACATAAATAAAATTTTAAAAAGGGAGATATTCTTGTGTTGAGGTATTGAATTACAACTCCAATGGCTCCTTCCTAGACTCCCTCTGCAATCTCAGGGAAGTAATTTCAGGCAAGCTATCTTCAAGTTCGATATGAATTATAAAATTATTTATTGAACTGCATTCTATGGACAGTGGAGAAGGCAGGGACTGTGGGGTGGTTCCTCAGTTTTCCTGTGCTTGCAGGTGAAATGGGGCCAGGATGTTTTCCCTAGCTCTGATGCCACTTTCCATGATCCAGCCATCCATAACTAAATCTTTTTACTGTCTAAAAAGGAAAGACTGCACCCAAACTGCCTCTCAGAGTGTTATAAGCCAGTTTCTGGATAACAGCAAGGATTTTTTTGGGACAGTGAGGGATCCCTTGGGCTAAATACAATACAAGTCACTGGCCATTCTAATAGCAAAAAAAAAAAGAAAAATTGATAAGCTCCTATTGTAAATGACTGGACATCAAAACAAGTAATTGCAAAGGATTGCAAAGGTTTCCAGACCCTTGAGCAGAAATGAGCAGTGAAATTTCACATTAGAACTATGCAAAAGCTCTTCTTACAGCACAAAGTCTAAGTGGTGCTTTGTTTCTTTAAATTTTACTGGGAATTTTTAAGAGGAAATTAGAGGCTGATAACTACCAGGGAATTTTAGGGGGAAGAAAAATGAAAACTATGTTTGCACAGGTTTGTGCAGTTGGAAATAGCTGAGTTTCACATGCCTCTGGCTCTTACGTTGGATTTCAGCTACTGCAGTTTAGTACTTTGTCTTTTGGCTTAAGTGGAGATGTAGGAACTTTTCCACTGACTGCACAAAAGGAAAATACAGACCCTTCTTGTGAGACAAGCTCATCCTTTACTATTTTTTAATTTCTCTCAAGGACATCCCCATTGCTTTGGTGTGCCTGTTTAGGGAGGAAGAGTCCTCTGTTTTCTTGGTAGGCAGAGCTGGGATTGTGTGTGACACATGAGCAGAAGAAGGCAGAAAAAAAATGAAATGTGTGAAATTGCCTCCCAGTCCTGACCTGGAGGGACTGTCCATAGACTGGAAAAGTCCACACACAAAATATTCATCCATCTTCCCTGTGCACTCTATGAGCACTGTCACCAGGAGTGCCAGTCTGCACCAGCTGAGTGATGTGCCTTTTACCTGCTTGGAACTGAGTCTAGCATGTCATTTTGTGTAGCCTAGGACAGCAAACATACATCTGGTGAAAACTGTTCAGCTTCTTGCCCATCCATGGAAGTATCCTCAAGGTCAGGTTGGACAGGACTTGGAGCAACCTGGTCTCTGGAAAGTCCCCCTGCCTATGGCAGGAGGTTGGAATGAGATGAGCTTTAAGGTCCTTTCCAACCCCAACCATCCTATGATTCTACATTCTGGGACAGATTTAAGCCAGAAACCTAAAGTAAAGTACTTGCTATTTCATAATAAATTCCCTTGAAGTCAAACAAGATCCTTACAACTCTTTGGTACTTTCTCTGCATTTAGAATTATGTACTATTGTTATTCTGTATGAATTTAGGTGTATTCAGGACCTCTGATATGAATCTACCAATCAGACTTGTCATACTGTATTGTTTTTCATATCAAGGCTACAAGTGAGAGCTTTTCCATTGACTGCACAAAAGGAAGTGTTGAACCTCCTTATGATACAATCCTTTCTTCCTCTTTCTCAAGTTTTTCAACAGGAAAAAACCCTTGTGAGTGGTATCACTTGCTTAGGCCTGTCTTTGAATCAGGTTACTTCTTTGACTGGCTGTAGTGTCTGGCATTATCAGCCATTTCAGATGAAGCCCTGGCTGCTTCTTCTCTAGCAATGAAGGCTCAGAGTACAAAATTGAAGTCTTTGACCTCAGTCTGACTATTCTCTTTTGCTTTTCTTTTCTCTTAAAAGTGAATGAGAACAGTTTTTTTTTTTTTTTTTTGCACAAGTGTCTTTGTATTTCTTCACCACCACACAATACTGGTGGTCATTGGAGATAGCCCAGTCTTTAGGTAGCTGTTGTTAAGAGGGATAACTGGTAGGAAAAAATAATCTCATTATAATACAGCAAATAGTGATTATTTTTTTTCTTGACACTTTATATGTTCTCAAAACATCAAAATAATGAAGGAGAAAATGGTGGTGAAATCCTAGCAGAGGTTGCTACCTCATCCCTGGAAGTGTCCAAGGCCATGTTCAACAGGGCTTGGAGCAACCTGGCACAGAGGAAAGTGCCCCAGCCCATGGCAGAGGAGTGTTGGAATGAAGAACTTTTAGGTCCTTCCAACCCAAACCATTCTATGATTCTAAGATAATTTACATCAGCTTTTGTTTGTTTTGTTTTCAAAACATTTCACAGACACTGAAATTATAAACTAAATTATTTAAAACACATGGTTGTGAAAGATACTCTTGCCTTGACAGCAGATGAGGTGTGTTTCTGCATTTTGGAACAGCAAACCAAGGAAAGACTTTACATAAACTTCTGCTAATTTCCTACTTCCAGAGTTGAATTTAGGGAATCTGAAAGAATTATTCTACCTTTGTGAAACCTTTGTCTGAGCAATGGATAAGTTTCAGTCACTGGTAGAATCTCAAGATCCTCTTTGCTGTATTTGTTGGTATGACAGCATGATTGAAGGCAAGGATGAGACAATTTTAATGCATTTTAATTTCTTAAAGCTCGTAGACTTCATATAAATTTCCTAGATGGAAATGAAGGTTCATTTACTGAACCCCAGCTGGTCACCTCTGACCACAACTGGGGGTGAGTATCTCTAGGACAGCACAGCATACACAATTGGCTGCATACACAATTGTATGAGAGCACAAAATGCTCCTCCAGCCTCCAGTGAGTTCTGGATTTGGGCTGAACCAGGTTTGTAACTTTATTTTTAATAGCTCTCCAGTAATTTCTCTTCCAGGAACTTCTTCAGTCCATGCCTGTAGGCTTTTAGGATCCAAAGCTCTCTGCAGCAAAACTAAAGTATTCACTACTCAATTATATTTTGTATGAAAAAATCACCTCTGGTAGAAAAGCTGTGCTGGTAAATTATGCGGTATGTGGTTGGGAGTACTTCTTTGTACACACAGAGGAATGAAATTCTCTACTGACTCTCTCTTGATTTTTAGAGGACTATCACTTCCTCCCCATGGATGGATCAATGGCAGTCATGTCCCTTCCTGTCCCTCCCAGTTTCAGTGCACAGAAAAAATGAGGTGGGTAGTTTGATTCAGGATGCCTGGATAATCCTGCTTGAATTTTTAATTTATCTGTGTTGCTCTCAAGAAACATGGGTTCACATTTAGGTCTCCTCCTTCATAAAAAAGAGAAATATATTTGTCAGGTGTCTGTTGCCAAACTTGTTTCATGCAAGGAAGATCTTTCTTTTGACTACAAACAGCTTCAAATGGGCTGCATCCCCCAGATCCTAAAATGGATTTGGGGCTGACATTCTTATCATCCATGCATCTTTAAATCAGTCTCTCCAGAAGTCACCTTCTAGATTGAGGTGCCTACATGTCCTGTGCAGCAACAGTTAATTCTGCCTGACTTCAGAAAACTTGGGAAAAGTTAAGAGCCTTAGGCAGGTACCCACTTAGTGGTAAAACTTCTGAGCCAGCTGAGGGAAGAAGTGACTGGCATGAAAACCCCTCTGTACCTTGGTTTTCAGGCATTAAGAGAAAGATGCATCCAAGGCAAGAAGCTTTCTTTTGAGTATAGGTCTCTAAGTCAAACTTTTGGATTTGAATAGGGAGAGCAGTGTTTTCATACCTGCCCAGAGAGGTGCTGCCAACACTCATATTTTACATAATGGTCCTGTGGTTAAAACATTGTCCTGGGAATCTCAGAATTGGAGTAGCAGGGCAGTTTCATCCTGAGAAAAGTTTAAATCTGCTCTTCCCATAGCCCTGCAGCAGGTTTTAACCAGATATATCTAAACCACGTAGGGCAGAGAGAAGGAATCTCTCCCCTTTCCGTGTAACACAGGCCGTGGGTAGCCACGTGCAGAGCCACAAGTAAATCAGACCTGAAGAGACACATATTGTGGTTTATCGGCTGGGAGTCTTTGCCAGGAAGGGGGAATGATGGATTCTGGGCTCTATTTTTCTTCACTGCTTGATGTAGTTAGTATTCAGCAAAAGTTTGCTGAATGGCTAAGATAATCCAAGATGTTCTTTAGTGCTGGAACTAGTTCCTTAAGGAATTGGTGTACCTGGAATAAGGTGCTCTGGCTGTTCAGAACAAGGGGATAACCTGGGAGCTGATATTTAGCCACCTAATCATAACATGCAGCAAAATGGTTCAAAATTAGTTCAAATGTACTGTCAATTTACCTTCAGGATTGCTGGTATTTCTCTGGCAGGATGAGGAAGTCTCATGTACTCCTTAGAGCACCAAAGTGAACCTGAAATGGCACAAAGACATGGTCTGTCAAAGTCTCCTTCAGTTATAAATCTCACTGCTTGCAGGGAAGCTAAAGGTGAACAGAAAAAATTCAATATCTGTATACAGTCAGCACACACACAAATATTAGATATTAATTGCCTATATGTAATTTTTCAATGCAGAGCAGACTCTGCACACCATTTTGACTAATTGAGGTAAAATAAAATATTGATTAATGATTAGCTTAGTGAGCAGCATCTGTCCTTAAAGCATGGAATCTTTGGAAGAAGAATAGGCAGTCAGGGAATTAAAGCTTCCAGGAGGCAACGTGCGTGACAAAGGAAGAAGGTGTATCTGCACAGGTGGCAAAGTCTTGCATGTCTTAGCTTTGCAATGCTTCACTTCAGTGGCTTTTCTAATGCTCTGTTAATGTTTGTGTTCAAGCCTGGATGGGCACTTATGCATGTGCATGTGGGATAGAACAGAGTAGGCATAAATCAGTTTCTTTTCCTTGCAGGCCATAAAAAGCTCTGTAAACACACAAGACTGTTGCAAAGGAACACAATTTGTGTTCCAGAAATATTGTGGGACATATTCCCAACAATAATTTTCTACAGAAATTCAGAGGGATTGCTCTAAAGTGCATCTGTGGGAAATGTCATGTGCTCATTGCCACAGTTATTAATAATTTTTTGTGGTTTTTATATAAGAAAAGATTCATTGTATGTGGACATAAAATCATTGCCTTTCCCAGATCTCCATTTCTTGAAGCAAACTGGATGAAAAAATGGTATATTTTTTTTCTTTTCCAGCGTAGTTTCTCTTGAAGGTCAACCAAAAAGAAGAATCACTCACTGTGAGTTTCTGCTTTTTATTTGATAAATAATCTATATTGAATAAGAATATGAAAAGTAGAAGAAATTGGAAAATTTTGGCAGATATTGCACAAAATCAGAAGCCTTAAAAGTTTGAACATGAAAACAATTTGTTTTGTTACAAGGGAATGATATAGTTAATAGAAAAGTCTTATCAAAATTAAGGATGAACTTTTTAATCAACACTATGACACAATATCAATGAATACCTATAAAATTAACAGCAATTTAGTAACACTTGAAATTTACTTGTTCTTTCATATCACCTGGCACCATATTCACAACTGTGTCTCTCCAGGGTCTGCCATAACTGAGCACAACAAATGCAGGAAGGAAATGGGATGGAAAATAGATTTCAAAGTGCAGTAGATCACATTTACAAATTCATCTACTGTTTTTTTCAGTATGATATTTTACATCTTAAATTATCTAGCTTCAGTTTAAACAAACTAAATGTCAGGAGGTTTTTTCCCACTAGATTTCAATCAAATTTCCCTTAAATTTTGAATTCCCTCTTTTTTTTCTCATCTGAGTTTCAAATTCACGTGTGACCTATTTTTATACCAGTGGTTTCATAAAAGTGATTTTTGTTCTCCAACATAGATTCAAACTATAGGATAAACATAACAACTGGCATAACAGATCTGGAATACCCTGTGTAGGAGACTTAACTCCTTACCAACTCAATCCAGGTCAATTTGTTTCCTGAGAAAAGAAGTCTCTGATGAACATTGTTTTACCATTTGAAATGCTAGAAAGAGCTATCACTCTCTTCTGCCTTGAAAACAAACTGACTGTAATAAATGCATATATTTTCCTGGAAATTAAGCCACCATTCACTGTCCTGAAATTAGGAAAATCAGAATTTCCTGGTTCCAAGAAATGGAAAAAACCAGCTGGTTTGGCATTGCTTTTGTAATATTGGCAAGCCTGTTCTGCAAGTTGTTTGCACTCACCGTCCATGAAAGTCTATGTGAAACTGCAAACCATCTGTCTCTGGGGTGATTCTGAAAACATCTCTTTAGTGAAAGGAACCCTTAGTCATTCCAGCAGTCCTTGAGACAGATGCTCTATCTGGGTGCAAGTTTTCTCCAGTCATAGAATCACAGAATTCCAGAATGGTTTGGGTTGGAAAGGACCTTAAAGCTCATCTCATTCCATCCCCCTGCCAAGGGCAGGGACACCTTCTACCAGACCAGGTTGTTTCAAGCCCTGTCCAACCTGGCCTTGAGAACTTCCAAGGATGGGACAGTCACAGCTGTAGAATGCACAGAGTACAAGTTGTATATTTTACTGTCACAGATACTTTAAAAACTTCAAGGCAGGAGACAATCCTGAAAATTCCTCCTTAAACAGTTTCCTTGTGTGCTGAAGCACATGTCACTCTGCTTTGTTCCCACATGACACCTGCATTTGGTAAATCAGAAAGTTCTCAACACAAATTTGTCCGTCATTCTCTGTCACAATTGTCAGACTTCATTGTTTAAACTCCCATGGAAGAGTCTTAATGAGAGACAAGCTCCGTAGCCATGGGTTTCTGTGTTTATATAATTTTCAGTTATATTTAATAGACTGAAAAGGCTACAAAGAACTGCCCATTGTGGGCCCTCACATTATAACAATTCTTTTTCCAGGATTGTCTGGGCTATGAATAGTTTTGTACAAGTATGAACAGATGCCATGATGAGAATTTGACTTTAGAGAAACCAGGACACTAAGTTATTTTTTTATCAACTCTGTAAAGGAGATCACCTGGTTGTAAACTAGCTACTGCTTGGGATTTTTTTCTGATGTTGTTGTTTTTCCTTTTTACTTTTATTTAAATGAGATTTAGACAATCAAGCCAATGTTTTTCACAGGCCAAACATCTGAGAGATTTCTTCTTTGACGTCCTGGCACCAGTTGGTGGTGGAAACTTGGATCTTACCCTCCTCTCCCCCATGCCACAAACCTGCAGATGCCAAACCTGGCATTTGCATCCATGACAAGTGTGCTGCCTTGCCAGCTTGTTTCACTGAAATTGGCTCCTGCTGGGAGGATCTGCTCACAAACTTGTCGTGCTGGCACCTGACCATTTTTGGGTACTATCTTTAACACGGCACATCTGTTGTAGGCACACAAACTCTTTAGCTGGCTCAAAGCACCACGTGACGGCCTGTCCTATTTTATGGAAGTTATCCAGCCTTGACACACTCTTGGGTACACAGATCAGCAATTCCACAGTCTTGGTTACACTTGACAAGCCAGGCTGACATTAGCAATCTTGTCTCACTCCCCCCTCCTTCCACAAGGAGTAATCACAGTTGCCTTCCTCATCCGTATGGCTAAAACACAAGGCTAAGTCATATGGTTGTCGAGTTGGAGACATATTGGGTCTGTTTGACAACTCCTTTTTTCAAGGCTCTCTAAATAGTGCAGAAAATTGTGCTGCAATTAATTTTGTAAATGCTAAGTGTTTATTAACTGTGAAAGGTCTGAAAGGAAAGCAGAAATAAATGGCTGTCGGGACTCCTGCTATAATTTCCTCAAAAATGGAAACAACGGTGGCTGTAAAAAGTCTGGGAGCACCTCTTGTTTCACCTTTAATTACATCTGATTTGTATTGTAAGAATTTGAGTATATTGACCACTTTATATCCATTATTCTTTGGCAAGGAGTCTTGATGGCAAGGATTATTGATGTTGAAATTACTCCTGCTTTTTTGACAAGACTCAAACTACCCAGATCTAGAGAGAGCAATAATTATTCATGGATTTCAAGCAGACCAAGGCCAAGAGAGAAGATGAAGGAAACTGAGTTCATTAATGCTGCAAAAACCTCTAACCCTGTGGCACAAGAACAACCAGAGACCTGTTTAAATCATACTCTATATCTGTGTTCCATTGAGATCCTGCCCTGAAAATATATATGTTGATTATTTCAGTACTTATTAATTATGTGAAGCCTGAAAGGGAAGAAATAAAACCACAATGTAATATTCGAATCATAGAATGGTTTGGGTTGGAAGGCACCTGAAAGTTCATCTTATTTTGTCTCCCTCAATGGGCAGAGACACTTTCCATTGTCACAGAGCCCCATCCACCCTGGCCTTGAACCATCCCTTCATCCAGGGATGGGGCAGCCACAGCTTCTCTGGGCACCCTGTGCCAAGGCTTCCCACACTCACAGCCAAGAATTTTTTCCTAATACTCAATCTAAACCTTCTTTCTTTCAGTGTGAAGCCATACTCCCTTGTCCTGTCACTCCAGGCCCTTGTGAATAATTTCTCTCCGAAGTTCCTGCAGGCTGCCTTCAGGTACTGGAAGGCCACAATTGTGTCATACCAAAGCCTTCTCTTCTCCAGGCTGAACAATCTCAATTCTTTCTGCCTTTCCTCACAGCAGAGGTTTTCTCTGCCTCTAAATCATCTTTTTTGGCCTTTTCTGGACTCTTTCCAATAGGTCCACATCCTTCCTGTGCTGGGGAGGACATTATATTATAAGAATATAGTATACATATGTTAGTATGCTCTCTATATATATGTTAATATAAACTCATGTGTTTATACACATACACACATGCTGATATCTGTGCCCACCCTTCATTTCCTGTGAATCTGCATAATTATATGTCAGGCTACATATACTTATGAGTATAAATATGGAGGGTGTTTAAATGGTGATAAAAAAGTATAAATAAAAAGTTATTATCACCATTCCCATACCTATCACCACTTCTTTCTTTCTACCCAGCCCTATAAAGCTTTCCTCTTCTCTGCCTTCATGGATTTATTCCAGGTCTCCAAATTCCTGTACTACTTCTTACTATTTATTACTTATTAAAAAATAATCTACCCATATAAAAATCTCTTCTCCCTTTTGTATGTGGATTTCCTTCTCTGTGCAAGCCCTTGGAAAGCAAAATTGAGTCCTGAAACAGTCCTAAACATGCCAAAATCTTTACAATCAATTATCCCTCAGCCCTGCAGGGGAAGAAAGGGGAGAGTCACAGGGTTGGCTTTTTTTTCTTTTTTTCAGAGATCCTTTGCACTTGCTTCTAATCTATGAAGAATCTAGTCTATTAAATTTAAAAGTTGGGTTATTTTTATGTTGCAAAAAGCTGTCCTTGGCCCAGTTTTTCTTCTTCTGTCCTCTCCACCCAGTATGTAAAAGCAATCATGCCACGCATTTCCAGTGCAAGGACATTGGAGGAAATGCATTACAAAAATTAATCCTGATTAACTTGTTTTTCCATTTCTTTGTTTACTTTTTCTTAAATATTCACATGGCATATTTCTAACATCTAGAAGTAATGTCATAGGAGGTGAAGTACTGGATTATATTTTCTGAGAACTAGGAGAAAAGGTAGAATATCCTTCACTGGGGAGTTTTGAATGAAGATTAGATAAATAGCTTTCAAAAGAGTTTGGATATAGCTAATCTTGCATCTTGGTCTCCTGTCAAGGAGTACAGTAGAGTATTTCATGCAGTCCTGTTCAGCTTAATTTCCTAATAATTCTGCTCCCACAGATAAAATGGTGGGGGGCATACTACATTGAATTTGATTTCCACTGTACTTTCTTGCTTTATCAGGGGTTTGCCTGTCCTGGTTTGTCTAATACACTCTGAAAAACACCTTGAAGAAAAATGTTATAATCATGTGGTCTCTCACCATATGTAGCAAAAATAGGTCTTGTATAAAATGTGTCTTAATAAACTGTGCTCAACAACCATTATTTATACCTCATTCCTATCATAAAAGAAAAGCAGATCACCTGCATTACATGCAAGGGGAAGCAAATACTCTGAAACTATGATTCTGGTCAAGTCATACAATTTTATGGAAAGAATACTAAAATCAAAAGTCATTTAGATTCAGCTTGGTGATCTCTGAAGCGACACCTTCCTTTGCAAGATATTATTGAGCTGGTTGTTTTCCCACCATGGTTGGAGTCCACAGATCTGTATTCATCTCACTCAACTTGAAGCACTCATTCAAGATCTCTGTGGCAACAGGGACTGCTTCTGGAGTCAATACAAAGAAAGGGATAAGTGTATTCATGGGATGGTGTAGATGTTAGGTAGGATGACTGAGTCTCCTGAGATGCCTCTCTTATCTCCTTCTTCCCCAGCTGGATAATAGTACTACACCAGTTCAGGCAACTTAGGTCATACAGGAAAAATCTGGGCCTTGATTCCTGTAAAAGGAATGAGATTTAGATCTACAGGGGACTGTCTTGATGCCACTGTGAAATGTAATTCCACCTCTATGTCCATCTGCACTTTAGGCAGGGAAGACCTTGCCTAAAGTCCTAAGATGGACTTTTCAAGGATTGCCTTCAGCTCTGTCACCATCCAGCTGTGATGGTGTTATAGAAGGAAAGGGATATTGACAGTTTTGTGTGAGAAAACATGGCCTCAGAACGTGTCTTTCCTTGGTGCTCTTTATCATGGCACTCCCCATCTTTCCCAGTCCAATCGCAAACGCTCCCAAACCACACACGAAATACCTTTGTGCACAAGCTGTGACACAGCGTGGAAAGATCAAAGGCTGCTGTCTGACTGCTCATCTCGGCTACTGTTGAAAAAATTTCCAGGTGCAGAAAATAGTGTTAACCCTTTCTTCAGCCTGATTGTTAAAGAAGAAAGATTTAACTTGTTCTTACACTGCTGTAACCCAGAAATTCTGTGGGTTGTGTGTGAGAAAGTTTCAGGGGAAGTGGGTTGGTAGTCAATATATTTATTTTATTAAAAAAAAATGATAAGGGAAGCAGTAAGAAACAAGAGGATAAATAGTGAATATCAGGCCAATCATAATATTAAACCTGGCCAATCAGACAATCACAGAATCATAGCATGGTTTGGTTCTTTAAAGATCATCTCCCAGCCACACTGCCATGGGCAGGGACACCTTCCACTAGACCAGCTTGCTCTAGATGTTGATTTGGATTTATTATAAGGCATGAAGAGGAATTTAATAGCCTTGCTTTGCTACCTTTTCTGCATATCATAGTGTTTGTCAAAGGTATGTTGGGGCAGGAATGTGGAGGAACTGGAGAGAAGCAGCAGCATTGCAAAACATCTGTCAGCCAATTTCAGCCAAAATCTGACAGATGGGATACAGATTGCAAGGATGTTACA
Source organism: Urocynchramus pylzowi (assembly GCA_013397555.1). NCBI lineage: Eukaryota > Metazoa > Chordata > Aves > Passeriformes > Fringillidae > Urocynchramus > Urocynchramus pylzowi. Next base: position 46,686 of record VZRH01000836.1, read on the forward strand.
GACTTGGAGTTTTGTAAAATTGTGTGACCTGTCTGTAGAGTAGACTTGATGTAATCTGAGTCATTATTGATACCAGATAATCACTGGAATAAAGAGAATCTCTGAATTTTACAACAATCACAAGCCTGAATTGGAGCTTGCACCTTCTTGGACATGAGAAGAACCGGTTGAAAACACGAACCCATTCCTAGCCCAGCTTTACTTGTCCTACTGATTAAAAAGAAATGATTTTGTTGCATTTTTGAGGCTTTTTTCTCATGCCCCATTGATTTATTCTATGTCTTCCTTTGTCAGAACAGGAATTGGACTTCCTAGTTGGCCCCTTTCATCTCAGGATATTGTATTATTCTTTGATTTCAGTAGAATTATTTGTCTTCATTTGTCTTGCAGACAAGTAAAAGGACCAAAGTGATAAGAGCTGAAATAAACCAAAGAAAGGAATACGTTTATATTAGAATTATAAGATTGAAAGAGAGGAATACTGAAAAATTTAAAAGAAAAAAAAAGGTGGAATTATTTGCCCAGTCTCACATAGGAAAGCAGCAGTAGAGACTGGTAAAAAGAAATATTTTTTTGCTGCAACCCAAGATAAGAGAGATGAAATCACCTTTTCTTTCAAATGCTAGAGCAGCAGAAAAAAATTACATTGGACTATAGGTCAGACCTTGAATTTGAGACACAGGAATCTTTCCAAATTCAGAAAAGAAAGGACAAAACCAGGTCCCTAATATTAAGTACAAAGAAAACAAATCTTAGGCTGATGACTTGAAATAGAAACCTGGGAATTCTGAATGCCAGTGCTCTACAGTTATAACTGTGATATAACTGTGTCTAAAGAACAGTTCCCCCCCCACCATCTATTTAAAATTATCTGCTTCTTTATCCTGTATTTGTGGATATGGTTTTGTACTCATATAAAGACTGCATGAGTCAATTGGTGGGAATTTTTCGTTTCTGCTAAACCAGCATTTTCTTTTTCTTTAACACTAATAACTCAGGTCCTGTGTCTCTCATTTCATAACCCAAAGGTATGGAAGCCCTACTTGCATTATGCTCTGTCAGCTGTGTTACAAAAATACAGATTTAAAGCTCTAGTTTTTCCTCTTCTGCATGTTTCCAATAATGTCTGTATAAGAACTGCTACAGGTGCCCTTCTATGTCTAAAAATCTCTCTCCTCAAGATATTATGTGTTCCTTCAAGAGCAGATAAGCTCAAGGAAAAAAAAAAAAAAAGAAGATTGTGATAATAAAGAAGAAATGCTGAAGCTCTCAGTTTTCAGTGGTTCTGTGGGATCATAATCTGAAAAAGCAGCATTTGCTTTCTCTTTTCTTGAAACAGAGGTCATTGCTCCATCCCTCACACCTGCAGGAAGGCAGAAAAGGGATTAAGAGGAGTTGTCTTATCAGAGTTGTCAGGATGAAAGGGCAGGACAAGCAGTTGATTTTGCAAGTCCACTATTGCCCCATCTGACTGTGCTCTCCTTGTGCTCATAGGACAGAGAGCTTTTTGCTGGAGGTGTCTGATCTCACAGGGGTCTACCACTGAAAAATAATAGGAAAGGACATTTTGGAAATGAAATGCAGACAGCAAGAGAAATCTTAGTTGGTCCAGTGTATGGTTTATTTCTTGTACCAGAGATATAAACTCGGGGGTGAAGGAAAACAAAAAAAAAGAAAAGGAAGAATTATTTAATTTCATACTAATTCTTATCTAAAAGGAAGAGGGCAAATTATACCTTTCTAATATCATAGTAATGCTTTGCTAGTCATGTACCACCCCAACATGTAGGGTCTTTACCATGTTCAAACATGTTTTTCCTTTCCTCTGATGGATATCCTCTTAGAAATGGAATTAAGAGCAAGGAAATTCAGTCATTATTTCTTGTATCCTCTGGCAACTCTACACATCGAAATTTTCTACTTGATGTATGGAGAGAGAATCCTTCCCATCAGCTACCAACTCAGAATCACAGAGTCATAGAATATCCTGGATTATATCCAGAGAATATCTGTAGAATATCCATAAAGATCATGGAAGTTCAACTCCTGGCCCTACACATGGGCGCATCAAAGATCCCTTCAAATACACCAACAAGGACTATCATTAGTCACTTCTTTCTCTTCCTAACTACATATCTTCCCTAGGATAATAATCACAGTTATTTAATATCTGTAAATTATGTCAGAAAAAACCCTCCACTTTAATAAAATATTCTTTTGTATCTGGAAACAAGACAAAGGTGTCTATACCACATAGGTTGCCAGCTGTTTTTTTGTCTGTAAAAGATCTCAGTAGTTGATGGTCATAACTTGAGAGCTGATAAGAATAAAGAAAGTCAAAAGTACATCTGTGATTTGTGGTGGATAGAAAGGGAATACAAGGAAAAAAGCACTTGGAGAATTTAATGAGAAAGCAAGAGAGCAATGTTGTTAAAGCTCATGTCAGACTGTTGAACTGTCCGCTGAAAATCAGTGGATGTCCATCATTGAATTCCTTTTCACTGACTTGGTCAAAACCATTAAGGGCATAGGACAAGAGAAACTCTTCCACTGACCTTTGGACAAGAAGAAGTTGTCCTCCCTCTGCAGTATCTCCTACCTCTGTGCTCAAATGTCTCAGAGGAGAGCAGCTGGTAGCCCAAATATTTCTGTTTTCTTACTGAGATAGGTAATTCTCCAAGTAACATTTGCCATGAACAGAAATCTTTGTGCATTTCACTGACTTTTCTCAGATTAACCCTGTCCACCACTTGCCCCCTGAAGTAAATATAAGATGACATCTCCTGAAAATATATAGTAATTATAGAGTCTTTGATTTGACACTTTTGAGGGGAGAAAATTGTAAATAAAAATAGTTTCTCTTACTACCATAGGTGTCTTTGAAACATAAATTAGAATTTCTTGTCCTAATTTACCATTGACAAGTCTTAGAGGCAGAGTTAAGACAAAATTCTTGAGCCAGCAAACTTGCTTCTACAAGTACAAAGGAATTTAAAGAGTGGCCTGGGGAAGAAATGGATGTAGCTGTCAGTCGCATGAAAGAATTTAGAAACAGAATGCAATGCTTTGTCAAATGGTGGGATTCAAATGTAGCAGCATGTCATTGACCCTGGTGCTCAGCAACACATATTTCAAATCCCTGAAGATTAATAGGGAAGATGGTTACAGCTCTCACAACAGCTGCTGGAAAGTGTCCTTATCTCACGTTTTAATTACATGTATTTATACAGTAAAAAAAAGTCCTAAATGCAATATAGCCTGTAGTATGCAACAATTTTGAACATTTATGAGATTCAGGCAATTAAGAGTCTAAACTTTCAAATGTTTCCAGATGGCACACCGATTAACAATTGTGTGAATTTAATATTTGTTTAAAAGCGCTGCTCTGTAAAATATTTCTTAATAGTATATGAATGCTTGCAATGAATCCAGGCACAACTTTTCTTCAAGCACAACTTGCCTCATTGCCTGAAGAAGTGGAAATCTCATTAGCTGATTATATAGACCAAAAGCAGTAGCAGAGCAGTAGTAAGAGATAAAAAAGATTAAAAAGAAATGAAGCTATTTCTTAACTTATGAAGGATTTTTTTCTTTTTATGTGCAGGCCCTAGTGACAGTTTTCATGCAAGCCACTTACAATATCAGTCTCTCAGTTCTTGCAAGTGAACCTGCTTAGTGAGGACATCTCCTTGGGGCTACCAGCATTCTGGATGTTGGCATCAGTTGCAGGAATGCTTGGACTTTGGTCATAGAGGTCTTTTCCAACCTCAATGATTCTAAGATTCTATGATCTACAGAATAATTTGTTTTGAAAGAAAACACTTAAACATTAGGTTTTTTTCAGTGAGCTTAAGCTACTTATATTCCTAAAATAATCTGTCCTATTTCCAAACCTTCCCTGTTTGTAGTATTTTTAATGTTGAAAATTTGAATCAATGCAATCCCTCACCCTCCACCAAAAGATGTATATTTTTGTAGGTGAAATTTATTCTACAGGGGAAAGATCTTGTGATGATGCTGGCAATCAGAATCAGAGCATACTTTTGCTTTGAAGGGACCTTAAAGATCATCTTGTTCCAGCCCCCTGGCATAGGAGGGACACCTTCCACCAGACCAGGTTGCTCCAAGGCCATCCAAATACTTCCAGGAATGGGGCAGCCACAGCTTCTCTAGGTATAGCCATACATTTAGAGTTTCCAGAGATTTTTGTAGATTATGGTCTAGTTATTTTATGTATTTGAACCTTACACTAGAGCCAAAATAAAAAGAAAGAGCCTGAAAAGGCAACATCAGAAGCCTTATAAACCTTCTACTCAGAAACTCAGAAATGGAAAAACCTGGAACTATCAATAATATGTAGAAATATGGCTTCTCCACATTCAGGAGAAACCATCCCCTCATTTTGTGCAATACTTGTAATATAGGCAAGTCACAGAAAACAAGATTTATCTCACCTGTTGTCTGAGCTCTGGAAGCTCTGCATCCAGAATTGAGTGGCGCAGTAATTTCCTTTAATAGGTCATGCAAAAAAATACATGCCTACCAAGTCAGACTCTTTTCCTAACTTTTAGAGCCCAGGAGGAGATTAACAGCTCTCTGAAAACAGCTCTTGCTCTCCCCTGTGTGTAAAAGGAGCCTGACTACTCTACATGAGGGTGTCCAACTTTGCTTAAAGTACATAAGATAAATCCTAATAATAATTGGAGTTGACTCTGAATTTCAAAATTAAAGTTATGAATTTAAGAACAATGTCTTTTTGTGAATCAGGATCTAGAAAAAAAACAGTGGAAATATGTTGGTAGAAATTATCTAGTTTTCATATTTGACTTTCTACCTCAATGAAGATGTTTCTATAGGTTTTTTTCTAAGGTACAGTTTAAATTATTAGCTATGACTTTTCCTTTACCCTTTCTTGCTATTTCTCCCTTCTTTTTCCTTGAGTTATTTGAGTAGGTTGCAAAGAAGGCCACACTCACATTGGAGCAGATTTCTACATTCCATATAAACTTGGGCTTTTGTAATCAAGCAAAGAAAAAACATTCATCTCTAAATCTGAAAAGGAAACAGAATGAAACCCTAAAAATTAAAATAGCAAACTGAAATAGTTTGAGATTGTTTTAATAGATCCAGGAGAAACAATGGAAACTTACCCTCAGGCTGCGGTTCCTGAACACCTGTAAAGAAAATTTATGTAGCAAATTATGTGGTGAGTTGGGTGTGATTTTAAGGACTGCTCAGAAGCAAGAACATTCTCTCAATTTGCTGCCATGTGGGAAAAATGCACAATTTGAAAAAGTATGAGGAGCAGCCAAAGGAAGACAAACCATGATCAACTATAAAAAGAAAAAACATTGTGTTTTCCTTTTGTGAAACAGGATGGACTTGAGAGCAGCTAATTGATTTAGAGCACAGACCTTGGACATTATTCTTGGATTTCCAATTTACCTGACACCTTGGATAAGTCACTTGGTTTTCCAGACTTTTTTTTCCACTGTGTTGACTGCTTGGGTTGTAAACACAATGAATGAAGATGAGATTTTCTCTTTCTGGGTCTTTGACCACAGCCTTGCACAATGACACAAGTGGTGGAAATGCCTGACATACCTATAATTTCATTTAGTCGGCTCTGTTTGGTGGCAGAATTGAACTCTTGAAAATTAATTTACTTTCTCTTTGACTGGAATTGCACTGACTTAAATGAAATTAAAAAAAAAAAAAAAACCAAAAAACTCCATTGGTCATTGCATCATTGTGTTGAGATAGTATTAAATGAGGGAGGAATTTTTGCCTGCTTTTTTATTTTTCCACAAATGGTGCATGTGCTTTCAACTCCTATTTTCAAATTCTCATTGGGTACTGATTTTGTTTCTCACATTGTTATGACAGTAGTGAGAAGGGTTTTTTTTCCAGTAGAAGTCATGAAGACAAAATTTTAAAGACAGTTTTAACTTGTCCAGAGTAGGTGATGAAGGAGGAAGGGGAGAATGAACAAGATGCTCTTCTCACCCTCAGAAGAAAATGTGACTGGTCCACTGGACAGTGGAAAACCTGTTCTGAGTACAGGCTCCCATATAATCATAATGGCTTCATTGGATCCTGCTAAAATACCTTGTCTTTTACAAAAATCATATTAAGATTGTACCACTGAAAGAAAGACCACAATTATATCTATTGCTATGCAGCCAGACAGTACCACTAATCTCAGGGAAAAAAAAATTTACATAAAGTTATTTCCAGGAAGAAACAAACACTTTTTCAATGTAGCAATGTAATTAGCATAGGCTTCCATATCTGAATTCTAATGAATTCATTCCTATTTTTTAGTGTTTTATCACCAGTCCCTATTCCAGATCCTTCATGTGATATATTAGTCTGTTTGGATTTGATAGGCGATAAAACAGACCAGTCAGTCTGTTAGTTCTATAACCCTCTTGCATTTAAGAAATAATATAAATAGCATCAAGACAGAGGGAGAAATCAATGTGTCAATTATTTATATAGAAAAAAGTCTACCTAGTAAAATGAAATTGCTTAGTTCCTAAAGGGCAGAGATGAACTTTTTTGGCTGCTTATGCAGAAATGTTATAAATATTTAAATGTAAATAATAAAATCTTTACATGCATAAATAAACATGAGATTGATATTACACACACTACAGCAGCGAAATATGACAACTGCTGCTTCTTCAGGAAAATGGATATTTCCTGTGACTGAATTGAGAATAAACTCAAAGCTAATAAGATACCTCACATACACTTTGAATCCACACTGCTTTCAAGCAAAAATTTCCTTGGGTTGGTCTTTTTCAGAAAAGGAACAAACATTTGGGATGAAACAAAACATGGATGGTGATTTCTTTAAACACATGGGTCATGTGGGCTTAGCTTGACTGAATTTTAAGAGTTGGTGATATTAAAGTTATCACCTATTTTATCCTTTGTTATGGTCCTTATGACTGCAAGATGAAAGAGGTTGACCAGGCTGAAGGTCTTCTGCCTTCTGCTTTAAACCTTCATGAATCAGTTCAGGGTCATCTCATTGTACAAGGCACATCTCAGCAGAAGGAGTCTGGTCCATACCCATTAGCCCAGTTTTAACAAGAGGCTTGGTTTTGGACTTTTGGGCTTGTGTACATGATTTTCTGGACAAGAGGAGTCTCAGGGCAGGGGGCCTCACTGGTCTCTACAACTACCTGAAAGGAGGTTGTAGAGAGGTGGAAGTCAGTCTCTTCTGCCATCTCTCAAGCAAAAAGATGAGAGAAAATGGCCTTAAGTTCCAGCAGGGGAAATTCAGATTAGATGTCAGAAATAAATTTTTAACTGAAGGCGAAATGTCTGGTTGGGCTTTGGAGCTTTGGAATAAGTTCTCCAGGGAGGTGATGGAGTCACCAGCTCTGGAAGGTGTTTAAAAGGCATCTGGATGCAGCACTTGATGATGAGGTTTAGGAGGTGGTGGGTTGACAGCTGGACCAGATGATCTTGAAGCTCTCTTCCAACCTTAATGATTCTGTGCTTCTGTGATTCCGTATTTAGATAAAACAAGTCATGGCTCAGTTAGAGGTCAGTCCCAACCTGCAGGTAAGGAGCCTGACTTACAGACACATGTCTAACTTCTCCTTCCCTCCAGACAGGGTCCAAATTTCCTGCTCAGAGCAGTCCATAGCATGTGCAAATCCCCTGGACCATGCCCAAGCAAACTCTAGGAGAATGTTAGCCAGTGCAAGCCAAAACCATACAGGAAGCATGTGAATTATTTAATATTCTGGATAACTGGGAGATGGAGGTTGAGAAAAGGCTCTGGCTTTGATTTATTTGTGGCTATAGACACAGCCTTTGTTCCCAGTAGAGAGTTATGAGGTCTTGAAGAACTTCATGTTTACAGAAATACTCTAGAGACAGAGACTAAGACAACAAGAAAATCTATGATTAGCCTTTTTTTCCCCACAGATGCATTTAAGTAATTTCCCTTTGCTAACATGAACTTATTTTGTGGTATATAACTGTTCTAGTTCTTGACTCCTAAGCCAAGTAATCATCTGTAACATTTTGCCAACTGTACACATAACTGTAAATACACAGAATATAAATATCTCTGTTCTGCTACATATGGAAATTCAGGATTACTACTGAACATTAAAAATAACACCAGCAACAAAACCAAAATAAAGGCCTTGAAGAGGTCTTGATGTCACATCTCTGCCCTTGGTGTTATTTGAACAGCAGAGTTCAAACCTTAGACCACCTGCCCAAGTGAGAGATGGAAAATTTTCAGGACAGTTGAGCACTCCACAGATTTTCACAGTGGCTCAGCAAAGAGTTATTTAACACAGATGTTTAATTGCAACACATCAGGGATCCCATGGCATACAACACTCCTTAGACTCCTGCTCCCACCTGTGCACTGGACTCCTGGCAGCAGACAGGGCTGAGGAAGCAGGTACATTGCAATGCTTGCAGCTTCCAAAATTGCTCCTGGGCTTTTCCAGCTTAGAGGGAGCAAACAAGCTCATTGAAAAAAAGCCATAGGTACATGGCACACAAGCACAGGTTCGGTGCTAGACCAGGAAATTTTCTGAAATTACACTGTTTGGAATTGGAGGGCGGTTCATGAGCAGTTTGTATCATGACACCATGCTGAGAACTTCTATCCAGAAGCCTAAGGAATGAGAGAATCAGCTAGGAAAAATCAAAGGAAAGCTGTCTGGAAAATTTCCAGTGCAAATATTTTTTTCCATCTGAAAATGCTGAGCAATTGAGCATAGAATGTGTGGTGGAAATATTCTGATTTCAATTCATTCTTGTCTATCCAAAACATACAAGTAAAGAATGAAACATCCTGGTAAACTCAAAATACTCCATTTCAAGCTTTTTTGAGAGACTTTGATTTTCTATTTTTAAAATCTGGAGTCAAATAGAAGTTTGTTCTAAGTTTAACTACAGCTGTTCAGAGTTACTAAAAAAACATTTTTCTCTATATGAGTCAATTTTCCTGTCATAAAAATGGTTCCTTTTAATTAATTTATTTTTTTTTTTTAATTCAAAGAAAATTTAAAATCTATTTCCTTCCAAAATCTGAACACCTACCAGAATGTGTGCAAGTTTTCTAGTAGGAGAATCAAGGGTACCTGACTAAGTATATTAAGGCAGCATAGGAACCTGGCTACTTGTAAGTTCCAATTTCAGTTTAAAACCAGAAACTCTTCTCTTCAGAGCCACACAGAGATTGCAGATACTGAACCTGGGTTGGTTTCAAGGCTTCTTACACAGCTATGAAAATCTTAGTCATAACAGAGAACTTATTGCCTTGGTTCCTCCAACAAAAAGTAATAATATTCACAAAAATAGTTGATAACTGTTCCTTTTCAGGATAAGCTGACCATCACAGTGTCAATATGATGTCACCAAAAAGCCCCTAGTTGCAGTAGGCATGAAGGACAGGAAGATGAGGCAGATAAACACACAGACTCAGGGAAGCTGCAGCCCATGGAGAGGAATCCATGCAGGAGCAGGGTTTCTGTCAGTAGCTGTGACCTGTGGAGGAACCAAGCAGGAGTGGTCTGATCCCTAAAGCCTGTTTGATCTGAAAGGGCTGAATTGCATGGAAAAGGACTCACATTGGAGTAATTCCTGCAAACCTGCAGATTTTGGGAAGGGTATACATTGGAGAAGTTTGCAAATGGTTGTGTCCCTTGTGAGGGACCTGACTCTGGAGCAGGGGAACAGCCTGGGAGAGAGGGCAGGGCAGAGGCATAAGTGTCATGAACTGACCCCAATCCCATTCCCCATCCCCTCTGTGCTGCAGAAGACTCAGGAGTGAAGTGCCCAGGAACATGTGGGGAAGTGGGTGAAGGTGTTTTTTTTTAGTTTTGCTTTTTCTTCTTGCTATCCTACTCTGTTATTAATTGGCAAAATTTAAATTAATTTTCCCCAAGATGAGTTTGGTTTACACATCAGCTGTGACTGCCCTTTACTTAACCTGTGATCTTTTCAATTCCATTTTCTCTCCTTGTTCCACTAAGGAGGGAGAGTGCTAGGACACCTTGTTGCACACCTGGTGAACAGCAAAGTTTCTGCCCCCACAGTGAACTGAATTTTGGTAAAGTTAGTCCCAGTAGTGTCTCCAGAGGACTTTAATATCACTTAACTTCAGATGCTTAACCAGTCTGACAGTGGAAATGTTCCTATCTGAGCCAGTGACCTCAGTTTCTTTTATGGTAGTCAGGGAGGCAAAATTTGTTGAAATGGATAAGTGGGCATTCTCAGGCAGAATTCATTGTATTGATATGAATTTTTTCCCTAAATATTTCCATTTTCCCTTATTCATCATGGAGAAAGCTTGGACAGCCAGTTCCAATATGAGCCAGCAGTGTTTTATACCTGATTATGCAATCTCATGAAATAGCAGGTATTTTTTCACTACAGGTGGGCTCTGATGATCTTGGATCTTTAGCTTCTGTGCTTCACAGGAAAAGAAATAATGAAGAGATGTAATATCTCCCCATTACCTCAACCGTCACTGGGGTTATGAAACTGCTCTTTTGCAATACTTTCAGGTTTGTTCTTGGAGGAATGCAGATCTCCAGGCTAGGTCTTGCAACAGCTACTTGCTTACTCCAATACTAAACTAGTGCTCAACCACTTTCTTTAGCAAGAATAGGGAAAGCTTGGCCTGATGTACATTCCAGAAAGATGAATTTCTACTCAGGAAACCCAGCTGTTCTTAGGCAGACAGTGCACAGTCAGGCACTTCACTCTCTATCAGGAATTTATCACTCATTCAAACACTGTTGGTCTCTCCTTTTTTTTTTTTTTTCTTCTTGGTAGAAAGGCTGTTTATCAAACAGAAATCTGACTGCTTCCCTCAAAGAGTTGATGGCATGAGCTGAGATCAAAAAAGTGTCCTTTTGTCTGAATTCAGAGACTTTCATGGAACAATATGGAATCTTGAAATTCTATCCAAGTGGTAGAAAGTGTGATATTTAAAGGCTTTCTGAAATTATGCTAGTAACTTAAACTTTAAGAAACTCTAGCTTATTTTGTGAAAATTTGAAATTTCTCAATTTGAAACATAGAATGGTTTGGGTTGGAAGGGACCTTAAAGATCATCTTAAAGTCAAAGCCCTGTGCAATAAGCAGGAACATCTGCAGCTACATTGGGCTCCTCTTCATCTAACCTGAACTGGAACTTCCAGGGATGAGTCATCCACAACTTCTCTGGGCAAATTGTGACAGTGCCTCATCAACCTTATTGTAAAGAAAAAAGGTCTATCTTATGTCTAATGGAAATCTACACTTGATTTTAGCAGTGCTTGTTTATTTGGGAGTGGAATGTCATTTCAGTACAACATATGGAGTATTTAGAACATTAATGCAAGTCTGAACCATTAATCTCATCTCTCACTGGAATTGCTATATGAGAATGTCAAGCATTTCAAAGTTGGTTTTTGGCTTAACTCATTCTTCCCAAGCCTAAATCTCATGTCTTGAAGACAACTGTCACATAAGTCACAGCTGACTGTGATTTTATTTTAGATAAAATAGCTCACTCACATTGCCATCTCCCTGACAACATCCAGAAGTCTGTTCCTATTCTTACCAGAATTATCAGCTTTGCTACTGAGTTCTATACCTTGGTGACAAGTAAGGAATCTCTAAGTGCAGGGAAACAGGCATTTCCCAGCTCAAAGACCTTATAATTCACTTACCATAAGGGCAGCCCATTGATTCCAACCTTTGGAAAAGGAGTTTTCTGTTCACTCTTAAGCTGTTTTATCTAGACCACATATTCTTATACTACTTTGCTGTAGCCTTTGAAAGCAGTTCCTTGATTTCAGCTGTTCTCTTCCCTGGTGTAGAACAGTGATTACAGGAATATGGGAAATCAGTATGGAATTCAGCTTCCATGTTCCTTAACAATGTAAGGCTGGCATCTTAAAAGAGTAGCTTGTCTCCAAAACTCTCTGTAGAGGAGATTTGAGAACTGACTTAGGCCAGATGTTAATTAACAGAAAACTAAAAATAAGCATAATGAATCCCAATAGCAATATCTAATTCAAATCAGGTCAATTTTACTGGTTATTACAGCTACATATAGAAAAAAAAATGTCCTGAGAAGAAATACAATTTGCTCTTCATTGTATTCCAATGTTCAGGAACAATAACACAATGGTGTGACTGTTTAGCCAGTGACTTATAAGAACACATTTTGTATTTAGCAATTTAAAAAAAGAAATCAGTATTTTTTTTTAAATGGAGAACCCCACTGTTAAACATCTCTCCAGCTAATGTTTAATAACTACCTTGCTTTATCTTGTACTAATCTTGACAATAATTAACCCGAAACAACTGCAGTTTTTTAATATAGAAACGTTTATTTTGACATGTTGAATTTGCCTGTTAAATAAAGGCTAAAGAGTTAAAATCATGATGCTCTTGAGTGAAAAAATGAAGAAACTCTATTTTTTTTCTCTTCTTTGGAGCCTAAGGGCACCTTCCCTTGTGAGGAGTCATCTCCAGCGGGTGAGGTTACAACATGCTGGGTTTGGCTGGGACACAAACTGATCTCCCACAAAGATTTAGAGCAGCTCTGAAGCAGCAACAAGCATAAATCACACGGAGGTGTTTTGTTTGACTTTCTGCAAATCAAAGGCTCCAAGAAGGGCTGGAGTTGTTCCTGAGGGATATCGTACTGGAGAGTTGATGGCCACAACCATGGGTAGAGTAGAGTCCAGTCTTCTTAGGAAAGAAATCTGAGTTATGTGGGATGCTCGCAGAGGCATGAAGGATTGACAGATGAGTGAGATAAACCATACAGCACTAGGATTTTGGCCTTGATACATGTGTTAGAAGCATAAATGTCTTCTTCAACCCCTAATTTCCTGGAAAAGAGCAGATGCCTACACTGTCTGAGCATGGCATCAACAGCTACAGCTGTTGGCCTGGACAGTCAACAGTAGCCAAGCAAACAGAGTCTGATTAACACATTTCTTTATCAGATATTTTAATCTGCTAATGAAAAGATCATATCCTAAAACATTTTAAAAAGAAAAGAAAATGTAATGTATCATTGTTGAGATCATAATTCTTTGCCAAATCTACACTATGCTCCAGTTAGAGCAGTTTTACTTAATGAAGACATGAATTAAGAGGTGGAAAATAATGTATTGTGCTGTATGTAAAATGAGGAAAATCATGCATAATGCTTCCCCTCATTTGTACGTATTACATTTGCGATTGTCAAAAACAGGATTAACTATCCCTCTTGGGTTGTGCATTCCAAAATGCTTAATCTATTCTCCCCTTGATACAACAGAATAACTCCCATTCATACACAAGCATACCGAGAAAAAAAAAAAAAATCTAACCTGCTTCCCATCTCTCATTAATTTTCTACAATTTTTTATAAGCACCCCAAATCCCTGCACTTCTCATTAGTGGAGAAAATAATTCACACATATAAAGTGCTGCATAATGAAATCCAAGTTCAAGGGTGGTGGTGGGGAAAGAGACCTTGTTAAGATCCAGAACACATGCAATAGTTAAATGTATATGATTACACTTCAGATCTCTTGAGGGTCAGAAACTCCCAGCATTAATTCCTGAAAGTTTCTGACACCTGCTGAAAGGAGTGAAGGAAGTGCAGGGAAGGGTCTGGAGCAGTTGTCAGCTGATTGTCAGCTGATGATTCATCTAATTTTCTTCTAGGCACTTCACTTCACTCTGTACCCCACTCAGGAGGTGGTGAGGCCCTGGCACAGGTTGTCCAGAGAAGTTGTGGAAGTCCCATCCCTGGAAGTGTTCAATGGTAGGATGGGACCCTTAGCAACCTGGGATAGTGGAAGATGTCCCTGCCTGTGAGAGGGGGTTGAAGCCAGGTGATCTGGAAGGTCCCTTCAACCCAATTAATTGTGTGATTCTGTTGTTCAAAGTTCAACATACTCCAGAATCCTCATTTTGCCAGTGGAAAGCTAGAAAAAAATTCCCATCTGTGTATTGGATACTCCAATCTACATTCCCTGATGGCCTCAAGAAATGCTCAAGAAGTTCATGACAGTTTATCTGGTCATTCTTGAATCGTTTGGGTTTTTCTGTGCAGCCTGCCAATTCAAAGATAAGAAATGCCTGAAAGAACTTTTTTGAAATCCATTGTGTGATTTCCTGAATAATAGCCCTGGTTCTATTTCATTTCATTCATCAAGTGAGCAGAGAGACAGTAGGGCAACACTCTAAATAGATAATGTCATCCCACATTTTGCAACACCCAAGTTCTTTAACAAGGTTTAGATTTTCTCACCCAACTTTAGGCACTTAACTGAGAGGCTTAATTCAGGGCTATCATCACATTATCTTTCCTCTGTAGACATGGAAAAAGATCGATGCCTCCAGGGGTAATCCTGGCCAGATTACAGAAGGAATCTCTTTGCTTCCCTAACTCTAGAAAATGTCTATTTGGGTCTTATTCTCCAGAGCTCAGATAGTTAAGGTAAGGTGAGATGAATAGCAAGAGGATTAACAAATAAAAATGGGTCTTGACTATAGTTTTGCCTAAGTCTCATTAAGACACTTAAGGATTTACAATGAATCAAAATGTTACAAATTCAAGGGAATTCAGATAAATTAATCTGGTTTTATCCTGATACTACCTTTTTTTATTCCTGTTCTCTTTACTATATTTTTAGCACAGGGAATAAAGCTGCATTGGCTAAGAAAAGTGCAGGTTAAACACTGGGTTGTTTAAACAAAAGATACTGGGTTTTCATTCTTCAAAGCCATAATATTTAACATGATTAAACAATCACTAAAAAATCCATGTGAGGAGTAACACAGAATCATAGAATGGTTTGGGTTGGAAGATACATTAAAAACAATTTTCTAACCCCCTGGCATGGGCCAGGACACTTTCCACTAAACCAGGTTTCTCAGAGGAGTACAATAAATGTAGGCAGGTGTCTTATGGTCCTGTGATCCCACTTACCTTAAACAACATAAGAAATTAGACTGAAAGCAATTTGTATAGTATAAAAATATATTCTAATTATGTCTCTGTTAGAAAAAGAATTCTCACTACAAAATATTTATGCATTCTGAATAATTTTTCCATTTTTGCCTTCCACTTGTTTAAGCACTGCAAATTTTTTTTCAATGTGATTAGGAACACTTTCAGAAAAAATGCTTTGGAAGAATAAACACATAAACATCCATGAGTGTTCCAAATCAATCATGAGTATTTCAGAGATATGACAGCACTGGGGCTTTGTGGAATGCAGCTCACTGTTATCAGCTGCATTGCCATGTGAAAAAGCAATATTCACACTTCTGATTTATCTGATGATAACTCAAATTATCTCACTTTAACAGTTAAAAACCTATGCAAAAACGTGAATCAAATACCAGTTATCCTGGTACAAAAGAATTTGATTTCATCTGTCATACAGGAGATCAGAATCCTGCTTAGTCTTTGAATCTTATTGAAATTTACATTATGTCATTGGCCAGAACATTTCGGACCATCTGCAGGCAGATATATCCTGCTAAATCTGGGAATGTGAAAGTCCTTAAATGTATGAAATTGTACAAAAACTCGCTTATATTACATTAGGATGCATATGTGGTGTATTTATATTCTATACACATTTTGACTTTCCATTTTATTAAGCAAATAAAATAGTGCCTATGGTAGTGCAAATTTTTATAGCTGTGTTTTCTCACTCTGATTCTCCATTTCATGTCCACACATCAGCAGGGACTTAACAGGACCTGAGACACAGAAACTGTGAGTGGACA
Source organism: Urocynchramus pylzowi (assembly GCA_013397555.1). NCBI lineage: Eukaryota > Metazoa > Chordata > Aves > Passeriformes > Fringillidae > Urocynchramus > Urocynchramus pylzowi. The sequence continues at coordinate 62,469 of VZRH01000836.1, forward strand.
AAAGACACTTTAAGAACCTACAAACCAACAACCAGAAAAGCCTTTTAGCTGTAAGTCAGCAGACTTTTATGTCAAGCTTGGCTGACTAATTATTGCTTATAATTTGCATTAGGATTAATTAACTAATTAGAGAGGAATGTCTGAAGGCAAAGTTATGGCTCTGCTTGTCAAGCTGAGGACTTTAATTATTCTGATATTTTTAATTATAATCAGCTGCTGAATGAATATTACATTGTCAGCTACTATAGCTGGAGCTGCAGCGGGTCGGGGAGCTGAAGGAATTGTGGGTATTGTACCACCACTTCACCTGGAACCACGGAAAGGTATTGCCAACTAGGCAAATATAATAGGAAAGCCTTCTGGCTTCAGTACTCTTTAAAAGTCTGTACACAGCACTATGCAAACTGTGGCAGTTCAGGGTTATGTGTCCTTTTAAGAATAAAGGAGCAACTTTTTCTCGGGAACATTCCCAAGCCTTTATTCTTTTTTTGTTTAAATGCCTTCTTGGTGAGCCAGAATTGTCTCTTGGTCCCTTAGCTTAATGCATATTGCTTTGGTAAACTTAATGTACAAGGGACAGTAAAGAAAACAGCCCAGACCTGGTACAATAAAAAAGCATTTTTTTTCTACCCTCATGTCTCTGGTATGATTTAGGTGGTGATTTAAGGCATGCTGGACCATCATGGTGCTGAGAACATCAGTATCAAAGTTTGGACCTAAATCAGGTGACAGGATTGCACCTTTTGACATTTAAAGGCTTGAATTTCAGCATAGAAACAACCAGAGGAGTAATTCTAAAGTCTCCTCTGGCCCTTAGCTAATCTATTCCCCCAAATTCCTGTTTTTAAAATGTGGGTGTTGAAGCAGAGGCTGTGAGATTGTATCTGTTGGGGAAAGGATTTAGGAACCCCAAGATGTCCCTATTCCAGTCGCAGAAGATTTTCAGTGCTGCAAGGAGAAGCCCTATCCATTGCAGAACAGCATTGTTTCTGAGACACAACATATCTGATTTGTTTGCCAAGACTTCTGTGATATCTTGGCTTAAGGGCTTGATCTCACAACCCTGTCAGGAGTAAGTTTGTTCAGCAATTTACTGAGGCCACTCCTCTCCTGAGTCTTTCAGTGATAACCATCACCACAGCATATGGACACTTCATTATTCTTAACAGATACAATCTCACAACCCCTGTGTCAATACTCACATTTTAAAAATGGGAAGTGGGGAATAGATTAACTAAGGGCTGGAGCAGACTTCACTACAACTCTTCTGATTATTACTTTGCTGAAATTTAAGCCCTTAAACATCAAAAGATGAAATCTTGTCACCTGGTTAAGGTCCAAACTTGGATACTGATATTTTCAGCATTTGGAAATTGATGGTTCAGCATGTTTTAAATAACATCTAAAATTCTCTGTACTATTTCTAAAAATTTTGGTCTGCCTAATACTTTCCTACTCTTATTGACCAGGCACATTTACCGGGCAGTCTAACCTTGACTTTGTTCTGCCAAGAGTATAAGGACTCAGTATGGAATACCAGATGTTTGGGGATGCAATTCGTCTCCCTGAAGGGATGCAAATATTATTACTTCCTGTTTCTGAAAGGATGAAGTGTGAGATTGAAATTCAAGGTGCTAAGCACCCTGATGTAGATTAAGCTCATATCTTTGATCCTCTGAGCATTTTGGTTGCCAGGCTATTCTTGGGTACTTGAGGAGGAGAGAACACAAAATCCAATGAGTATATAGGAAAAAGTTTAGAGGAATGCTAACTCAGGCTGGTAGTTAGGATGTTCAGCTGAGAAGGGGTCACAATTCTGAAAAAAAAATTCTCCAGAGGCATGAGTTTGTTACATTAGCTTTCAGGGATCAGGGAATCAACATAATCCTGGAGACAAGACCATGGAGTACTTCACACTTCTCTTAACTGTGTATAGTGAAAGCAACACTTGATGTTTCAATAGAATTGAAATGTAAGTATTAAATTTAGGATTAGGCAGTCCTAAAAAATAAGCAAAATCTGTCATTGCCAAGGGATTAAAGACTTGGCCTGCAGCCTAATTTGGCAAAAATTGAAGGTGAATGAATCCCACACCAAATCTCTCTTTGCCAAGTCTTCTCAATGACTTCTGTTCAAGGTGCAGAGAAATAAGTTTCCCAGAGTGCAAGGAGTCTCACACAAGTTCTAAATATGATACAGATATGTAGATCAGTCCCCACTCACTACAGAGGGACTCCAGGATAATTTCATCCCAGTCTGAGACAGTTCAGTTAGATGGGATGAACCTAGGTGCACATATAAGCCCAATTAAGATTTACAAAACAGTCAATTCTACTAATTTACCTGCTTCTCCTAATTAAGTGGGGGTAGGAGTCACCTGACTTAACATTAGCCACACATCCTACCTTCTCCTCACAGACAATGGAAAATTTTCCTTTTATACCTTCACTCATTTAATACTACAGAAAATTCCCGAAAGAGCACAAAAGGATCACACCGCATATCTGTGAAGTGAAACAGGTAAAAAAAAATTCTAATTTTTTCAGGTAGGAGATAATTTGAGAAGTGCAAATTGCATTAAATAGAAAATTCATGAAAGAAAAGATTTGTCAGTCTATAGATGAGATTTAGACAGACACCTCTTAAGAAGATTGAAGCCCAAGATCGCAAATCACCCGTGACTGCCAAATCTGAGTTTATTTCTGAATTGTATTTTCAGGGAAGTTCTGAACAAAAGACCAATGACATAATTCCAGATTTTGAATGCATATGTATGCAAAATATGTAGACTACAATGCTGGATCTCAAATGCAGATCTCCCAAGGTCCCATTATAAATGTTCAGAAGATTAAAGTCTTGAATTGAAGTCTCAGAAAAGGAATTTCGAAGGCTTCCTAAATCCCAGAGTAGGTATTTATGGACCATATTCCCCAATTAAAAAATCCCTCATGTTCCCATGCGTTTGTAGGACCCTGCCTTAAAAGCCAGACAAGCAAACAAACAAACGAAAGCAATAAAAACCAACCCAGCAATTGCTTTGGCTGGACACAGAACATAAAGGTGAACAAAATCTGCTGGAAAAAACCCTTCTTCCTCACTCTATTTATTAAATAGCTTCAAAAGCAAAGGTAAACCAAAAAGTTCTTCCTGGTCATCTTGTGGATGTACAAAAAATAATCCCACAGATAGTCATCCATTTTAACTCCCCAGTGCACAAATTATTACCTCACACTCTTGTTTGACCTTATACTGTTCTCAGTTCTTCCCAGTGGGAAGTTTTGGTGAGAAGAGCAGTTTTCCAACATTATTTGGAATTCCCAAAGTGAAGATATTTTGACTGTGCTGTTTTTTGTAACCCTGCACATTTAGGCAGGGGTCTTGTGTGCCCCAGCAAAGAGGGGTGGAAAACCACAGAAGGTAGATTGCCATGGGATCATGTATTTCTCCATTAGTTTGTACTAAGACAACAAAATTCAAAGGTTTTTTTCACAATGTTTGGAAGCTTTGAGTAATTCCTGTTGAAAAAAAAATTGCTTATATGCTTACATAGCCCTCTCCTCAATAATCATATGCAAACAAATGTACTAAAAAAAAAAAGGCAGAAAATGTGTAGCATTTCTATGTATTTCCTAATTAAAAAAAAAAGAAGATATTAATACCATTTTTTGATCCATGCTCTTCTCTCAACACTGTATAAAATAATTGTGTGTGTGTACTCTGAAACGTATATTTATATTTAAGAAATTAAGGGATAACATCATGCTGGCAAGATATTTACTCAGAGCATACCTCCAAAAAGCAGAATATGTTATAGTCCAAATGTATGCACATGTTTAAAAAGTTAATGTTTTAAGCTTTCTGCCTTCTAGCCAAGTATATCTAATCTAATTAGTGCTTTCCAGCCAAACATGGCCATAAGCAGGCCCAGAGTACTTCAACGACTCTTTAAAAGACACTGCTCACCTCAGGCCTTTCCTGCTCCTCAGTCTATCCAAAAATTTTGAATGTACCTTGCAAAATGTGACTTAGTTTTGTGAGTTTGTCACTGTTTAACTCAGTATAGCTACAAGTGAGCTTAAAATGTCCAGACTTAATCTTGTGTATGAATTGTCCTATACCACACTGAGCAAACAGAACATCAGGTATCCTGCCATGAGAGCAATCCAAAATATTTGGGAGCATTTGTACACTGGTTTAGTGGAAGGTGCTGCTGCCCATGGCAGAGGATTGGAACCAGAGGACCTTTGATGTCCCTTCCAAGCTAAACTATTCTGTGGTTTTATGAAAATTTCAAAGGTACACACTAGCCAGTCCTTTAAAACATTTCTGTTCTGGGTATGAAAATATTATTATGAAACAGAAAAAACAATAGATGAAGTGTGGACATTCATGACATGGAAAAGAAAATGAAGAAATTGTTGGAAAAGGTGGAATTCACCTAATAGAAGTAAGTAGTTGACCCTTTCAGATAACAATTTGTGATGGTGGGTAGCACACCAAGGGCTCCAACAGACTACACAGATTGACCTGCCCATAGATCATTAAATATGCTGCAAAAAAATGTAGATATTTGGGGTAGGGCCCCTCTTTACCTACTGAATATATTGTTAAGAACTAACTTTTAGTTGGTTCTAAAAGGTGAGGTGAAGTAACAACTTGTCACGTGTCTCTTAAATGCACACAGAATCACAGTAGGGGTGGAAAGCACCACAGTGGCTCATCTGGTCCCACCTCCCTACTCAAGCAAGGCCATCCCAGAGCACAGGGCACAGGGTTGTATCCAGACAGTTCTGGAATATCCCCAGTGAGGAGACTCCACTCCCTCTCTGGACAATCTGTTCAGTGCTCGGTCACTGCACAGGAAAGTCCTTCCTCATGTCCAGGTGGAACTTGCTGGGATCAGCTCCTGCCCGTGGCTCTGGTGCCACTGCTGGGCCCTGGAGCAGAGCCTGGGCCCTGCTCTGCCCCTCCCTGCACACAGGGACACCCAGGGATGAGGGCCCCTCTCAGCTGGGTCTCCTCTGGAGGCTGAGCAGCCCCAGCTCCCTCAGCCTTTCCCTGCCAGGGAGATGCTCCAGGCCCTCCATCATCTTTGTAGCCTCTGCTGGACCAGTTCCAGAAGCTTCATGTTTCTTTTGTACTTGGGAGCTCAGAACTCACTGAAAAGAAACTTGTTTTTCCCTTCTCTGAGCATCTCAGAAACATAAAACATCAATACAAAAAAAGTAAAAGCATCATAGTTCTGCAGCTACAAAGAAAAACATTCTTTGGTAGTTTGAAATTTGTTATATTGACTTTTTCCATAGCTTTGGGAAATAAAAGCAAAATATTTAGTTAATAGAAACAAAATACTTTGTAGACTTACTTCCAAAAAGACTTAGAGGCAAGAGAAGGCCTCCACTATTGTCACTTTTTGTGACCCAGATTGGACTAGAGAGAAAAAAACTGTCTTTAAATCTAAGGAATATAAACTAATTGGTTTTGGTGCTTTCTGATTTGTGATGGGGAGAAGGGAGGAGGTGAAAGGGGAGGAGTTATTGATCAATAGATTTTTACCTTTTCTTCAGCTGCGAAAAAAGTTTTCATAAATCTGTAAATGTATGTACTAGGTGAATAAGGTAAAGATCACTAAATGGTGATTTCTGCCAAGGGCCAAGGAAAATTGTATGGATTCATTCTGGAATCATCAGAGATTTGCTGCTTTGCTGCATGTGATCATGGTTATCAAGTCCAACCTTTGAAAAGGACATCAGGAGATCCATGTATATAGACAGAGGAGGATTCATTTTTTTTTTCCTTACAAGCTGTGTCTTAGCTGAAACTGTTCTTCACTGCATTGATAGCACTCTGATGTTTGTGGCTGTCAAATTTCCTAGGAAGTTTAAAAAACTGCTAATTATGGATTTATTTTGAATTAAATCCAAAGGCATTTTATTCTGACAAAATTAAATTATTTGGCTTTGAATCCAACAATTGACACATTTTCAGTATTTTTCACATTTTCTAGAGGAATAAAATAAAATTTAAAGAATTATCTTAATAAAAACTCAAGGAAGAGAGATGTCTGTTAGGGAAAAAAGAAAATTGTAGAATTATAGAATCACAGAATGGTTTGGGGTTGGAAGGATCTTAAAGTCCGTTCTGTTCCAGGTCTCCTGCCATGGGCAGGGACAACTTCCACTATCCCAGGTTGCTCCCAGCCCTGCCCAAGCTGGCCTTGAACATTTCCAGGGATGGGGCAGCCACAGCTTCTCTGGGAAACCTGTGCCAGTGCCTCACCACCCTCACAGGGAACAATTTCTTCCTAGATGTGCAAGAGGAGCTTTCATGTATCTTTAAAAAGATGGCTAAATATTTTTCACTCTCCAAAAGAAAGAACTCAGTAAAATCAAGCGGACTTTGAGAGATCTCAGTACCTGATTTTTCATTTTATATCAGTTTTATGAATGAAAGAACCTCACCTTACCAAATGAAAGAAGCTGCCGAATTAACCAATGAACTTTCCTTGATCTGTTTCCTGGCAATTTCACAGAATAATGGAGTCATTAAGGCTGGACAAGACCTCCATGGTCATCAAGTCCAACCTTTGAAAAGGACATCAGGAGATCCATGTATATAGATAGAGGAGGATCCATTGCAGTCTGGGTTGAAAAATAGTAAATCATCAAGAATTTTGTTGTGGAACATTATGGTTACTAGACTGAGTGATACTAAGGGAGAAGGGAAAAAAGAAATCCAGATGTGTCCAGGGTTAGAAAACAGACAAGTGAGAAGGGGCTGACATGAAAGTCAAGGGTATAAATTTGTTTCCACAGGTACCCTGGGGTCACCACACCAATCTTCCCCTGGTAGTTTGATTCACTCACATCAGGTAATCACCACCTCCTTCTCTTCAGGGTGCTTATTTTTCATTGCTAATGGAGGCCTCTAATTGCAATATTCTCAAAATTTTGGTGTGGTGCTGTCAAACAGCACCAGTGAGAAAGCCTGCAGGCAATGCCATCCCCACAATGAGTCTCTCCCATCACCAGGCATTCTGGCATCTTTACATCCCTAAAAATTAAAACCTACAAAATTAATCATTTCCCTTAGATAGCTAGATAAATCCTTGCCTGCAAGATCTGTGTGCTGGGGGTGTTCCTTAATGCCATATAAATGCTTAGCCATGGGCTTGCCTGGGTAATCACGCCTAAACTCTGCCCTGGAGGCAACCATCCCTGGCACTGATGAGCCACTGGAAGGAGCATATTGCGTGTTTAGATTAAATATAACTTGCAGACCTTTTCCCTGGAATTATCTGCTCTAAGAGGTACTGTTTGGGTCTATTTCTGTTTTATTCAAACTGAAAAATAAGATCTCTTATCCATCATAGGTGCTGTTATACCAAATGGACCTGTGGTATAAAAAAGAAATTAGATTTCTAGCATTGGTAATTATAAACCTTTTCCAAAAATTTTTTGAGCCAACTCACATACCTTAGGCTGTAAAATGAATTATATTTTGTGGTGTGCTGGCAAGGACCTTGGGATATTTTTCACCTTCTTTTATTGCTCTGAAAAAAAACATCAGGCAGACATTTGCTGCACAAAAGATTTCCTGGGCAGGGATATTGGGGGACTATTAATTCCTCTCATCTTCAAAGGTACTTCCAATGCATTTTGATTTTCTTTTAGAAAAGTGCAACTAAACAAGAGAGAACATGTTTTACGTGACTTTTGCCCTGGATTCTCAGAGAAGGGATTCTATCCTATAGGATATCTATATAAGATACGGAATAGCCATTAAAGAACTAATTTTATGTTTTCCCCTCTTCAAGCATTCAATACAAAGGAAAATTCCCTTCTCTCATATTCTTTGCCCAGATGAAAATTCCCCGCACTTTTGTCCATGTAAACACAGAATTAGTCTCCTGCAAGTTTAGGTGGTGGCAGTTCCTGAACACAGTCATATTTTGCAGATAACAGGATTAGCTTGGATGTGGGTAATAAGTTGGTGAATCTCCCCCTGGCCATTTCTCAACACTGTGAGAGCACTAATCCTTTATGCTTTGATGTCTTCTAGTTTTCCATCAGGTGCAGCTCGGCACTTTTGTCCTGGGGCAGTCAGCGCTCTTATAAGATCTCATAGTGTCCTCATTAGCTGCGCCTATTTACCCAGCCAGCCTGTTGAACCCAATTTATAGTTTATGTGATTAATTCCCAAAGTACAGTAAACCCTAGCTTTAAGGCTCTCTATTATATGACTGCATCTCATATAAGGGCAAACACTAGCTACTGCTCTTTTGTTATATGGCTTCACTATATATATAAAACTGCAATAATTTTGCTCTGAACTACACTTTAAACATCATTATATGTATGTTCTTTCAGACATGAAGCCTATAAAAATGATGCAAGTTGGATCATAAAGAAGCATTCATGCACAAGAGTAATTTTTGGTTGTTTTCTGGTTCTGTTTTAAAAATCCATGTCTTTACCATTTTATATTAAAATTATTGATATTGTTGAAAAAGTCCCATAATTTAGAACTGTTTACCCATGGAACTGCAGGTGACAAAGGCTTAGCAGTCAAAGTAGTAGCCCATAACCACTGGCACAGTTTTTTTTCTTAAACATGCGGGGTTTGTAGATAAAAGACTTACATTGTGAATTTTTATGCAGTCATTTAAGTCAACTGATGACATCTGTCAGCTCTGCTGCATTTCCTCCTATAGGGATATGAACTAGGTGAGTTGGATCTCTGGTAATTTGCATGTGAAAGAACACTGTACCTTTTTTTAAAATAGATGATCATTTCCAGCTCTCTCTCCTCATGGGTTCATAGAGAGAGGCATCCTGCAGGTCCTTTATAAAAATTTTTCCAGCCTCTAGTTTAAAAAAAAAAAAAACTCCACAGCTGCTTGGAAGTCTCAGTTACACTGGATGATCCCCATCACAGAAGCAGAACACAAAACCAGAAAATTTCAAAGTATTTTGCCTAAGACATTCCAAGTCCTGAGCAGGGAGGAAAAGAGAAAAGCTCTGTTGAAAGGGAACATTCAGTGGGAGCACAAGTAATCAAAGTTTTTTGTTTAAACAAAGAAATCCAACTTGCCCAATGAAGACCACATCAGAAAAAGTTATGACACCTACCAAAAAATAGTGCAAATATCAGAAGGCAAAATTGTTACTTTAAAACACTTTGCACAAATGGGAAACATCTATCTCTGGCCACTGGAAAGCTAATTTTCATTTTAAATGAGGTTTGTTTTGTTCGGTAGTCTTATTCTTGTCTGATAACTGGCATGAGATTCCAACTGGCCACAAAATATCCTTCTTTCCTGGAAACCCCAGGGAAGGTAGGCTGGAACTCTGTGACCTTCCCTTAAGCTACTTAATCAATACATCTTGAACTTGACCTGGAGTGATGAACCACCTGGAAGGGCAAGAGAATTATTTAAACCTGAAGCCCTTTTGGCTGTTGGTATTTCCAATGAGACCAATCTACATTGATGCCTATCTACAAGGATCTGGTCAGGGACATCCAACATGGATATGCTCCACAGATTTATATGTATATAGAATCTGATAACTAATATTTATTTATACATATTAGTTAGGTGCACATGAATATATATATTTATACATAAAATGAACCAAAACAAGAGATGCTAAGGCATTTCATTGGAATATAAAGGCTTTATGCCTCACTCTTCCCCATTTCACTTTGTTTCTGCAAATGAAGCAGAGGGAATTCCTGTTGACTGAGACTTAGGCCCAAGATGGAAATGTTTGGCTACAAGAAGTTTTCATCAAAAAGAATTGATCAGTATTCTGGCATATCAGTGAGGCAATTTCTGATTTTTTCATTGAACCTAATTTGAGCTTTATTGAGCATAAATTTAAGCTTCTTTAAACAGAGACTTTTGATGCAAATGACATTTTCAGTTCTTGGGCAAATGTCTTGGGCATGGCCATGCATGATGGGACAATGGCATGTGCTGAATGTTTCAGCTGTTCCTGCCCACTAAGTCTGTCATGCCCTAAAAACTTTTGACCCACAGATTGCTTGTGTGCATTTGTTTCTGCACAGAGTTCTGGAGAGGAACTGTTTCTTCTTGAAATCTTTGCAACAAACTTTTTTTAAATGTAGAAAACCAGTTTGACATAATTGTATTTATGTATATAATTTTTATAAATAGGCACATTTAATTCTCTATATAAGTGGCGTATATATATATATATTTGAAACATTTTGTATTTATAATTTTATAGGAAGAGGCAGAGTACATCACTAAAAAACAAACACTTCTATTATCATTTTGAACAAGTAGGAATAAAACAACCTGAATCAGGCTTCTCTGCCAGTAAAATGGTATGGGTTAGTTTTTATTGTCCTAGTGACCTTATGCTAAGAAATTTATTTTTCCTTTATTGAGTTGAAATGCTTTATAGGACCTAGGCAGGAAACTGTGACACTTGAGCTGTCTCAGTGTACATTAAGCTACTTTTTTGAGATACTGAATAATTGCCACTCAGAAATTGTGAACACCAGCAGTTCTGAAGTTCAAAAGCTGACCTATCACAGCATTGCACAATAAGCATGTTTTCCTTCCTCCTCTAATGTTCAGTTTTGCATTGACTACTCTGAAGGATACATCATGTCTTGGAATATATTCAGCAAAATTAATAAGTCCAATAAAAGAAGCAGATAACCTTATCAGTATTTCCTTGTGTCGGATCGTAGACTGAGGAAATGAGCATTTGTATGAGCTTTTATAAAACTCTGTTTCTTCAATAATATTGCTGAGTATATAATGGGAAATGAAAAAAGGAGATTGCATATGTAATGGAAATTTTCTGATTTGTATTCAAAATGCATGTTCACAGATACTTTGTAATATTTACCAGTTCTAGTGAGCAGCACCTTGTTTCTCAATATTCTGTAAAAAAATGACCTGCAATGAGCTTTCAGTAAATTAATGATCCATAAATAAGGAATATGTTGCAGGGTTTTTCGCAAAAGTTTCAACTGAGATTTTCAAGAATGTGTAATAAATTTACTTAGGTATCCTAGGGAGTGATTTATTTCATTTTACAGTAAGTGTCCTGTTGGTCCTGGTGATGTCAGAAAGTTCCCCCTGTGGGAATGGTGTCAAAGCACTGGTATGAAGAAATTATGTATTATTGCAATAAAATTCCTTGTAATCTTTGTACTGCAGGTGCTATGAGTCGAAAATTTAATACAAAGGGCAGAAAAGATTATTGGTACAATAATAACAAAAGAAGAGAAGTGTTTCATATGTTTAGAATGGTTTTCGCCCAATGATCTCTTGAGGCTTTATGAAGGAATTTGGATGACAACGCCACTACCCCAAAAACCAGAAGCAGCAGCACCATTCCAGAACATACAATGAATTGTATGGAACCAGGAATCAGGAAAAAAGTATCATGTCTGTATGGGACTATGTTGTTGCACATTGCACAAATAGATCTGAGAGGATAAACTAAAGGTGAACATCTATTTCTTTGTGGGGAAAAAAATCAGAATAGCTTGCTCTTGAAAAATTTATTTTTGCTACTATTTTTCATGTTTTTCCTGGAAGTTTAAGATTCTGGTATAGGTACTGGATCTCATGGTCTTTCTGAATTATAGTGTGTAATCTTTGCTCACTTCTAATGATGATTGAAAATCTACTTAAGATCAGCTCTTACTGTCAAGAGTAACCAAGCAGATTGTACTGTAATTGCCACATGTTTATTGTCTGGAGGCAGTCTAAGTAGAATCATAGCACCATGGAGTATCCTGAGATGGAAGGGACCAACAAGAATAATCAAGTCCAATTTCTGGCCCTGCACAGGAAAACTCCAGGAATCCCACCATGTGATAAAAGTCCTTTTCCTCAAAGGAAAAAGCAGATATTCCTTTCTGAATCCTCAAGGCAATTTTGATATACATTTTCAATTTTTATTAAAGGAAATATTATATATTCTCATCCTTTCTTCTCTTTTTATTTTTCCTCTTTTCTATCTTATTTTTCATCTACTGAAACCAATACTGTCTTTGTTTATAGTGGTCAAGGTGTTATGTTAATGATAATAAATTGAGTCTTCACTAGTGCCAGTTATTAGGGATCAAAAACAGTCTTTGGTTCCATAATCTTTAGTTATGAAATATATTTTCAGAACTCATCTGAATCTATTTGCACATTCTAGCAAGTTTCAAAAGCTTTAGCTGTTTCAGGACAATCTCAGTTTCAAATCTTTCTAAAGCAATTCCCTTTGCTTATGGCCTGCATGTCCTTACAGCCAGTGAAAGGAGATGATGTAATGTTCTCCAAGTCACACCTCTTCCTTTTTCCCACGTTCTTGCTCTTTGACATGAGGAAAATAATATTAAAAAATCCTTATGGCTTGCTATGACACTTTAGGGCCAGATCCTATCAGCTTAATTTGCCCAGGGAATGTTCACTATGCCCATTGGTTAAGGCAGGTGCTTTTCCCTATGTTCAGATTACATGTCTGGACTTTTTTCCCTATCAGTGGAAACCCATAGGTACATCCACAAAAGAACATTTAATTTTTATGACTAAGTAGACTGTGAATATGCACAGACAAGCACACTTCTACTCTGCAGAAAGCCTCTTTCATGGGATTACTAAGTAGGTAAGAGTTTATTCAATGTATAAAAAAGGGGTTATAGAATTTGGACAGGGTACAAGCAATATCCAATAATTTCCCAAAGAACTTAATATATGTATTTCTTACTTTTATCTGTTTACTTCCCTGGCAAATGTATTGTGACTATTCCAGTTTGCATTGCCCCTGACAACATGCAGGAGGATAAAAAAGGATGGGGCTTTGCATCTCTTGCACATGTGTGTTGTGGTCAGCCCAAGTCAGGCTAATAAAATTCTGAGCTGTCTCATCGTATGCATAGATACAAACGAATACGAGGGAATACTGAGAGAGAAGCTGACAGGGAAATGGAATTGGAAGGCTCTAAAAATATTTCAGTGCACTGAGATGGCTTTGGGAGGAGAGTAGGAATGAATTGAGCAGTGGATGTTGAAAGTGACAGCTCCATTCCTGTTAGAAGCAGTATCAACTCATGCAGCATCAGCCACTTTTCAGTCATCTTCATGATACCCATATTGATGATTTTTGTTCCTAGAGGGTGGATGGCTAATCTGTCCTATCTGTTGTGGATAGTTCCTATAAATTATTTAAGCAGTTTGTCTGTGACTCACAATACATAAAACAACAACAAATTTCTATTCAAATTTCTGTTTAGATTTTGGTTAGAAAGTGGTCTATGTGAAATTAAAGAATCACTGTCTACAAGTTTGATAGAATCACCAGGACCACCCTGTCTTTCCCCTCCGAGCTGCTTTGCCAGCATTCCCCAGTCTGTACTGGCACATAGAGATATTCCTTTCTGTTCCAACAGATTTGGCATTTTCCTTTCCTGAACTCCAGGAGATCCCCACTGGTCCATTTCTTCAACTTGTTGAAGTCCTTCTGAATGGCAGCACAACAATTTTGCACATCAATTTCTCGCAATTTTGTACCATTTGCAGACTTGCATCTGTTCATCATCTTGGCCATTGGAAATGATTAACAGCATTGGCCCAGCAGTGACCCCTTGGGCACTGTGAATCCTGGACACTGTGCTGCCAGTCATAACCCCCCTGAGGCTGGGAGACCAGCTCACTTTCAATCCACCTCATTGTCCACTTATCTATTTTATTCTTGATCTACTTGCCTATGGTGGTTATGTCAGACACCATAGAAAGCTTTTTCAAACTTAAAATGAACAATACCCACTGCTCCCTCCTTGTCCTATTAATTTCAGTGCACACAGCTATCCAGTTGAGGAGGAATGTTTTCCCTTCATAAGTCTCTGTTCCCTATGGCTTATTGCCTCCTTGTCCTTCATACATTTGCAAGAAGTTTCCAGGATGAGTTGCTCCACCACCCTTGCAGGCTGATAAATCTGTACTTTCCTGGATCCTCATTCAGGCCCTTTTTGGAAGACAAGAGTGAGGTTTTCTATTTTCCAGTCCTCAGGGATCTCTGTCAGTGGCCATGATCTTTCAAATGTAGTTGAGAGTGACCAACCAGCTTCCTCAATACTCCTGGGATGTCTCACCAGGTCTTCTGGGCTTGAATATATCCACTTGTATACAAGTTCCTTATGCTGGTCCTCATCAGCTGACAGTCAGTCTTCCTGGCTCCAGAAGGTTTCTAGACTGCTGAAGGCAAATCTTACTAGGAAAAAAATCAAGGGAAATATGGCATTAGATTCCCAGCTTTTTCTGTGCCATCTATCACCAGATTCCCTGCCCCATTCAGCACCAAACTCACATTTTTCTTGATCTTCCTTCCCTTAGAAGCCCCTCCTGTTGACTTTCATGTGTTTAGTGAGAATCAATTTCTATGTGAATTCCTAACCCTGATCCCTGGGTGCTCTGACAGCGTCACTATATTCCTTCTGGGTACCCATATATGCAAACTGATGACAACTATCATTTGTACCTTTCTATTTTACTTATTTTCATAAATTCAGACCATATCAAGTCTATGAATATGAAACATTGTTTTTATCATGATTTATTAGGATACTGACGTCATAAGCAGCCCTGGGCAAGAACTGAATATTTTGCTTTACACAGTTAGTTCTTTTTGGTTCTTCCAAAATGATTTTTCTATTAAGTGAAACTGTAAAAAATAATGTTATGAGGACATCAAAAAAAAGCTATCACAGAAAAATTCTTTTATTTTGTCTTTCCTAAACTTAATATCCTTCCCCACAACATTGCTTGCTTTCTAGAAAGTAATCTCAAATAAGAGGATGGAAATATTCCATTCTGAGATTAGGGGGGGAAAAAAAATCAATGAAATTGACAGTTTGAAAAAAGTCTTAATTTTTGATGATAATGGAATTGTCTTTTTAATGTATATATACAACCAATTTCCAACCTGCAGTAAAAAATGACTTAAGAAGAAAGCCAAAGACTATAATAACTGTGTCCCAAACCATAATTTAACTAACAGCAGCAGACTCTTCTTCATGTCCTAATAAGCCTCTCTTTCTTTCATAAACATTTCAATCCCTTTGAAGAAAATTAACAGTCCAATACAAAAGCACAATGCAATAATTTACTTCCATATGTATACCTGTATAGGTATATAGTGGTATAAGCATCAGTTTGCTACGAACTCTAGGTATAAATACAGATGTAGGTATATATGAAGTCTTTTCTTATTGGAAAAAAAGCATTTTTTTTGCAAAGCACAAAATCATTGTCCTCTAACCTAATTCCTGGAATACTGTAGAACGTAATAGACAAGGTCTCTGCCTTTAGGGAGAATTTCTTTTCGTCCCAACTTTCCATGTCTTCCTAGGGCATGTCGTCTTCCACCTCAGAAACTTTGTCTGACTTTTCCAGTTTTCTCCTCCACATTCAGGCTTAATCCATTTCTCATCTGCTCTACCCCCCTATGGCACTTCTTCTGCTTCCATTGCAGACGTTCATAAGTCACAGTCTTTAAGCAACTGTTTTTCTCAGCCATTCCCATGCAACTGACATGTCCTGCTTGGGGGAGTATTTCCTTCTTGCATGCTTTATAACACACTTTCAGTGATTTTGCCATTTTACAGCCTTTTGCCAAGTGCTCTGTCTTCTACCAGTTCTGTTACTTGCACCATTTGTCAAAGTGGTTCAAAACAAAGGGAGGACTTTTGGGGCCATCCCAGATTGTAATTACTGGTGCCAAGAGAGGCTGCTTCCTTGTTCTTCTTGGTTCAAGCTTAATTTCATCTTTTATGAAAGATGAATCAGAAGAAGTGTATCTTTTGACATTTGTGTTTGTTGAATTCTCCTACTGATTTCAGTTTAAGGATTCCATGAACTCTTTTCCACAGAAGGGTACCAGAACACCCCTGAAAGAAATTGCAGTAATGACAGAAACTGTGGAATAGCCTGTGTTATAGGCCACAGTCATGTATGATAAAGATCCGGTGGCTAAAAGGTTTGCTCATTTTCTATAAAAATGGAATGGAATGGAATGGAATGGAATGGAATGGAATGGAATAGAATAGAATAGAATAGAATAGAATAGAATAGAATAGAATAGAATAGAATAGAATAGAATAGAATAGAATAGAGCAGAACAGTCCAATTGGATGGACCTACAATAATCATCTGGTCCCCCATTTCTGTGTTGTTTCCTGGCCTTTGCTGGTTTTGAATTCAGCTTTTGGAAACATCAAGATACCAACATTTATTTCTGCAATATTATTATGCCTTGATAGGTCACAAAGTGCTCCTACTTTTAACTTCCTGTTGTTAGTCATCCTGCTGTATATCTTGTCAGTGCTATTTGTAAATCTCAAAACGTCAATATGTCTTGCTTTCTAAAATACCAAATATGCTGCTTTTCTTGGCTGTGCATCAGTTGACTTAATTAAAAAAAAAAACCTTTTGTCTTGAAAATATGCCCATGGAAAGTACAGATCAAGCTGATCTAAGATGCTAATGACCTTGCCTATCTGTGTACAGGTACCTAAAGAAATCAATCTCAGGGATATGAGTCAATCTCTTTAGAGAGGCCTGTGGAAGTAAAGCTTTGTTTTGCTTTCTGAGATTCACATGCAGCTGTTCCTAAATGCAGACACTGCAGAATGTCCCACAGAATAGGCTCACTTAAGGTTCCTTTTATGTCTGAGCCATTGTGTTTGAACATGCTGACCTCTTCCATTGCATTTCAGAGTTGAGCATTCAACACAAGATCCAAAAACCACCAGAGTCTCCTTAGCCAGTGTGGACAGGGTTTCTGTAACATTTCTCCCAGGTAACAAATAACAGGATAAGAGGAAGTGGTCTCAAGTTGCACCAGGGGAGGTTTAGATTGGATATTAGGGAAAATTTCTTCACTCAAAGGGTTGTCAAAGGTCAAAAGGTACTCATTTCAATATTTCACATTGTTAAGTTCCTTCATGTTTGTGGACCATAAACTAAATTTTTTCACTACAGTAATTTTCTCAGCAGCTCAGGAGACCCCCAATGGCAGAAGGGTTGGAACTAAAATATCTTTAAGATCTCTTCCAAGCCAAACCATTCTGTGATTCAAAGAAAATGTAAGGTAAAAGTTCAGTTGATGTCTTGATGGAGCCTCTTTTGACACTGCACCCTGGAGAATATGACTTTCCATCGTCAAATATGAGCAAAGAATGGTGAAGGAATCATCAGCTAATATTTATGCAGTTCTCTGAAGCTGGAAAATGCTTCTCCATGCTTTTTCTTTTATATTTTTTTCCCTCCTCAAATTCTGGCAGGCATTTAAATGGGACATTTTTACCCAAAGCACTATTTTAGCCTCTTATTTTACACAGCTAAATTAGACATTTTGTTCTATTCTCTAAAAGATAATAATTAAAAGAATAAAAATGTCTGATTTGATTCCTAATGCGCAGTGAAAGCTTAAGCTAGCTAATAATTGCTAATATACTACTTAGATCTTCCTCTGACTCACAGCCAACTGCAGAGGGCAAGTCAAAACAGCCTTGGATAAATAATTAAAGCATTTAAAGATGTTAGGCTTATATTTTGATCCTAATCTTTAGCTAGTATAAATCTGCCCAGCTCAATGGAGTGAGTGGAGCTGCAGAAACTGAAGATTGAGTCTTATTTTTGAGACTTCCCTAGGTCATAAGTGAGTAGAGTTTGTATTTATTGATATTTCTACTTAGATGTTATTTATTTCTCATTGGCTGATAATTTCTGAAGCATTTTTCGAATGGGATTAAATGTAGATTATTATCCTTTAATTTCTGTACCTGCTACAGAGGTGAATTCAGGCAGCCCTGGAATAGACATAATTGTATTTTTAGACATGGATTGGTCTCATATAACTTTGTCTGATAGATTAACATCTAGATCTAAGCTACATACCCAGGGTTCCTTTAAGGATCAGTGGTGCTGAAAAGATGCTTCACAGATTTAACTCACCTTTCTTTTGGCAAGCATCTAAAATATCTCAGAGAATCTGAGATCTAGAAGCACCTGTTTCTGCCTGCTAAGTATTACTTAGAGAATACATCTAATTTACACATTATTGTCAATTTTATTTTCTCTTAATAAAGGTGAGATGAGTTTTTTGCCATTGAACAAGCTTGTCACTGAAGTACATTTGGCTTTACACAGGGCTTTTGCACAAAATGTTGTAGCTTAAAGGAAATTTCACAGTTCACCAGAACAGAGAGAGACAAAGGATGTAAAACTCTTTGTGGTAGTAAATTCCTTTGACTGTTCAACTGGCATGTTGCAACTTTCACCACCTTCTCTTTCTTGCCTTCTCCCAAACTTATGTTTTCCCGTGTTTAGCCAAAATTGACATAGTTTTGTCCACATTTATCAGGTATCTTGAACATCAGCGAGGATTTCCTTAGTTCTGCAATAACATAAGAATCTGTAGGGGCAGTGGTCAAGTGAGTGGGTTATGGACCAGACTAGGACCAGTGACAGCATCATTCCACTATCCCATAATTATAACCTCATCAACAGGAATAAAGCAGTCTGGCAATGGCCAGAAAATGGACAGGATTCCCTGTTTTGCTTTGCTTGCAAGTCTTGATTGGCCATTATTTTTACTATCCTGGGGAAAGACACAGTGGAAAAATGCCACTCATAGGAGTGATCTTTTTGGTAATCCCTACCATTTGAGTAGAAGCAGGATCAGGAAATTCAGATCTCCAGGGCTTTTTAATCTTCACCTTTTCTGCACTGCCAGAAAAAACTCAAGTCTTACAGAGCCAACATTCAGTTTTTCCTGCAGTCCTCTGAGTGTTTGAGCTACTCATGCTCTGACAGCCTTAAGGGGAATGTATGGGCTGCCAAATGGAGCTGGTTTTGCTTTAGGGCTTTAGGGCACCACATACTCCTGTTGCTTAAATTGGGGCCTACAAGGAGCATTGGGAGCAAGAATAAAATGAGATAGGGCTGCTACATTACTGGAAAGTTGAGATTTCCTTGAGATAATGGATTCTGGGGTCAGAGCAATGGTGGTTTTTTTTGGCAATGATCATTCCTCATTCAGCACTTTGTACCTTTGCTACATAAAAGACAGAAAATCAAAGGAGTTTAGGAATGAGGTCAAGGTAATTTTGTTGATATAAATGCAAGTTTAGCTGAAACACAGTGAACCTTTTGTACTAGTTATGGTGATCACGATTATAGCATTTAGGGATAATCAATATGGCAAATCTGCTTTTTTTTTTGAGCAAACACATATTTTACCCCTCCCAGAAATCTCAGCTCCACCATCTACCTAAGCACAGGAATAGCACCATTTTTGAATAGTTCTTGTCAGAAGGGATAAAATCCAGCAAAACACATCTGGATCTAAATCCAGATGTCTATGTTAGCCTAGCATACAACCAAAGTATTATGAGATAGATCCAAATCAGAAAACAGAGTTGTATCTACTCTGGCATGACCTGAATTCATCTCTGCTGCAGATACAGAACTGAGAGAGTATAACGGGGAGATTATGCTCACATCTAAAAATTTCTGTGAAGACAATTCTACCCACTCATCCTTAGTAAAGATCCTCAATGAGAACTCATTCAATGTCAATCTTCTGCAAGCAGAATTGCAAGCACAAAGGTTCTGAAATTTTCAAAATTACAGACTCAGGAATCTCCATTTTGTAAAAAACCCTCAAACATGGTGTTCTTTTCCTCACATCTCAGTGTCTGTGACCTTCTACATCTGTACTACATATGTACATATGCACAACTACCTGAATTATGTTAGGAATCAGAACTAGACACTGATCCACAGAATCATAAAATCATAGAATTTATTGGGATGGAAGGGACCTTAGAACTTATCTGGTTCCAAGCCCCTGCCATAGGCAGGGACACAGAGAACTGAGTTTCTCTGTAGTCCCCTATATAAGTACCAGCTGTCTAAACTTCCATTATAGCCATACAGATCTCAGTAATATTTAAACCAAAGATGACTAGAAAGGGTTCAGCTTACTCTTAAGCAAACTCTTCAGTTTGGGCAAGAGAATCTCTGCTTCTAGGCTCAAAATATTGCACTGGTGGGATTTCCACTGAGTGAAAGCTTGTAGACACCTATGAGGGGCACAACCCTCTTGTCTGAACATTGGCATCTACTGCCATTTTAGATGAGGATAATGACCATGAAACAGAGCCCGAGGATGACTGGCAGCTGGAACACAGGTAAGAATATTCCAATAGCACTGAACACTGATTAAGCATCTGAAACACAGTTCTATATTTAGTCAAGATGATTTCCATTTCTCCTGTTGTCACTTTAACTACTCAGAGAAGAGTCCCAGTGAATATTACCTACAAAGAAAAGGCAGAAGGAGGAGGGATAAAATTGTCTGAAGAAAAGACTAATGAAAACGTAACAACTGTATTCAAACACCTAGAAATCAGAGATAAAGAGGAAAAATAAAAGTATTCACTAAATTCAATGAGTATGGGAGAAATAACTCTGAACAAAAACTTCAGTAGGAACACCCCTCTAATGAAATGGATCACAGCAAAAACAGAGCAGCTGGAAATGCTGTAGTGTGTCCATGCCTGGAAGGTTTGGTGAACAGGTAGAGGACATGGACTGGTTTTCCTCCTGAGGTCTCTTCCAGCTCCACTTCTAATGATTCTGTGACTGTATTTTTCTGTGCTGGGGAATTGGAAAATGATCTCTGTGGGTGGAAATGGACTTACCCCCATCACACAGGCCTCTTGACACCGCCAACAGAATTTTAAATGAGGAGCTAGACAGTCTGTAGCTCTTTAATAGGGCTTTGCTGCCAAGGGGCCCAACATATTTCCCATAATGAGGCGAGGGTAGGAGGAGAGAAGAGGGAAATTCCTCCATTCTTTATATTTCCATAGTATTTTGTAATTAATTTGATGCTTTTACAGAAAATTAATTGGGTTTTGATAATGAAATAGAGAGAACTAACCAGACACTAGCAAATTAAAAAAATTAAAAAATCACAGCCTAATGGGCCCCCACGTCAGACTGATAATGCTGTCTCCCTCAGGTGCTTAAGGGAAAAATAGCCCAAGAGGAGACACTGTGAAAGTCCTTGTGAATTGAAGGGTTAATCTGCCTTCCTTCCCCACTCCCCTGCTCCCTCACAACTAAAGCTAAGCAGATTAATTAAAACTTAAAAGGATTCTGATTTAGTTACAAGTAAGAAAGTGAAGTGCTGCAGCCTCATGCCTATAATTCACCATTGCAGAGTAACACTTGGACAGGCCGAGCTGTAATTACCTCATGATGTACTGTGTTCCCTGCAATCCCTCACAAAACCTCCCTTTTAGATTTTTTCCCTGCCTTACCTCCTCTAGCCTCACAACCCTCCCTGGCTGAAGGCATTTACAAGTGGTAAATATTAATTGTTAGGGAGATGACAGCTGTGGGTCAAGCAGGGGCTGATGGATCGGCTCCATAAATCCAACAGGTATCTTCTCCACTTCATCTGTCACCCTCTGGTGAAACAGAAAGCCATTCTAGAATATTTCTACTTAATATTTCATTTTTTTCTCAATATATTACCAGAAGAAAAGTGGTAAGAGGAGGAAAGAAAAGAGAATCACAGTCATGCATATCTTCCCATTCCCCACAAAATAGTATGAAGTAAAGCGAATTTTTAATTTCCCACACATAGCAGTTACATTCACACATTATTTACTATAGGAAATAACCAATAATTTTCTGTTGTCAGATCTGTAATCCACCAAACCCACAGATTATAAATACAATTCATCCTTTGTGGGGTATCACACAGGGCAGGCTGGAGAGGGCATGGAGCAACCTGGTCTAGTGAAAGGTGTCCCTGCAGTAGATTGGAATCTTCAAAGTCTCTTGCAACACAAATAATTCTGAGATTCCAGGATTATCTGAGATCTGGTAAATATATTATGCAACTATTTGGATGTTCTTAAAAACATGAGAATGAAAATACTTATGTGTTAGTTATTTGCATAGAAGTGATTTTTCCACCTATGAAGATGTTTTACATCTACACATCTTGTAAATCCTTCCAGGGATGGTGAGTCCACTACTTTCCTGGACAGCCTTTTCCAAAGCCTGACTGCTCCTTCAGTGAAGGAATTTTGATTAATAGCCAATCTAAACCTCTCCTGGTGCAACTTGAAGCATTTTGCTCTTGTCCTATCACTTGTTACCTGAGAGAAGAGATTGACCCCCACAGGGTTTCACCTCCTTCCAGGAAGCACTTGATGAAGACTTCCATAAAATTAACTGGACAGATCTGTCCAGTGGGATGGAATGTGCTCCACTTCCATTTTAAGAAGGTAGAAGTTTGATTGGAAGACAATGTTGAAAATATCCATCTAGAGACATTGAGGTAGCTTTATTTCACATGGAATCACAGAATATCCTGAGCTGGAATGGATCCACAGGCATCATGGGGCCAATTCCTGCCCTTGCACATGGCACACCAAGACTCCCACTATGTGCCTGAGAGCATTGCCCAAATGCTTCTTGAACTCTGTCAGGTGTGTTTCACTCAAGTGGCAAAAACATTCACAGAGGCTGTATCAGCACTGTATTAAAACCACAAAAAGAAGGGAAAATAAATAAATAAATAAATAAATAAATAAATAAAGAGCAGGCCATCTGGGCTCCTGATACCTTTTTGACTATCAAGGAGAATTAAGCATTTGTCTGTAAATCTCTCAAAGCCCTGGGTTCAGATTTCAGTGCCATTTGATATGCAGAGGCTCGCAAGGAATGATCCAGAGGTGGTAACATCCCCCAGAAGTGCTGAGTTAGATCTAGCTGGCCCCTGCAGATGTTCAGGATACCTTTGGCTTCTCAAATTACACTTGGTGTATCCATGAGACACCTGAACTGAGCCTCCAGCGCTTGCCAGTGACCAAAAGACCTTTGTAAATCAACTCAGGCTGCATAATTCAAGTATGAAGGGATGGGCTGGAGCAGCAAATTCCCTCACTGACAGTTTAAGGTGGATTCAGAGGTTTTGACTCATGACATAACTTTGATTTTCAGTGATAAATTAAAAAGAAAAAGCTTTTCAACAAAAGATTTTTTTAGGATTAATCAGGAGGCAACAAAACTAGAAAATATTTTTCAAATGTCATGTCTGGGATCATGTGGAGATTCTCTATATGAGAACAGAGGTGTATAAACTGTTGGAATATTTTATTCTGCAGGTCTATAGATTTACTTAATCAACCTTAATACTTATTTACTATACATCAGTTCCTGTGTGTTGGTGATGGGTCCTCCTTTTTTATCAACTACCAATCCAAAATTCACTGTTTGTGAGACCAATAATTTATTTTCCCTTTTTAATAGATTTGTAAAGTAGATTTGTTGTTGAGTTCAATCTTTTTTATCTTCAAATTTTTTTTCCTATAGAAGTCTTAGGATTTCTAGATTTCTAGATCTTGTGATTTCTAGATTTGTTTATAGTCATCGAGTTTACACAACTGGAAGATCAGAGTTTATATTTAGATCTCTAAACAATGGGAAAAAAGCCCCAAAAAATCTGGTACATATGTTCAGCTTTTATAGTATAATTTCTGCCAATTGCAAGGGAACCATTCCCACATTTAAAGTTGACTCCGCATAATATTTGGAAAAATGCATCTGGTTTTGTACTCTTATAAAAATTGGGAGCACTTTTTGCGTCAGTTTACAGGGCTGTGAACTTTGTCAGGGAATGGCCCTAGTGTCAAGACAGTGTATTTTGCCAATATTGTAAATGTTACTTAGATTTGATTGATTTATATATTATTGAGAGATTTATTTCCTGCCAGAGTTCAAGAAGTCATCAACGGCATCAGGGTGTGATGGCTTATAACTGGGCAGTTTCTTTTCAGTTCAAACCAAAACACAGGTAATTGTAATTAATTTTTTAAATCATGGAGCTGTTTTTGGTCCCTGAAATCTCATAAACAACCCTTTTTTTTCTGTTGGCCTATTTTGGTTTTTTTTGTTTGTTTGGGGTTTCTTTTGTTTCTTTTTTTTTTGTTGTTGTTGATGGTAGTTTTTTGTATGTGTTTTTTGTTGTTGTTGTTTTGGAGGTTTTTTGTTTTGTTTTGTTATGTTTATTTGTTTAATAAGGATTTATAAGAAATGCATAGTGATGGTTCACATCACAGTGGATATACAACATTCCTTTTGGTTTTTCTGAGTTATATCAGTAAGAACATTGCCAGCAGATCAAGGAAGGTGATCCTGCCCCTCTGCTCAGCCCTGCTGAGGCACATCTGGGTGCTGTGTCCAGTTCTGGGCTCCTCAGGACAAGAGAGACATGGATGGAGCTCTGGAGCTCCTGGAGTGAGTCCAGTGGAGGGTGGCAAAGATAATGAAGGGACTGGAGCATCTCCCTGACAAGGAAAGGCTGAGGGAGCTGGGGCTGTTCAGCCTCCAGAGGAGACCCAGCTGAGAGGGGCCCTCATCCCTGGGTGTCCCTGTGTGCAGGGAGGGGCAGAGCAGGGCCCAGGCTCTGCTCCAGGGCCCAGCAGTGGCACCAGAGCCACGGGCAGGAGCTGATCCCAGCAAGTTCCACTTGGACATGAGGAAGAACTTATTTCCTGTGCAGTGACCAAGCACTGAACAGATTGTCCAGAGAGGCTGTGGGGTCTCCCTCTCTGGAATTATTCCAGAACTGTCTGGACACAATCCTGTGCCCTGTGCTCTGGGGTGATCCTGCTTGAGCAGGGAGGTGGGACCAGATGAGCCACTGTGGTTCTTCCAACTTTACCCAACCTAGGGTTGTGTCATATAACACAGAGGAAAGACTTTACGACAGAACCAACACTGGTGGCTGCAGTTTAAAGTTCTGACAGGAAAGATCTTCCCAAATTATCACGAGCATGTGATGTGTTCCTCATCATGTGACCTTGTACAGTGCTGCAGAAAAGATGAATCCACAGGGGTCTGTACTAGAACTGCAGCACCACACAAAACCATAGGATATGTTTGTAATTAAAAACTATTTCCTCTGACTCTAGGGCTAATATTTTTAGACTAATTCTCAACAGGTTTGTAAAAGAAGATGTATTCAGTAACACCACAGAATGTAGAGACAGCTTTTTGGTCTCCAGCAATGGCCAGTTCAGACTGCTTGTTAGGAAGGAACATAAAAAGTAAAATATGCATTGATGTTCCCACATTTGAGCTTTTTAGCCTTCTGCAATCTGTGGCTATGCAATTTCCTGACCTGGGGGTTATTCCTTTGTCTCTCATAGTCTGTGAAGGGTTTTCCTTCCATGTTTGTATCTAATTGCTTTTCGAACCCGTGAAAACTTATGACATTCACAACATCCCAACATCCCGTGGCAATGAGTTTCATAGTTTAATTTTGTGCTGTGTGAAAAAGTACTTTCCTTTAATCATTTTGAACCCACCTTCAGATAACTTTATTTGATACCTACTAGATTTTGTATTACAAGGAATAGCAAATAATTGTTCTTTCTTTGCCTCCTCCATGATTGTCATGATTTCATAGACTTCTGTCCCATCCTGAAACAATTAGTCTCTCCAGGCTGTAGAGATTTATTTCAGTTTATCTCCCTTTACATGGAACCTGTTTCATACCTTTAAGCATCTTTGTTGTCCTTTCCTTATTTTACCAATTTTTCTATATTTATACGAGTTGTACTGTGCACAGTTATTTACACCTGTTAAAGCGATAACATTATTTTTTCATGCTAATACAGGAACATTTTATACCCATTTTTGACTACAAATATGTGAGACTGTGGCTAGTTTGGATCTCCACAATCAGTAAATATTAAGTAGTTTCAAATTATGGAAAAAATCTATTCTGACTTGTGATGAATTCTGGGTTCCACATTTTTTTACAAAGAGATATATTTATTTAATATTTGTTTTGATTATTCCATCTGATGTTCCCCAATCTGGTGGAGAGAAAACAATATGTTCTGCTAATGACTATGTTTTTAATGTCTGATGAATTTTCTTCTGTGAGCGAAGGACACAGCTCTTTCAAACTCAGCAGCTGAATAGATCTATATGCCCGAAGGCAGAATGTTGTCAGGATAATGACACAGCTAATGTAATTAATTAACCCTTTTGAAGTCTTAATGTTTCAAAATTTCAGGTAATGGTATTTAGGTAGCCATTTTATTTTATTTTATTTTATTTTATTTTATTTTATTTGGGCTTATGTAAGATTGCAGTTTGATGCCTAAGCAAAAAGGCCCTCCCCCAAAAGGAAGAAGAAAGAAAGAAAAATAAAACCTGGTCACTCTGAATGGAAAAAAAACCCCAGGATATATTATGGAAGCAAAAAATTGTTAAGCTATATAATTTTTAAAATTGCATTTGCCATATCATATGCTAACCACAAATAAATCTCAAATACAAATGTTTTATGCCATAATAATAATAATAATAATAAAAAATCCTTTATTTGGATGTGAAGCTTGAAACACAGGTTCAAAATCTCAACGTGTTATGGATTGCAAATCACAATGTGACCTTGGCTGCAACACTTAATTGCTGTGTGCTTCATTCCATGATCTTTAAAAAAAAGGGACAATATTATTTCCTTATCTCTGATTTTATCTGGCTTGCTTATTCACAATACAAATAAAGCAGGATCTGGCCTTTTTTTAATGGTAGGAACAGCCCTTCATGCAGGGAAGTTCTGAATTTCATACAAATCTTTTGTTACTGAGCCCTGTAGATGAGATGACACTCAATGTTGATAAATATGTCTGAGCAACTAAGTAATTTGAAGTGGCATTTTAATTCTGTTCAAGTAAGATGAGTGAAATCCTGGCTTGATTTATATCAGTGAAAATCTGGAATAATTCTCTTGAGCTCTCGGGGGTCTTTCTCATTTACACTGAGGTGACAAAAACTTGTATTAATTGCATTTTTTTTAATCTTGGAACTGAAATTAAAGCATTTCTGTTACTTTTAGATTATATTTGGTGTCTTTTTTAATCCATGGAAAAGCAGTTTTATGCTGTCATTGAAGATGTCTTTCTGTATCAAACAATCCAGTGAATTCAGAGTCACTGTGTAAATGAAAACTCTTTTTGGGAGCTACTTCTCTTTTTCTGTGCATTTTTTCTGTTATTTTAACAAGTATTTTGGTTTGGACACTACTTATATTTAAACTTGTGATTATCCAGGTCCTGAACATTACAAAATCTCTGTGAAGTCTCCTGCTATGCTCAAAGCTTTCCCATTTCTGTAATAATGCCTTTTGTAAATGCAGCAGCAGAACTGGCAGCATAGCTGGGAAAGACATGTGCTTTAGCTCTCCTTTAATTTTACAGTTTTGAAATGATGTCTGCTTCACCAGAACAAGGCTATTTTTAAAAAGCTTAATTAAAATACCAAAAATGTCAAATTTATTATGATAATATTAAGGTGTAGAATTCAAACATTTTTTTCTGTATAAAATTAAGAGAAGGTCAGACATGACGCTCCATAATAAAGATCGGTCAAATTATAGGCTGTAAATTATGCAGAATTTATATCTTTTTTTTTCAGTTTACTTTGCTAAAAAAAAAAACAACTAAAAAAATAGCATCAGTATGTTGGAAAAAACATAGTCAGAGTAGTAGAATCATAGAATCCTACAAAGATTTGAGTTGGAAGGGACCTTTTAGCTCCTCCAGTTCCAGCCCCTTCCATGGGCAGGGATGCCTTCCACTATCTCAGGTTGCTGTAAGCCCTGTCCAACTTGGCCTTGGACACTTTGTGGTATTTTCCAGAGTTATTTGTACTCCCAAAGTTCCAGGGGAGCTCTGGAACCTTTCAAGACAGAGATGGTGCAAACACATGGTCAGACACAACAAAGGAATGAACTTGTCTGGAGCCAGAGCTGCAGCACACTCAGGAAATGACAAAATGAAATGGAATTCCTGTAACAGTGGCAAAAAGGACCCTTCTTGCTCCTGGGCATCCCCACCTTGACTCCAGGCCCTCCTTAATGCTGGATAATGAATTGGACTGCAGACTGTTTTACCTGTTCACCCCTTGTCATGCAAAATTAAGGTGTTGGGGCCAATGGAAGAAAGGTAGGTGTTGTAAGGGAATCATTCTGCAATTTGCACACCCAGCTGTTTTCTTTCCTATTTTCCACCCCTAGTGGTATTTGGGCCTGTTGCTCTCTCCTCTCCAGGAACATTTGATCTGCTCTGGAGGATATGTATTGCAATACAACAATACTGCATACAATTTTTTTAATTGTTCATATTTGTTCTCCATCACAGTAAAATTTATATCCTAACACCACACATCAAGCCCTGCCTTTGTCAGTCCTTGCAAAGAGTAACCCAGAGCAGTAGGGAAGTGTTGTAAAAACTGCCCATGGTTCCAGGAATCCAGATGAGCATTACAGCATCTGATTTTTAAGCTATATAGAGAGAAAGGCTGCCATAACAGCCAGGTACACCAGTTTTACATCAGCTGAGAGATTCTCTGTGCCAAGGCAGCACAAAGATCTAGTCCTTTGGCTGATGCTTGGAGCATCTTGGAAAGAATCCTATTTCTATTTTTTTTTTTTTTTCTGGGAATGAGCATTACAGTGAGTGTGTGTTCAATAGTATGCCCAAGCTTTAGTAGCCCAGAATGTTGGCACTAATCTCTTTTTGATCCTGGTGGCAATATCAGAGTATTAACAGAGGCTTTTTAATTATGGGCTTTTAAACAGCCATACTTAGAAAAAAAAAAAAAAAAAAAAAAAAAAAAAAAAAAAAAAAAAAAAAAAAAAAAAGGAGATATGCAATATAATCTTGCCCAAATGTTATTTCAGTGCCAATAAAAACCAGTGAATAGACTGAAGGCGTTAGTAAATAAAACCATGTTATTTCACTTCAGGGATTGCAATTGTTGGCCAGGCTTGGGATTTTCACTGAAAATGAGATTGGTGAGTTTATTTTAGCCTGAGTAGATAATTCACATTGAAAAATAGTTTGATAATTATTCTCATTAGTCACCTCGGACCGACCAAGATGTGATGGGTTTAAGCTTTGGCAGGGAAATTTAGGTTAAATTTTAGTAGTTAAAGAAAAGAAAGAAAAGAAGAAATGTCAAAGAAGAGGAAAGAATGCATCAATTCAAGGAAAAATCTAAGTAGCAATAAGAAGATATACTGTGAAATGCTGAATAATGAGAGATGACAACCTTACCAAGGAGGTGTCTTGACTGGATAAAGTGTTCCTTAAGTTCCTGAAGACAATAAAACATTTTTTCCTTTATTTGCATATTTTTAATTTATGAATTATTTGGACACATTAATGTCCAGAAAAGGGCAATGAAAGTGGTGAAAGGACTGGAACACAGATCTGATGAGAAGCAGTTGAAGGAGCTGGAGAAGGGACTCAACCTGGAGAAAAGGAGGCTCAGGGGGGCCCTTCTGGCTCTGCCAATTCCCTGACAGGAGGGGACAGCCACAGGGTATCTGGTTCTGCTCCCAGGGAACAAGTAATAAGAAGGTAGGAAATGGCCTCAAGTTGCATAAAGGGACATAGATTGAATATTAAGAATTTTTTCATTGAAAAATTTGTCAGGAATTGGAACAAGATGCTCAGGGAAGTGGTAGAATTACCATTCCTGGAAGAGTTTAAAAGCTGCGTGGATGTGGCACATGGGGACATGGTTTAGTAGTAGCCTTGGCAGTGCTGGGTTAATGTTTGGACTAAATGATCTTCGAGGTCTTTTCCGACATAATAAGTTCCATGATTCTATGAACTTTCTTATTATTTCTATACAGCTAGAGAAATAAATCCCATTTTGGTATTTAGTCATCAAATTAGAGATCAAAGGAAGAAATACATTCAAGACTGAGCATGTATCTCCATCCCTTTTCCAGGAGCTCTTGGCATAGCTTTATTATATTAGAGTTTATCATTCAGAATTATGGATTTTATTATGGATTTTTTGGTTTCTTTTCTGTGTGAAGAGTGGAAGCCTCATTTAGAACTGAACAATGATGTGTTGGTACTGGACACAAAATTTGCCTCCTGAAGTAGGAGCATTCTGATTCAGCTATTCTGCTCCACACAGAGACCCCCACATAGCACTGGAAGATGTTTTCTCCCTGGAGTCAGCCATGGTAATTTTGAACATTTTTTCTTCGAGTCTCTGTCTGGAATTGAGATGCCTTTTGTCCCAAAGATTTCAGAGCCTTGGGATAATGCATGACAAGATAATTATGTGCTGTACAAGAAGCAGTAGTGGAAGCTGTAGAGCTCTGCAGAGTATTCAGTGTATTCCAGGCACCAAGAACACATGGATTTGAGAAACATCACCTAAGCCCCACTCATTACAAAACCAAGAAGACAGCAAATGGGTTTGAAAATGGGTCCATCTCTGGGAACATTCAAGGTCAAGTTGGATGGAGCTCTGAGAAACTAGGTCTAGTTGAAGATGTCTCTGCTCATTGAAGAGGGAATGGGCTAAATTACTTTACAGGTAAAGTAATTGGAGTTGGAGTCCTTTCCAACTCAAACTATACTAAGATAAAATAGTAATATTATTATTATTAATAATAATAATAAGAAGAATTGAAATTACTACAATGATAAGGAAGCTTTCAAGACTGTCTGTACCATGTAATCAAGCAATTAAATCCTTGACCTAACTCATTGAACTTTTCTAGAAATAATTTTCCTTCACTAAGTTAACTGTCAAGACAGGCTCTGATGGTCAGCAAGGAAAGACTAGATCCCAGGGAGAACAATTTAACCCATCACAGAACTGGTGCCTTCTTTAGTTAGATTTTATTTTTTTATTGATATTTCATATCTTTCTCCTTTCAACTACATCAGGAGCACAGCTGACTGCTTCAGACTAAATGCCTAATTTTGGTATTGGAAAAGTTAGATATGATGACCTTTGCCTAGACTGAAAATACAAAATGAATTCTTTTATAAGGACCTAAAATTGCTGTAACTGTACTGAATCAACCAGCGGTGATTGATGACTCCTCTTGGACTTATATGAATGTGTCAGAGGAACAATATTTTATTTACATCTGAGAACTTGACCTTTCTGAATTGCAGCTTTAATTCAGAGGGAAATAAAATAAGGAGAGAACTCTGAATAACATGAGTGAAGTACCTATAGGTCTGTGCTGAGAGTCTTGGAATTGATGTTTGGTGCCTAAGAGCTGGATGAAAATATCTGCTGAGTGTGGTGGCACTGAGAGGGCATAAAAGTAGTGTGGAAAGGTTACAACTAGACTTTAGATTGTCCCTAATAACTAAACTGGGAGTTACTGCAGAATCTTTTGGTCCAATAACGAAATCAATTTTTATCCTTTGCAATCTAGTAAATTTTCCCAGAGTAGCAGAAGGTTACAGGAGTCCATCAAAGGCTACGGACAAGAGATTTTAAATGCTGTGAGGCTGAGAGTGTATTGGATATATCCAAAATTCACTGAGGATAAGTGTAGTGCAATTTACAGAGTGATGGCACATTGGTCAGCTCTAAAATCCAGATTTCCCCATGAGATTTTCTTTCTGTGAGAACAAAACTGTGTAGACTTTTATTTTTGGATTTTTTCTATTTTGATACAGCTTTACTGGGCAATTTCTAGTATTCAGTAACTTGTCTTTAGTCTACACATAAACAATAAAAATCTTTGAAGATTAGACTTTTTCTGACAGGTCCCCATAAACTTCCAGATGTAACTGGTAGAAAGTGCAAGAAAGGGTGGAGTAAATATTAAAATCTTTCTATTGACTTCTGTGCTCTTTGCATTTGACTTCCGTAACTACAGCTGCTCTTGGGTCACTTGAAATACTTTTATTAGACATCAGATAGGAAATAAAATGTATGTTCAGCACTGTGGAAGTCCTTTGGCTCATTACAGTTGAAATTTGGAAGCAGTTCACTTATGTTAATTAATTTATACCAATCTATAACTCACAAAAGCAAGAGTGAACATGGTGTGTTCATTCTGTCTATTAAAAGTCTACATGCACAGTCTTCAGGAGATTTCATTAACCTGCCTCTTTAATATTATAAATACACATATATAGGTTTCAAGGTACTTACTTGAGTATCTCGCTTGTAACACCCAAGTGAACAAAATCTGAAATGGACCTCAGAACTAGTTTTAATTCCCAAATGGAAACAGCTGAGGGTGCAGCTGCCTGAGTAAATGAAGCACTGCTGGAAGTGGACACAGGCACTAAACTCTGGCTGTTCATACTGTTCTATATCCACGACAGTTTTCAGCGTGGTTTCGTTCCAGGCCAAGTAGTGCTGCCTCAGATGATTTCACTGAATATCTGGGGTTTTGGTGAGGGCCAAGGACAATTCCCTTTGGGCAGTTTGGATGCATTCAAGCTGCTTTGGAGGCTGAGGCAATTCACTATTACATGCAGACCAGTCTGAGCCCCCTGCCCCAAGGACCAGAGAACAGGTCGTGGCACTACTCATTTCACTAATCAACACCTGAATTCTTTTTGTCTTTCGAAGGCTGATCCTGATTCTTCAAATTTAGGGATGTTTAATATCTTGACAGCAGCTAACTTTCCTGTCTTGATACTCTGTGAAAGTTCTATATGTGAAAACCAAATTTTTAAATTAAAAAAATCATAGGAGACCTGCGATATATGTCTGAAATAAAGATGTTCCCAGTTACATTTTTACTATCTTCATGATGGGGATGAAATGACAAAACCTGGCAGCAGGTTTTACTGCTTTTTCACCATTTCAAACAGAATTCTGTCACAAAAGCAGCATGCTAGGATGTGTATTCCTATTGCCTCTGTTATTTTATGATTTGTCAGCGAGTAACAGGGGTGTTGCTCGGACTTCAAGACTTCCCTCCCCTTGTGCAATAATTAAGCCCTGACAGCAGTACTGAAATGTAAGTTGGACTAGCTTGTGATTAAACTTAGGAGCACTTGGAAACACCTTCCTACATCAGGCAGGAGCAGAATATCAAACAGAGAACAAGCATCATTAGCATCCACTTTGAACTGAAGAGCAAATTTGATAATGTCTGCACTAATTTGGCATCTCTCTTCCTCTGGACACTCCTTGTAACACAAGACAATCATTCCTGTGGCTTGTTTGTTCCCAGCAATCACAGAACAATCTCAAATCACTAAAGA
The DNA here is from genome assembly GCA_013397555.1 of Urocynchramus pylzowi. Classification (NCBI taxonomy): domain Eukaryota; kingdom Metazoa; phylum Chordata; class Aves; order Passeriformes; family Fringillidae; genus Urocynchramus; species Urocynchramus pylzowi. Next base: position 95,607 of record VZRH01000836.1, read on the forward strand.
GTCGTGCATCTTAACTGAATACTTTAAACTCATACAATTTGTATTTTGACACAACTATTTTTCAAAAATATTTTAGGGGATGTGAAAATCATTATTGGTGCATACAGAAGAAGTCTAGGTAAAACTGCAGTTTTGTGGTCAATTTTTTTCTTAATCCAAACAATTCACTACATGTAGTAGAAGAAAAATTTTTTATTTTTCTAACATCACAAGAAAATTCCTTTTTTTCCCCATGGGAATAAAGTATGATTTTCCTAAGTGAATGTGAAAGAGTATACTTCATTGTAAAAAAAGGACAACATTTTTTCAACATGGACTTTTTTTCTTTTCCAACATTTCCATATTGCCAGTCCAGAAATTTAGATAATAAATTTCAACTCCAGTATTCCCCTGCACACTTTTTTCCCCCCTTCTCATTTTTTCTTTTTTTTTTAACATTTGGAAACCTCCTACATCTCTGAAAATGTTAATAGGCTAATTATCACTGAGTTAATTTGCAAGTCATATTCCCTCCTGCCCCCACATTAAAAAAAAAAAAAAAGAAAATCTCCCCCCCCATTTTTTTTTTCGGCAAGTTAAAAAAAAAAAAAAAAAAGGCAAGTGAACTTAGCCACAAAATAAGTCAAGGGAAAAATGAAGTACTAATTAAGAAAGCTGGGGTTTTATGCAAATGACTTCTTCACCGAAGACAGTCTAATGAATGTGCCCTGAGTCGATCCGTGTGCGTTTTCGCCAAGCTGACAGCTGGCTCGGAGGAAGGTCAGACAGAATCAAGCATGCACAGAGCATAATCCTTCAGATTGGCAGCTCTGCCCCCTGGTCACTGTTTGATTATCTCCCAAATTGCTGTATTTCACAGAGATAATGATTTTTTATGGTCACAGATTTGAAGACAACTGCTGTATCCTGAGGGTTGTCGTTCTGCAAGGAGACACTGCTGCTTCCTTCAGAGAAGAAATGTGGGGGGGAAAAAAAGTAGCTCTGTCTTTTTTTCCCCCTCTCTCTCCCCCACTTTCCTTTCCCCACCTCTCCTTTTTCTATTTATTTCTTCTATTTATTTATTTATTTGCATTTCTTGTGGCCAAGAGGAGCCCCATTCCTAACCATTGTCCCAGTGTGTTCTGGTGATGTTCCACAGACATTCCCGCACTGAGCCCGGCCACATCTCACAGAGATAACAAAATTCTCCAGTGAAGTATGAAAGAGCAAACATTCAGGAGCAGAGAAATCCGGGAGCGGGGGGAGAGCCTCTGAAGGAATTCTCTGCACATGGCTGCTGTTCATTGCTGCTTGGTGACTTGCTGTCCTGATGGCCAGATATGTTGGGCCTCAGGGGGTTGTAAAAAACCATCATGGGCCTGGAAAGGGGATAAATGCCAGAGGCAGCAGTGGTGGAGATGGTTTTCAAAACAGGCCAGGTGCAGATGTACAAACAGCACAGCATCTCCCACGGTTCACATCCCTGACAGTGGCACCTGTGGATGGATTTTCCTTTGAATCTTAACACCCAAAGGGGTAAATGCTTCTAAAAATGTAGGTAATCCAGAAAAAAATGGCATTTAGTGCTCTGTGAAGGATTCAGTCAGAGAAACTGTATCTTAAAGAGCTGGTCGTGCATTATCTGTTGAAATGCTTTTCCCTTGGAAAATTGTTATCAAAAGCAAGCTTTGCAATAGCAGATGCTTGCCAAGATAGGCAAGGGCAGAAATTCTGGAAAAAGAAAAAAAATACAATTTCGTGTGTAAGCAGTGTGTTGTCCTCCTTTGTCTCAAATCATTAAAAAAACATATCTGGGTGGTTTGATCACTTCATGGACACATTGAGGGACCTGACCAAAAACTAAGAATTTACTGATCTTTTTATTTATTAATCTATTTCTTCAATATTTGAGATGCCCATTAATTTATTTATTAATTTGAATTTCCTTACATATTAGTAGAAAGAGAGGATATTTTATGAGTGTGGATGGGTGTCGACTCCCAGAGCAACAATTCTTATGTTAGATTAGTTATCTCTTTCCACTTAGTGGATCAAAAAATAATGCTTCAGATGAGGGAGAATAGTTCAGAGGTAAATTCTCAGCACTGTTTCATTCAGAGCTGTAGTTGGAAACTACTTTTCCAACACTACTGTTAAGGTATCAAAAAAGGGGTGTCAAATCTTTCCTCTGGATCCTCCACTGTATCCCCAAATGCTTCATACAGAAAGCATGAGCAAAACAGAGCAGGAAAGATTCTTCCTTGACTATGAAGGGATTATTTTGATTCCTGTGCTTGGATATTAATGATTTTGAGGGGCTCCCAAGGAACAGACTTTCTGGAAGAGCAGTAAATTCTAATAGGGATGTCCTCAGAGAAAAGAAGATAAAGTTGCCTCATGTCTGCACACTTGGAAAGATTGGCTGAGTATCTCCTGGACGAAGAGGAAGCCTGAGATCAGGATGGAAGGTCCTCCCAGTACCAGTAAATCTAACAGGGTAAGAGGGAATATCCAGAGGGAAAGAAGAAAACAGATATGAGTTGAGTCAGATCCACTGAGGGTGTTTGTTCCTTCAGAAAAGGCCCTATTTCAAAACTGGTCTGACAATACTGAGAACTCCTTCTTCCCTGTGAGGGTGGGGAGGCCCTGGCACAGGTCACTCAGAGCAGCTGTGGCTGCCCCTGGATCTCTGGAAGTGTCCAAGGCCAGGTTGGACAGGGCTTGAAGCAACCTGGGATAGTGGAAGTTGTACCCACCCATGGCAGAGGGTTGGAATGAGATGAATTTTAAGGACTTTTCAAACCCAAGCCGTTCTATGACTCTTTGAAATCATTGTAGCACTGACTGATGATCCTCAAGCCACAGTGGAGGCAATACAAGCAAAAATGAGGAAAAGTGCCTCAGCAATGAGTAGAACAGCACCAAATTTAGATGCCTGGAAAATTTGGAACAGATGCTTAGCACTGCCTTGGAAACTCCATCTTTCTCTCAGTTCTCATATCCAGCCCTCCACTGTACACACTGAACCTGTTACTGGAGGAGCATGACATCCAATTATAATCATAGAAGGGAAAATCACTTTTGCTTCTACAAGGAGATGAACTGAAATGCACAGTGAACAATTCATGATCAGAGTGTTCCTTTCCTGTCCACACTGACAGGAGCTCGAGCACAGATTGACTTGATCTTTTCAGCCTCTGTCTATCCTTGCTTGAATAGGCTTCCTCCTTTATTATCCTCAATATGTTTAAAGGCTTGCAGGGAAATAATGCAAGAGCCCTCCTGTGGCTGATTTTAACACCTACCATCCACATCCTTACAGCTGTAAGACACCAATAATCAAGTGACCAGAAGCTTATACTTTTAATAATGCAAAATATCCTCTGAGTTATGGATGGAAAAAGCTAATTATGCTAAACTATCTCCAAGCCTGGATAGAGATACATCCTACAGTCAATTTACACAGATTTTTCTAGGCACCATCCTAGCATTTTTTAAATTCCTACACATTGTTGCTCACAACACTATTCCAAGCAAATAGCTCACCCTCAAAACAAGTTTATCTAGAAATTCACTCACAATTTCACATGAGAGAAGGGGATCTACATAAACCCTCTCCTAGTACCTCGCATATTTGTTTTCAGTCTTTAGAGCCTGCAATCTTCCAATGTCTGTAGACTATTTCTTCCCCTCAGGGCTGTATGAAGTGCTTTTAATCCCTTCTTTTAAACTGATCCCTCACAAGTCCCCACTCTTCTCCAAATGCATTTGTTCTTTATTTTTTTTAAAGTCGTAAAGAAATGTACAGATGGATGAGGCACTCCCACTTGGTTGGATCAGAGTTTACTACCAAAGAATGGCTCCTCTGCTGAATTATGTGAGGACATTTCAGTGGTAGCCTTAGATTACACAGATCACAGTGGCATTTTCTTGACCCAGGACGCATGGCTGGGCTTTTGTGTGTGTATAATTTTTCCTAAATCTTCTCCCTTATTAATTTTTGGTTGCAGTATATCTTCTTTGCTCAATGCAGGATCTGGTGTCCTTAAATCATTCTCTGCATGAAAAGAAGAGTAACTTGCCAAGTAAGGTGAGCTCAGTGATGCTCACAGGGGACTGAGCTGCCTTAAACTGGAAGCACAAGAATGACAGGGTAGCTAAAGATGTCTCAAAACTCCAGCCTGCATTGGCAACCAGCACCTTGTTCCTCCAGCCAAGCTCTCAGGTGCAGAATTCAGATGAGAACCTGTAGTGTGGTTACTATACTCCACCAAAAACCAGAAGGCACAAACCAAGATTTCGACTCAGACAGCACACAAAGAGTGTTAAGACTCAGACTAAATGAAAGTGTATTTATTTTATCATCTGAATCACTCATGGTTATTCTGTCTGCCTGCCCACTTGCCCAAACTTGGAGAAGAAATCACACTGTGATAAGATCCTGGAGGAAAATAAATAAAATGCCTCAGGCTATTAGAATAGTTGGCATTAGCCCTGAAGGAAAAAAAAAAATCATTTCTTTGCTAACTAATAAAGTGTATGAACAGTGTGAGCCCTGGATAGCTGTGGTGGGAGAGATTAAGATTCAGGTTAGTGCTGTCTTTCATGCAGACTCGGGATTTTTACTGCACTTTTTCACATCACACATGAATGCCCCAAGCACCAGCCAAAAGATCTTTCAAAGTGGGTGATCAGCAATTCTTTTCCTGATGCAAGAAACTGCTTCTGCAGCTTCTGTAAGAACAGGTGAATACATTACCTGACAAAATTAATTTTGACAAAATAAAAATTTGTCTACATATAATGATTTAACGAGGAAACTCCTGACTTCCTCTAGGAACTTGTCTTTTTATATCATTAACTTGATGAAAAATCTGAAGTCTACAGGAAAAATGAACTCTGTTGCCTGTCTCATTTCAGATCTAAGCCATAATTCTGCAAGCACAGCATAAGAAGTTGTATATGTTTTCAGTGAAAAAAAATATCTAGGAAAAGATGTACATTTTGGAAAATATTAAAGAAATGGAACGAAATCCATAATCTGAGTGGATCTGTAAGCACCAGCAGACAATGTGCAACATCATTAATTGACAACAGCACCACTAGATTAGATGAACTCTTAAGAGAAGCAGGGAATGATGCTGCAGGATACAATGAATAGATTATCAGTCCAAAAGGACTTCTCACTGGTACAACACTGGTACAGAGCCAGTGTTAGTGTAAGCACTGAATCTTTAAATGCTTTTTAGGGGTTTTCAGAGCTCAAGTCTGAGTATGTCTCAATGAACAACAAAGAATTCTGCATAAAATGAAATAAATTAGAAAGAAACTAAAGTTGGCCATGGGGTTAAAACTGTTAGTCTCAATGGCAGAGTACATCTATTGATACAATTAGTGATCTAATGTGTGGAAATTTATTGTCCTCGTTAATGCCCAATAACTCAGTTGAAACAGTTTATTGATGACTTCCAGAGGCAAAGAATACCAGAAACATGGAAATGAAGGAGTCAAACCCTTCAATTCCCTGTGCTAAGGAAGTCCAGCTTTAATTTAAAACAGAGACTAAAAGGGAAAAGGTGTAGATTCATGGTTATGGACCAAAACAGAAAATCTTCCCAACTGTATTTAGCTGAGACTCCCACCTCAACAGCAATACCCCATTTAGGCATGCTCTGGTCCCTCATGCTGGCTCTCAACTAGGCCTAGCTGGTTCCCAGCTGAAGTAGGGCAAAGGGTTCCTATTCCTGGAAGTGTTCAAGGCCAGATTTGATGTGGCTTGGAGCAACCTGGGATAGTGGAAGGTGTCCCTCCCTATGGCAGGGGTGGAACTGGATGAGCTTTAAGGTCCCTTCCAACCCAAACCATTTTGTGATTCTGACTTTGATCACTGAAGTTTCTATCACCCCAGTAGTTCAGTGCAAAAAACAATACAGAGCTCACTCAGGGGCTATGGTTTGTTCTTCAGAGAGAGCACATCCTTTCTTTCATTGAGTCAGTGTTTTAGGCTACCTGAACAGCCTTTGTAAATGTCTAAAGTAGGGAATCTGATTATTACACAACATTTCTACTCAAAGAAGATGAATGGCCACTCTTATCACTAATCTTCCCTCTGTAAAACTCTGTCAGCTGGGCAGCATTTGCTACAAAGCTCTGTATTATAAAAAAATGTACATCACTGTGCTTTATTGATTTTTTATGGCCTTCCTGGTAACAAAATGAGGTAGTTTCTAGACTTGTCAGTCTTCAGATGATGTTTGCATTGGCCCACTTTGTTTTTATGCAGACTGTATGTAAAGAAAGCATAAACTTCTTCGGAAAAGCTGTAAAGTGAGGGCTCAAACTGCATCTCTGTGGGGGGAGGGGAGAAAAGGGAGGGCAGGGTGAACTATCCCAATCAATTAAGAATACCCTGCAAATTAGGCAGACATCAGTTCCACAACTTCACCCGTCCTCCCCAGCCATGCCCCTGGATAAAAGAGAGAACCACAATGGTAGTTAAAACAATTATCATCCAGTGGAGCTTGATTCTAAACCGCTCTGCTAGGAAGTGGCAAGGAGCATTCAGCTCCTGATGCAGCAAGCAATCGCTTTTTCTTCCCCTTGGGTAGAGAAGCCCCTGGCTTTTTAAGCAATTCTGTACCTCTGAACTAGTCCTTGCAGGGCTTTGGGGTAGCATGCCAGTGGCACTGGATCCCATTATCATCATTGCATGTCACTGGAGGCAACAACAGGAAAGAGCTGCAGAAAGGGCTGGGAATGAGAGGAGACATTAATAACAGCGCACTGCTCTGTGCTGACAAAAGCAGGAGAAGGTATTGTGAGGGTTGCTGGAGAGGAGAAGGAAGGAGGAGAGGTGGAAACAAAAGGCATAAAAATGAAGTAATATAGGATAGAAGCAGTTATGCAATAACCTTGGGTAGAAAAGTAGTACTTTTCTAGGTAATAACAGGTGTAATGGCAGGTCCAGTTTCTATATTTTTTATTTTTGTCAAATCACTTAGGATCAGGTTTGTAAAAAAATATGTGTATTTCAAAGACAGAGAAATTAAAAGCTGAGCTTCCAGAAGTTCCTAACTAAACGAGGATTCTGTCCCAGTGTTAAGGGGAAGTAAGAATGCTCACCATAAAAAGCACAAATGCTGCGTCTTTGCTGACCCCTTGAATCCTGCTACAATTTCTTGTCTTCTTGGCTACCTTAGCAGCCTTCCAAGGGCTTTGAGCCTAGAAGGGCTCCAAGACAGCCAGAGAGGGATTTTTAGCAAGGACATGTAGAAACAGGTCAAGGGAATGTCCTTAAGCTGCAAGAGGGAGATTTAATTTGGGTATCAGAAAGAAATTCTTCCCTGTGAGTGTGGGGAGGCCCTGGCACAGGTTGCTCAGAGAAGCTGTGGCTGCTCTATCCCTGGAAGTGTTCAAGACCAGGTTGCATGGGGCTTGGAGCAACCTGGGCTAGTGGAAGGTGTCCCTGTCCATGGAAGGGGGCAAGAACTGGATGTTCTACAAGGCCCCTTCCAACCCAAACCATTCCATTATTCTATTCTAGGTCAGCTGGCACAGTCTAACTGTATCCACCCTTGCTCCATATAACCTTCTAAATATGACCTCATAACCTGTAGGCAGACTCCCCACCAACTGCCCTTGCTGATATTATCTCCACTTGTACACTTTCTTCAAGACCCCAATGCTAATAAACTGGAAAAAAATCACCAAACAAATATCCATAATTTCTGGCTGCACCCCAGATTTCTTTCCCACTAAATCATCCAGCCTTATGTCAATTTACTGCAACCACACACCCAAAAGCTGTAAGGTTTCTGCAGCATTCTTCAAAAATCCAAGTCAAAAACCAGAAACATGGAATGAAGTTCACTTTCCACCACTTTCAAGATCTCATTGCCATTGTCTTCCTCATTCAGCTTTGGTTCTCATGAAGTGAAAGGAAGTCACACTACTAAAATACAAGTAATGTGATCAATTTTAGCTGTTTTTTAGACATAATTTTCACCCTCAACCAGTTTTTCTCCTTTGACTTGATGGAAATCCAGGAAGTCACCCTGGATATCAATAGCTGCATCATAGACTTCCAGTTTCACTCTGATGATTCTCACTTTGACATTCAACTCTCTCTTTGCTGCTTCATGACACATAAGGATTGTCTTATTTCCAAATCTTTGTTCCCATCATCGACCTCTACATATAAAATTGATTAATTTCCACCAGCCAGTTCCAATTATCTCCCAATTATAGGCAGCTCTTAGATATTTTAAATCAAAGGGGACTATTATGATGATTAGTCTAATTTCTGTCATTGCAAAGAAAGTAAATGTCATCCATTTTGTCCATTTTTGGGTCCCATTAGCTGCCCTTTTATTTGGGAAGTGTCAATTTAGTAGTGGCTGCTGCCCAAACTGAACATCAGGGACTATACAGGTCTGCTTTGCTTTCTGAATCTAAATCTCTTTCTGAATCTAAATGGTCTATTATTCCATCTCCAGATCTGTTGCATTCCCAGAGCAGACAAAAATGTAAAATATTGAAAACAGGCAATTTCTGGTTGGAAGATGAGATCTTTAAAGAATCTCAATGTTGCAGCAATAGCATTTCCAGCCTTTTTGAGAAGGCTGTTGAAATGCAAGTGTTCATCACTGGCATGGACATGAGCCTTGAACTCCTTTCTAGGTGAGATATCCACCACATTTTGGTTACTGCGTGGGTCCTGTCTGCATTCTTCTCCATGGATGTATCCTTGCAGAATGAAAAGGATAGCCATTGCTTTCCTAGCAAAGTCCTTGGAAAGCAATGGCTACTATGTTTTTTTTCTTCTATTCATATTCTTATGAAATGTAGGAACAAGGGCTTCCCTCTTTGGTCTCCACAGCTTCCTGAGGAAGGGAAGTGGAGAGGTCAGTGCTGATCTTTGCTGTGTGGTATGCAGTGATCAGATACATAGGAATGGTTCAAAGCTGTACCAGGAGAGGTTTAGATTGAACACTGGAAGGTTTTTCATGGCCAGGAGGCTGCTCAAACACTGGAATAGTCTTTCTAGAGAGGGGATTGAAGTCCAAGGCCTGTCAGCATTTAAGAGACGTTTGGACAGTGCCTCAACAACATGTCTTGGTCAGCCTTGAACTGATCAGGGAGTTGACCAGATGATTATTGTAGATCCTTTTCAAGTGAAATAGTTCTACTCTAATCTAGTCTAGTGTGTTCTAACCTGCAGCTTTTGTTTTCAAATATGGACTACAGCAGACCTGGAAAAAATTGTGAGAATTATTAGCACATCTTTTTTTTTCCCCATGACATATTCTGGCCAGCACAGAAACTTTTTGGTACCTTTGGTACCTAAAGCCTCAAGGCAGAAGCAGTGGGACAGCTCCATGTAGGCCAGAGCCAAAAATCAGCCCTGGCCAAAATAAACACACTAAATAGCTTAGGTAAAAATGAAGAGAAAAATCCACCCTGAAATTGTTCCTGCCACAGACAATTTAAAGCATGGACAAGGTCTTATTACCCAAAATCAGGATTACACCAGCAACCCAGAAGGTGTTGGATTACTTGGGATCAGTTAAGGCCTCTACTGACTTTGTCATTGCCTCCACCAAACTGTCCTTATCCCAACAGCAGACTCAGCTAAGGAAACAGCTATTTAATCTCCAGAACATGTTCCATCCACATGCCTGAGCAGATATTTAGGGAATCTTTTCAAGAATATTTTCAAGAATATTTTTTTATATCATTATCATCAGCAGTTTTTCCTTATGGATGTTTGCAATAAATAAATGCTTGGTATGGGTACACTGACAACAGGGAGAAAGGAAGGGTAGGGGGAGGGTTATGTTCTCATTTCTTGGCAGATATAAAAACCCACCAAACTATTCATATTTAGTTCTGTTAGGAATAAATAAAAAACAAACAAACATCACAATGCACCCAAAGGCTTTGCATAGCTGGAATAGCTGGAAGCTTTATTGATTCATATACAACCCACATAATCTGCCAAAATGCGCTACACTTTTTATGTTTTTAAATTTTTTTTATATCTTCTTCACAGGAAAGTCTAGCCCTCCAAGCTCATTTATTCAAGGGAAAATAATTAAATAAATCCTTTAAACACTACTAAACCTACTCTGGGAGAGGCTTTTGGTTGTGGCTCAAAGGAAATGCATTCTCTTGTCCTGTGGGAATTGCATGAAATGTTGGGAACATCATGCCCCGCCCATGGAAAAGAGATGACTTCTGTCTGTCATAGCTGTCAGCAAACTGAGGTTGTTAGAACAGAGTTCTTAGCAAGGGAAAAGTTCATATCAGGTCACTAAATTTCAGTATAGTCCCTGGAAATAATGTCATTGCCAAATGCCAACAGTTATGTGGAAAATATAGCCTGGTCTTTTGAAAAAATTGCTCTGACTTCTGTTTTGAGTGGGAACAGGAAGAGGAAAGATCCCCCAAGATGTGCTGTGTGACAGCATGGAGCCTTCAGAGGGTCCCAGTGTGAAGTGAAGAATGGTAGAAGTGGGATTAAGCGTGGGAAGTTGCAGGACTTCTTTCTGTTCAAATCAAGTGTGGTTTTCTGGTGTGGTGAAGTCAAGTGAGGTATTAGCTAAGTTCAAAGTGTCCACCCAAATCTTGGGGTTGCTCTGTTCCTGGGGAAAATTGGCACAAAAGAGTTTTCATGTATATAATTTTTGTTTATTTTTCCAAAACTGGATGGATGCATCTAGGTTGTTTTCTGGGAGTAATCTCTAGTGCTAGGTCATGAACTGTATCTGAGAGATATTTCACAGGCTGATTTTGTTGAATGTGAAAAATCCCCATGCCATGCCAAACATTTAGGAATGGTGCAATCCCAGTGCAAGCACTTCAATAAGGCAGAATAGACAATATTGGAAGGATTTGACTTGTTGTTTGAAGCCCCATCCTGGGAAGTCTTCAAGGCCAAGCTGGACAGGGCTTGGAGCAACTTGGGTTGGAGGAAGGTGCCCCTACCCATGGCAGGAAGCTGGAATGAGATGATCTTTATTGTCCCTTCAAACCCAAAACAATCTGTGATTTTATGCTTTTATGACTCTGCTGAAAGTAGGATTCCTTTTCCCTTCCCACACACAGGAATAAAGTCCTACCTGGTGAGCAACGGCAAGAGCCTTGGTTCATTTTCCTGCAGTTAAAAAGTTAAGACTAAAGTAAAAAAACCCTGAGATCACATAAATCCAAGCCACGTGTATTAAACAGAAAATCACCCTTCAGAGTACTTAAATTAGTTCGTCAATAAGATGCTTGAAGGGCAAGATTTCATACTTGCAGACCGTTGCCAGAAAAATATAAAAAGGAACAAGGCATTTATGGAATTGTATATTTCTTGGATGGCAGTTTAAAAATTAGACTTAATTGAAGGCTAAAAAGAAAGCATTTTCATTGTTGGGAATGAAGGGTTTAAAAAAGAATTAAAGAAATTTTCAACTTGGGTGTAGGGCATAATTACAAAAACATTAAAGCAAATAATTGGTAGCACTGTAATTTTTTCCTCCCCAGGTAACTACCATATGTATTACACAGTGAATCATTGACTCTGTCCCTCCTATCATTAATTACTGTGATGCATAAATAATTGGAAAATTATATGTTCCAAAAATGATTTAGTAATACATTTTATGCAACTAATAAGCACAGGCTTTTAATCATCACTAGACATGTTATGATAAATTTTGCTCTCCATCTCAACTCTTCTGTTATCTCTCACTTATACGGCTGCCATCTCCTTGCATGCAAATACCACTAAGCCACTTGACATCACATTCTTCCCAGTGGATGCTTTTTATTGGGCTTTATTCTGCTCAACATTTTTGGTGCTGATATTTTGGCTTGAAATTCATTTGAGGGTATCTTTAGCCTCACAGAAACACATTAAACTATTTATCCCCAAACCATAAACTATTGTTTAATTTAAATGGAAATATCTTAATCTGTTTTTTCCCCCTCCATTTAAAACAGTCTGTACCTTTGGTTTTGCATAGTGGGGATATTTAAAATCTGCTGCTATAGATTGAACTGAAAAAGCTGAAAATCTACTCTTTTTAATTAGAAACAGTAAAACATATTTTAACATGTGCTGATCATCATGGTACGTGTTATTCCCTTTCTTCAGGTTTAACACATTATGTTTGACACTCCATCATCAAGTTATATGACTCAACACCTTAAGGAACAACTCAGCCTGGAAAAGCACAAGAACCACTGATATGTCAAGATGTTATTTCAAGTTCAACCCAAGCAACACAACCTGTCAAAACTGTTCAAATTAAATTTCCCACTCTGCAGCTAATCATTCATGCTTACTTTTAGTGCTGTTTACAGTTGTATTGCTCACAGAACCTGCAGCTCTTGCACACAACACTGAAATTCAGTTTTGTGACTGGCTAAGTGAAGGTGATAATGAAGTGGTTTGGTTCATTAAACTTTCTTCAAATAAATACAAAGTTCATAGGAATTTCATAAAATCATATAATGTCCAGAGTTTTAACTTCAGTTAGACACTTGTAAAAGAATTGACTGCACAAACTATTAAAAATGCTTATTTCTAAGCCAAGAAAAGCACTGTAGGCTCTGTCTTTGGTGAGCCTAATACTACATTCTTGAACCTTCTATCTCTTCTTCTTCATAGAAATGAATAAAAATTAGTGTTTCCCATTTATTCATAGCTTCTGTCAGACAATTGAAGCTCCAAAGATCTATAGATGTAAGAATATTGATAATACTTCAAGTCTGGGTTTCTGCATAGTTCAGACTGATGCAGCACAAGGAGGAACCAAATACAAGACATGGTTTTTATTGTCTGACTGAACACGAAAATTATTAAGGACATGTGACACCATTTCAAATCAACCTGTGCCTTTGTGAGGCTGAAGGAGTTGCAAATATTGTATCAGATCTGGTAACTAAACTGAGAGGGGATTCAGTCTACCTCAGCCTATGAAATAGAATGATTTGAGTTGGAAGGGACCATCCAGTTCCAACCCCCTGCCATGGGCAGGGGCACCTTCCTCTATCCCAGGTTGTTCCAAGCCCATCCAACCTGGCCTTGGACACTTCCAGGGATGGGCATCCACACCTTCTCTGGGCAACCTGTGCCAGGGCCTCACCAACCTCAGAGGGAAGAATTCTTTCCCAATATCTGACCTAAACCTGCCCTCCTTCAGCTTAAATACCACATCTCATACTTACTTCATGTATGTAAAGGGTGACTACCACCTTGGTATCTCCTGCAAGTCAGGGACTGGCTAAGAGAGAGGCTTTTCTCTTAGATGATCACCAGGTTGTAAAGTTCTGTTCTGAATTCCTGCTAAGTATCTTGTTCCTGTTCTGAGGAGGAGATGCCACACCTGGAATTTCAGCTCTACCCCTTTGGAAATCTTCACATGCTTCAAGTAACCCCTTTTGATTCAGCCAAAATGCTTCTGCTACCCTTAGATGAGGGCCTTGTGGAAGACAAGTGCTAGGAGCTCCAGGGGGGGATTCCAGGAAAGTTTGTATAAAATAACATGTCCTGACCTTATGGAAGTAATTCATAGATGGAAATCTGGATTGCTTTTGGGAGGAAAGGCTCAGCCATTGAAGCCAATGAGACAAATCAGTGCCAAAAGTTCCCATGCCTGCAGAAAATGTGTGCAAGGAAATGAGTCTAAAGCTGTCTTCTTAATTTTGTTGTGACCCAAATCATGATGGAAAACACTGCAGGAATTCAGGAGTCTTTTCCACAGTGAAATGCATCAACATTTGAAAGAATCTCTGGCAAAAACATGATATAAGAAGGTTTAACTTAACCATAACGACATCCACCCTCCTTTCATTGGAAACAGCCCTGAAAACAGGTGCTGGAGATGTGCGGAGCATTGAAGGTGGAAATGTGAGAACTGAAATCCTTTCCTCATTTCCTCCACACAACAACCTGTTTTGGCTCTCAGGTGCAAATCCCCCAAAGCAGCTTGTGTTCCATGTGGAAGAGGTGCAGTGTCTGTGACAACATCCACTCCATTCCATCTCCTCACAGGAGGCTGGTGTGATGAACAGGTACAACAGGTGTCTGACCATCCTGTCTCACTTAAGTTTGGTTAGTTTAAAATATTTTTTTTTTTTTTTGCTTTCAATATGCATAGCTGTTGAACTTCCATGGCAGGGGGTGGAATTGAATGATCCATTGGAGCTCTTGAAACCCAATTAATTCCATGGTTCTGTGATTCCATGGAAGAGTTTAAGAGACCATGACTGTGCTCTGCCACTGCTTGCTTTACTATTCCAGACTACAGTGGACTGGAATTTCAATAGAAGGGAATAACAGGAGGCAATACTGGGTCAGTGATATTTTTGAGGGAGTTCCAGGTTTGGAAAGGTTAATATGCCTACTGGATACTGCCTATGACCACAGGGAAATAGTAAGGAAGGAGAAAAAGGGTCTACAATATGGGTGTTCTCATGTCCTTAATAGCAGTAAAATAGGTTGGAAAATTGCTCCCAGATAGGTGGGAGAAAACATCTTATCATCAGAGACTTGAAGAGCCCAGACTTATCAAAAAGAAAATGAAGACACAGCAGCACTACTTTTTCAAGGAGAAACTACCCTGAACTAACAGGCTGTTTAATCAGGCAGGTAAAGGCATAACAAAATCCAGTGGCTGAAAGCTGGAAGCAGAGAAATTCGAATGAAGAATTAGATACACATTTTAAACTGTGAGGGCAATGTGTAACTGGCACACATTTCCAGGGCAAGGAATGGAGTTTCCAACATTCAGTGCCTCCAGATCAGGTGTAGATAACCTTCTTCAGGTTCTTTAATCAAGACACCAAACTGAAAACACAGGGAAATGTTAATGCCTTTCCAAGAGCTTTCATGTAATGAGAGTGAATTAGAAAATGCATCTTCATGGCATGAAGACCTGTGAATTCTTCATTCTTATCCCAGTGTGATCCAAACACGAAAGTGGGCTTCAGCGGCTTGGTGATATGAGTAGAACAGTGAGATGAGAGACAAGGCAGGAAGAATTCAGGGGAAAGCAGAAGAATGACCAATGAGGGTCACAGGCACAGGATTTATTAAAAGGATTTGAGTCTCCCTTTTTCTCCATGACTTCATCCTTGTTCCTTCCTTGGCAAAACATTTGGAGAAGAGGATGCTGGTGGTCCATCCTCATAAACTGAACAGCTCCAGAAAATATTCCTAAGCATTGAAACTTTATGATCTATTTCATTTAACTGAGTGAATAGGAAGCTATTTGTCTCTATGACCTTCTCTCTCACCCAATCCCTTTGGAAATGAGAAAAAGCCAATTATCCCTGCCAGAAGGCCCTAAGATGCAGCACCCTTGTGATCAAGGAGCTAAGGGAATTCAAGAGCATGGATGCAGGCCATCTTGTGCCAGCTGGCCTTGGTGATGCAGAATTCAGTTTAGGCATGTTGAATTTATTGATATGGGCATAATTTTTGTTTCTCTAAGCCAGGCTTGTTATTCAAGGGCATACAACCTGGTGTGAAGTAACTTGCAGTTGACCTCACAATACCCAGGGAAAGATAAATGATTGAAAATAAGATCTAGGCATTAGCTTTTGCTTAATATTTCCCCTAGAGCTCTTGAAATAGTCACTATGCTGTAGTTTTTATCAGTGGATCCACTGAAACAGGAATGTCCCCTTTTTACACCTGGAAAAAAAAAAGTATAACTGTTGTAAGACCTTTTCCCAAGGTGACACTGTAGTAAAACCAAGGAGGAAACCCAAGATTCATTTCTTACAAGTCAGGTGCTCTCTTACTTGGAGTTATCCTCATCTGTGCTCATCCATGTGAGAGAGGGAGGTGATCCACAGGGACTGTTCATGTGAGGTAGGGCCATATTACTGTACTTTCCCTTTGAGAGACTTTCTGCTCTCTTCCCTCCCTTCCCCAAATCAAATCCATTTACTCCTTTCAGGCAGGGATGGAGTCTCCAGTGTCACATTAGACAGAGTTTTCATTGACCAGCAGCCAATATATGAAGCCAGTATATATTGTTTCAATGAGTCTGTCTAAATGACCTCAAGGAATGGATTTCAGGTCATATCATGGACTGGCACTATCCAAACAAGACAGATCAAGACAAGGTTTTTGGTGTGTCAGATGTGGTTTTAATTTAGATTGAGACATGACAACTTGTCAAAGGAATGTCATCAAACATTAGTGTTTCTTTTCTTGATAATACAATATTGTGTGTTTCTATCAGAGGACTCATATAAAACAAGAACCGACCCCCAACTTTATCTTGAGCCTTTGTTGGAAAGAGAATGCAAAAGTGTTCCTTCTAGTGCTCAGAGTAAGACTGACTTACTTGTAATAAATATGAGACTCTCCCATTGTATTTCTGAGCAGAAAACAAGAAAAAATTGATGACTTATTTATCATCTTTCACCGACAGATATTTGAATCCAAACTTTCCAAATTGTTGTGCAATCAGTGAGCCATGTAGTCACCCATCATGAGATAATTCCTACTCTTTCTTGAGTAAGACTTGAAAAAAGTAGTTCAATTTATGATATTCAAAGAAAGAATTGCACATTGGATAAATTTATCCACTTCCCGAAGAAGTAGGTGTTTAATGCAAACTCACTGCAAACCCCAAATGAGTAGCTACTCAGTCTTCCCTCTCAGATGAGATTCTGAGAACTATTTTGCTGAACTACCACTGTGTAACAGCCTGTTAAAGTGAAACTCCTTCTCCATAACAGCACACAGGCTAATTTAAAACATGACCATTCCACGCTGACTTTCCCAGCTGACCATGAGAGAAGGGCTCCAAGAGACTTGAGAGAGGGACTTTTGACAAGGGCATGTTATGATAGTTCAAGAGAGAATGGTTTCAAACTCTCAGAGGGCAGGGTTAGGTTAGATTTTAGGAATAAATTCTTTACTCAGAGGGTGGTGAGGCCCTGTCACATGTTGCCCAGAGAAGCTGTGGTTGCCATCCCTGGAGGCATTCAAAGCCAAGTGGGATGGGGCTTGGAGCAGCCTGGGATAGTGTAAGGTGTCCCTGCCCATGGCAGGGGGATGGAATGAGATAGTTTTTAAGGTCCCTTCCAAAGCATTCTGTGATTCTGTGATTCCATGATACACTTGCTTCAGATTAACCACTCTCTGAGCTGCTTTAGAGAGTTTTCCTGCCAGCGCAGAAAACTGCTGCTTTTAGCCCACATTTTGGAGAACACTGTTTATATCTCTGGAGTTCACCAATTTGATTCTCAAAGGCTGGCTCAGTCTATCATAAATTAAAGGAAATAAATGAGGAGGTGATAGGCTCTGGAAAACTGTTGTGGTGATCCAAGCTGTCGCTGTGACAACACTGGGCTTGGCATCTGCTCTTCTTTGTGGAGCAGCAACTCAACCTTCATCTGCAATCTCATGTGTCCCACCATGAGACCTGTGTCCATATGTTTCTTCCATAATTTTATATCAACTGCTTGATATTTGTCCTGTGATCTTTTGTCTCTTTATATGATCTTGCATAACATACATCTTTGCTCACTGCACAATTTTCCTGGATCCTTAAAGAGGATAATTGAGAAAAGCTCACACTTCAGATGAGGAAGTTCCACTTCTCAGCAATACCTTACATCCCACATCTTTTGCTTAAACTGACACATTTATTTGTACATTTTTCCCAGAAAGCTTATAGCAGGAGCTGAAGTGATTGGCTCTTTCCTCAAAAACTTTGCCTGCACCACCACAGAGTCACAGAACCATTTAGGTTGGAAAAGAGCCTAGTTAATTACTCCAAGGTAATTGAATATAACCATTTGCCTGTCACTACCATGTCTACCACTAAACCAGATTCCATAGCAAGTTCTTTCCATAATTATATTTTTTTTAAAAGTGAAGAAGTCTCTGAAGTGACTCAGATCTTGGAGAGATTGGTATTTTCTTAAAAATATCTTGAAAGGGGAAAACAATTAGTCAAAAAATAAGAAACCAGGAGAAGGAAGTCAAGAGATTTAAAAAATAGTGTGGTGAGTTTCTGGCACTTGATGGTTATTAATGAGTTAAGGATATATTTACCTTTTCCTTCTTCCTGTTGCAGTGAACCTAATTTCATCATGTTTTTTGGGAATCATCCAAAAATTATTTATGAGATCTGGNCATAATTTTATATCAACTGCTTGATATTTGTCCTGTGATCTTTTGTCTCTTTATATGATCTTGCATAACATACATCTTTGCTCACTGCACGATTTTCCTGGATCCTTAAAGAGGATAATTGAGAAAAGCTCACACTTCAGATGAGGAAGTTCCACTTCTCAGCAATACCTTACATCCCACATCTCTTGCTTAAACTGACACATTTATTTGTACATTTTTCCCAGAAAGCTTATAGCAGGAGCTGAAGTGATTGGCTCTTTCCTCAAAAACTTTGCCTGCACCACCACAGAGTCACAGAACCATTTAGGTTGGAAAAGAGCCTAGTTAATTACTCCAAGGTAATTGAATATAACCATTTGCCTGTCACTACCATGTCTACCACTAAACCAGATTCCATAGCAAGTTCTTTCCATAATTATATTTTTTTTAAAAGTGAAGAAGTCTCTGAAGTGACTCAGATCTTGGAGAGATTGGTATTTTCTTAAAAATATCTTGAAAGGGGAAAACAATTAGTCAAAAAATAAGAAACCAGGAGAAGGAAGTCAAGAGATTTAAAAAATAGTGTGGTGAGTTTCTGGCACTTGATGGTTATTAATGAGTTAAGGATATATTTACCTTTTCCTTCTTCCTGTTGCAGTGAACCTAATTTCATCATGTTTTTTGGGAATCATCCAAAAATTATTTATGAGATCTGGACTAACAGAGTCTGTAGCATTTACATGCAGCCAGGTGGGTGAGCCTGATTCCACTCTCCCCAGCTGAGGACTCCTCACTCTTGACCTCTTCCCTTCCCTACCCTGTCCCACCTTCCCTTCATCACAGCTTTGTGCATGAGCAAAAAAGCAACCCTGCTTTGCTATTAGCTCACCTGTGAATGAGTAAAGTGGGAGGTTTCCCTTCATCACTTTAGGTACAGGTTCACTGAAAAATTCATCTCTGACCACAGAGCAGGGTTGCAGCCTCCCAAGTGGGAGAAACCATCCACTAATTTGAATTTGTCAGAGCAGAGCTGTCTGGTTGCTTTTATAGCTGGGGAGGAAAAAAACATGTTTTTTTTTTATTTTTCTTTTGCTATAAGCAGGCAAATATACTAAATAAAATTGGGTTTCTCAAACAGTGCCTGCGAATGAGTTTTTCTGTGCTGTTACAGGAGCTGGAATTGTCAAGCATTAATTCAAAGCTAATATTTTGAAGCAGAAGGTGTTTCAAACTGAGCTGTATTGCTTGAAGGTCAAACTTAACCCCCTCAGATTTAATTTCCCTTTTTCTTTTTGTTTTCCTTTCCTTTTTCTTTTCCATTTTCCATTTTTTTTTCACTTTAATTATTTGCTTTTTCTTCCCCTTTCTTTTTTTTTTTTTTCCTTTTTTTTTTCCTTTCCTTTTCTTTTCTTTCTCCTTCTTCTTTGCTTTTTAAAATTCCCTGTAAGTATTCAAAAAACATGTGGATGTGGCACTGGGGGACATAGTCCAGTGTGGGCTTGGCAGTGCTGGGCAGTACTCAATGATATTTGAGGTCTTTTCCAACCTTAATGATTCTACGATTGAATTCTTTTTAAAGGAAAATAAATTCTTTAACACCCACAGACCAACACACCTTAAAAATCTCTGTGTTTTTATCATTTATGTTGATTAAAACTCTAAGGATGGGATGAATAAATATATACAACATTTTGAAGAAAAATAGGAAAAATTATTCCAAAAGGCAAGTGGAAGTTTTCAACAATTCCCAACAGTTTTTGAAGTAGGAGAGTTACTACTTTATTTTTTTTTCCCCCCAGCTCAGTTAGCCATCTGTTGTCTGAACAGTAACTACTAAAAGTTTCAAAAACCGTAATAAAGAAGCTCAGACAGAACCTGGTAGAAGATAAACTACAAACTTTTTCCAACACCTTCATGGAAAAATCCAGTTTAGTGAAGCCTGTGTGCTTATAAGCTATCCTTACCTACAAACCACAGCAATAATGGAAGCATCACAAGATTTAAAAGAAAACAAACCTCAAACCCCCCAAAAAAACTCCAAATCAATCAAACAACAAAAAAAATCTTTTTTTGTTCTATGTGACCACTCTAAGATGTGAGACTGTGGTAAAACATTTCAAAGAAAAAAAAATCAAATTAAGAAATAAAAGTCTTCAAATATCCAGGAAACTCTGTTTTGCTTTCTGAGAATGTGATTAAAATATTTGACTAAACAATTTTAAATAATTGAAATGTGATTTTGATGGGACTAAATAATTGATGTGATTTTCTTTGATATGACAACATCTTGCCCTTACTGCTTGAATTCTTACCGTACAGGAGAGTCAGAAGGATATATTAGTTAAAATTTGTAAAGATAAAATCTCTGTGTAAGTGTGATTAACACATTTTCGTTTGAGAAAATACAGTTTCCTTCCTCTGCTCTTGTCTATTCTGATTATTTTTAAATCTCTTTAGAAAAATCAAAATAAAAATTATGATTAAAAGAGAGTTCTATGGATGACTTATCTATTGGGGTGGGAGTCCATCCAATTTGCTCTTGTTTGATCACCAAATATGTGTTTGTTTTTTGAAATGGATTGTTTATTATTAACATGATAATGAATTCTTTTTTGTCACAATTAGGTTCTATGTGGCTAAAGACGTTTAAAAAAAAGGATGTGCATAATGAATATTTCTTGTTTCAAAAGGTACCAAAAGGAAACTGTTCATACTAAGAAATATGTAATACAGACTATTTCAGCTCCAGTGTTTGTGATTAGGGTTCTAATGCTGTACTGCTTTTAAGCGTGACAATTGCATTTCTACATTGGAGTGACTTTAGTCAATGAGGAGAGAAAGGAAAAAAAAACCAAAAAACAACAAACCACCAACAAAATAGCCTGATTATTTAACAAGAGAAAAATGAAAATAATCAGCCATCTCCAGAAAGAAAAAAGGTACACAGACAAACACAGCCTTCTACTGGAAATGCAAGCTTTTATTATTATTTTTTTTTAAATAACAAACAAAATAGCAAAACATTTCTTTCTTCACCATAAAAAACTGACTTTGATCCCCAGCACAGTCATTGAGTGGAAAATTGAACTACACTATAATTGCTTTCCCTGTGACCGATAAAGTGGTGTAACAAATTTTGTGTTTGAATGATAAAATCAGCAATTGGCCCCCAGCAATTCCTTCGACCATTCCTCCAAGGACACCAGCGTCCCATCAGGCTCCAGGGCTGGAGCAAAGGCTGAAGAACTGTAAACCTACTCCAAGTCGTTGTTGTTGGAGATTCACTTTCTCTGATACTGCTTTTTTTTATTATTATTTTTTTTAATACAATGCTATGTGAAAAGCTTTTATGTATTTATTTGCTTGATTTTAAAATGACTGGGCTAAGTACTTCTAGATAATCTAAAAAATATAAATAAAATCAAAGAATCAGATGGAAGCTTATTGCAGCTATATAAACTAAAACTATCCCGAATAAAATATATTTTACTCCAGAGTAAAATCTGGTTAGAAGGAGAAAATTGCTTTCCTCATAAGTACAGATAAGTCCCAGAGCTTGTAGATGCAGAAAACATGTAAGAAAAATTTCCTTCCAAGGAAGGGAGGAGGTTTCTATTTTAAGGTCATTTTGATGAGGTTTTAAGGTAAGAAGTAAATCTTTATCTCTTAACCACTGAAGTTGCAATTAAAGGAGTCAGAAACAAATGGAAAATTTGGATGCAAAGAAACATTCATATTTAACTCTATTTATTTGTGAGTTTAATTAAAGAAAAGAAAGTGTGAACTGAGTGTTATTTTAATTTACACTTTACGCTGATTATAGACTTAGAAACCTCACATTAGTTCCCTATTTTAAAAGTTATTCCTCTTTGTTTATTTTTCTTACACAGCAAATAGGATTTTTAGTGGAAATCTCAAAAGGTGCCTTTAGATTCTCTCTCAGAAATTCCCAGGAGCTCTACCCCAGGTGGTGCTTTACCCAATAACTTCTGCAGGTGTGGATGTCCTGGAGTGAATAAATTTCACTTTCTCCTGGCAGTCACCCTAATTTACAATCACCCACCCTCTTGCAACTGTGTGAGTAGATGGGAATGAATAAATGATTCCTTTTTTCTCTCCCTCCCTGTTATTCCATGGGTTTTAGAGATATTTTTATACCTCCTGCTATTTTCATACCTTCTACTTTACCCATCCCTAATGGAAGTGCCAGGTTGCTACCTCAGGTGAACTAAAGGTGTAGAGGTGAGTGCTCAGCTGGTGGAAACTGTCACTGCTTCTTGTTTCCTTGGTGACAACAGAGATGCAATATCCCTTTTCTCATTTGCTTCAGTTTAGGTCATACACTGGATTATTTTGCATTCCTACTGTTAAGATAAAATAATGATCAGGAAGCCACCTTGAGATTTAATATGAGATGTCTTCACTTATATACAGAAAGTAATGCCAGTTAATGCAAATTAATTCAAACAATGCATATGACTAATGCCATGTCCTGCTGTCTTTATGTCCCTTGCTGTCATTTCACTGATATGGTTTACAACATGATATAAAAATAGTTTTAATGGTAGAACTAGTGGTAGGCAGGAGAGTAGGTGGCAATGGGAAAAACATGGGAATGAGCAATCAGTTTCAGGATCTGAGACTGAATTGCTGTGAAAAGGAAAAAAAAAAGCACAAAAAAAAATCAGAATGTTCTGTAGTCTTTGTCAGATCATAAATATAAGCTTTGAATGGATTAAAATTTAAATTCTGACTATATCCATAGTAGCTAATCAAATAGTTATGAACTACAGGCATAGGGACCAAACATTGTAATTGTCCAGGTGTGATGTTTCTGTTTTCTGGATGATATCCTGACACAGTCTGGGACTTGGCACAGTCCAGAGACCAAAAACTATTCCAAATAGTTTTTTTGGATGCAGCCACTCAGTTTTGGATGTCCAGTTTAATACTATGGACATAGACCATCCTACACCACCTGGCTCAGTGTGAAAGAGACCTGGCACTATTTAATATATTAATATGGAACTAGTTGTTTCCCACATTTATAAATACAGAAATCATTGTGGTTTCACGTCTCCTGCACAGGCAGAGTGTAAGAGGGAGCCTCCTTCCTCATCTAAAGCAAATCTGCTGGGATCTGTGAAGGCTGGGGCCTGCTCTGGTGAACAGAGTGTATTTGGCTGGCCATCAAGCCAGACCCATGAAATTTTAAAGGTCTTTGGAAAAAACCACATTCCTTAACATCAGATTATTTCACTGATCCAGGGTTAGTTTTCCACCCTTCCAACAGCTGATGTGACAAGGCAAAAGGGGTGCTAACCATCAGGGAAAAGAGAGACTGCAATGAGTCTCCATCAATGGGATCTGGGAGTGGAAATGTCTTGAACTGGATCTGGTGGGGTGGGATTTGGAGCTGTGGGTGCAGGCATGTGGAGCCAAACCCCTGCTCCCTGCCATGCCCTCCCTCCTGCCATTCACAGCTGCCAGGATGTGGAGCAGCCATGTGCTGATGTTGGCTGTCCTGTGGTCCTCCTTGGTGTTCAGTGACAGCTGAGCAGGCAGAGTTTCCAGGTACACATGGATCCATTCCACACATCTTCTCCCAAGTATTTCTCCCCATATAAAAGATAAAATGTTTACCTGTCACACACATGCAGGCCACTTCTTAAGCCTTGTGTCATCAACAAGGAAGGGTCATAAAACAAGACATTTATCACCTGGTAGATCCTTTGAATCACTTAGCTTTCTATGTTGGCATTCCCCTTTCCCATTACATCATTACAGTCTTCCTCTGACTCAAGGAGCACATCAAAAAATGAGAAGAATCTCCTATGGACCACAGTACCCTGAGGAATTATGGAACAGGACAAGATTTGTGTGCCACAGTCATAAATGGTTCACACAGTTGAGATTTTGAAGAAAAGCTGTGCATCCTGCCCAACGTGGATCAGCAATTCCACCTTTGCCTGCTTATAAGGGGAGCACAGTGAAGAAATGGCCAATGTAAATCTCTGGTATAAAGAGTGGCATCCATTTTTGTCTTTATATAATGATTTTGTGAAATCAATAATAAAACCAGATACCACTGTGTACTGGTGGTATCTGGAAACCAATGCCAGCACTCTAGAGTTGGCCATGTGGGCTGACCTATAGAAAAGCTTGCTCATCTGAATGGATTTGAGATACAAAGTTATGTGGATTCAGCCCAGCTGGGTGTCCCTGTGGGGAAGCACAGCCCATGGAGAACCATATCCCACGTGAAAGGCTCTTCTGTGACCTTTGGAAATCTGCAGTTAAATGGAATGTCACAGGTTGATTCAAGTAGGCTCCTGCTGCTTTGTGAGGCAGGACAGAGAGAGTCCATCTTTAAGGATGACAGTGACATTGTCCCACTGTCTTTTGGCCAAGATGGGTGCAGTGTGTGGCAGCCATTTTCACAGCCTGATTCAATTCCTGGATGCTTTGGGCAGTCCTGATCTAAACTATTGCAAGCACAATTAGATGGAATCAGAAAACACTGCAGGTGTTAACTTTGCAGAGCAGGCTTGTACAAAAAACACATTGGAGGATTTTATGTATTGATTAAGTGGAGTAATATTAATATATCTTTTGCCTCCAGTCAGTTTCCCTCTCTTCAGAACATCCCCAGTTGGGAACCAAGATATTTTCCCTTATTCCAGCTGAATAATAATGCCATAAACTTTGGTGTTACTGTTTGACCTGTGCCTCTTCTTTCTCCTGCATTTTATTTTATTTTATTTATTTTGTTTTATCTAGTTCTCCAGGGATAACAATTTCACTGGTTTCTTTCCATCCTCCCTCTCACGTGTCCTCCCATCCCACCACTGACGCAGTGACTGATGGTAGGCAGCTCTGTCTCCCTTGACCTCGTCAACATCAGAAAGCATTTTCAAATCTCAGTCATCTCTGACAGCCTTTGAGCAGAGAAATGAGACAGTCTCTCTGACACAAAGGCTTCTGGCCTGGGGTAAAAAAACTCCTTTTGAAACAACAACAACAAAAAAAAATTCCCTCAGAACACTCCACACACCACATAGTTTTCCATTCATCTTGCTCTGCAGCCCCTCTACACTGTATTAGTTTTCAGGGATTACAGTTTTTCTATTTATTGTTGGCCAACCACCACACCTAAGATATTTTGCTGTTCCATTTTGCAATTTAGCAGGAAAGAAAGGCACCGGTTTTTACACAGAGCAATTGTGATGCCTGGCTCTCTGTTGGTAATTGGCCCTAGGGCTAATTTCAAAGGTTTCTTCTGCACACAGAGACTGATATAAGCATATCCTGAAGAAGCATGGGAAGTTTTTCTGGAGTAGAACATACGGATTTCTTTTAGACAGAGGAAATGAGGCACTGGAAAGGTTGTGAACTGGTCAAATCTCCTCTTTCCAGCCTACTATTTCTGTTTTGTGAGATTATGTGAAGTACAAGGCTCTTGTAAACATATTAACTCTCTGACACCTTAGGACAACACCTACAGTCAAGTTAATGTCCTACTTTTCCACTTTCCACTCACTCTAATGGGAAGCTACTTGCCTGGATGCAAAATTCATCACTTAGCATTCCAAAATATACCCCTATGAATTTCATTGTTATTGATGCCTGGCTTCATAGAGATGGAAATTATGGGCACACCAGCAGGGAGGGGAAGGCAAGTGAATGTATTGAGTCCCTCAACGCTGGTTGAGATGGGACAGCTCATTTGTTGATTCCCACAGCCCCCAGCCTCCTGCAGTAATGTGGAACTATTGTTCCATGCTTTTTATAAAAACAGTCACATTTGCTGGGGTTTTGCATCTTGCCACATTGAAGGGACAGATGTTTTTGCTTGTAATGTGAAAGAATTTCCTTCTATTCTTCTAAACAGTGCTCCATGAAGATTTGTGCTGCTTCTCAGACCTTCTTAGAGACCTTCTGCCAAGCTGCCTCCTCTCACAAATACACCCTGGCTTTGCATTTGAAGAGTTTAGGCAGTCATCAGCTCCCCAAAGCAGCCAGAATTGAAGGGGAGATTTGAATATTTCACAGAAAGAGAGCAGCCCCTTGATGTTCTTTCTGTTGCAACAATTGTTTATGACAAGAGCACCAAGGGAAAATACCGTGATCCTGATTCCTTATGTTTTCATTGTGTTGGGCTCAGATCTGTTCTGATAAGACCAACAGCAGCATTTGACTCCACTCTTAATGCAGTCAGACTGCTGGGGAGCAAACCCAGGGGGCTGAAGCACAGGTAAAGCACTTCTGGCACGGCGAGGCACGTGGCAGAGCTGAGCTGCTGCGCCACATGTGACAGGGTGCAAGGGCTGGCTCTGATCCCCAGCTGTGACTGGTGAATTCTTTCTCATTAAGAGCTTCAGGCCTATCAAATTTGGGTGAATAGCTACAGATAAATATCCAGAAATACTCACACTCCTTGGGAATGTGCACGTCTTTATTGGAAAAGAAGGGGTTCTTGCTGAGGGAAGAATTGGAAAGTCCTGGGAAATTTGTGCCACAGATGGGACCAATCAGACCTCCCTTGTCAATGTTTCTGTTTTTCACCATGGAATAATAAATAATTATTATTACAAAGTCCCCTCTGGTGTTTCGTTTTTTTCATTCTTCCCCCTCCTCCCACTTATCATAAAGGAAGATTATCAATATTTATGGATCTTGTATTGTTAACGGCAAGTTTGGATTTTGATTCATACAGCTGGATCAACCTTTATTTCTGGCACTGTTTTCATGGAACATTAAGTTCCAAGATTTCTAGATAAATGCTTGTAAAATAGAAATAAAATAAATAAACACTAGTTCAGCTGCAATAGCGCGATTTGCACATTTTCAAAACTTTATCTGATAAAGAAATGAAAACTCAGTTTTATGTAAAACACTAGGAGATTTTTTTCTTGTCTAAAATAGAAAAAAATAAGAAAAAGGATGGAGGAAGAAAAAAATTCTGAAAGTTTGAAAGGGACATTTTTTTGTTACACCTGGCTTCTGTTAATCAGCAAAAGTGTATTTTCTATAGAAAATGCAATTTATTTTACCAACCAAAGCCTCAAGAAAAAGACAAGGTATTCTAAGAATTCCAAAGATTTAGTTTTAGAACAAACCTTTGGGCATACAAACTCATCTTTATATTTTCATTGACAACTTTCTTCTGTGTAGAATTCTGATAACAAAGAAAATTCCAGTGGCCAAACCACCAGAAGTTACTTGTCAGGTATTTACAACTTCACATTTTTTTCATTCCTTGATGAGAAGATTGTTTGCTTATTTATTTTTCAGTTTTTCTTCTTTCACTACTTAAAAGAAAGCCAGTGAGTGCTTCAAGACAAATTTCAGCAGGTATTCAATGTCTTTATTTCCATGTTTTTCCCAAGGATCATTCTTTTGGATGAGAACTTTTATATTTTGTCATAGCTTCAAATAAGAATGGTAGGCACACTGGTTCTTCAACGTGAGTAATGAATATCTTAATTGAACAGAGCTCAATCACATTCTTGGAGAGTCTATTAAAATGGTGCCAAATCTGGAATTCTTACAATCCTAACATCATCTGATTAAAAAAAAAAAAAAAAGAAAGAAAAGAAAAATTGTAGGTATCTGATTCCACATCCCATTCCTGGAAATGCTCAAGGCCAGGTTGGATGGAGCTTGGAGCAACCTGATTTAGTGGAAGGTGTTTGTGGCAAGGGGTTGGAATGGGATGATCCTTAAGGTCCTTTCCCACTCAAGCCACTCCGTGGTGTTATCACAGCCTATCAAAAAATGGCCTTGCGATAGGTTAATCAAATATTTTTGACTGAAGATGTCTAAGCAAGGATCCCCCCCCCCTCTCCCCACAATCATCCTGCTTAGGTGGTTCTCAATCAACTGACACAGTTATTAAAATTTTGGGCTGGATTAGTAGCTGTTGCTGTTATTTAGAGAGTTAACTCCCTCAGCAGGAGTCACCTGTATGGAAGGTTATCTACCTAAGCCACAGATGACAGCAAATAGCATTAAGCTAGAGCTGATTTCCTCTTTCCTTCGTGTTTCTACTTACTGAAGAATTTTTACTCTGGGGGAAAGGAAAAAAGGCAAACACATGGTCCTCTTCGAACAGTCCAGGCAAAGAAGCCAATGCAGAACAGCAACTAGGGGATGATTTATTGATCAAACTTCATTCTCTGAGCAGTATTTAGCATCCATGCACTAATAAAAAGAAACAGACAGCTCTGCTGGCTCCTCAAATCCTGGTGCTTGCTGTTAATTCCTCTGAATACATTACCTGAATCAAACACATAAGGCTTCTCCTGGCTTTGCCCCATTTTGAGCCCCAAGGTATGATTTCCATGGACCAGCATTGAAAAATACCTAAATATTTCTCCCTGCTGCCATCTCTCCAGCCACTCCCAGCAGTTGAATCACAGTGTCTTGACTGTATTAGGCTCCAGGGGGTAAGCTTGTTTAGTAATAGCCCTGACCTTTTCCTAGTGTTGTCATTCCAAATGACATTTATGGCATAAACAAGCAGTGACACAAAACTGACAGGCCAAGTTGCCATCTGAGAGAAGAATCAGAAAACAGAAAGAAAAAGCCTTGTAAAAGCACTACCTAAATTAAAACAAAACAAAACAACTCCCTTCAACTTCCAGGCATTCCTCCTTTAAGCTGCAAAAATTGTTTTACTGTTTGATAGAGCTTTTACAGCCTCTATCTTCCACAAAGTGACATTATTTTAATTCTGAAACTAGGCTTTAATAATTCTGTCTATAAAAAATGTAGTTGGATGGAATTTTTCAGGATTAGTGTTAGTATCATTTAAAAAAATTAAAATTGGCCCACAAACATGAATGGAAAGTAAATTCTCCACATTTTATCTGCCTATGAGTGCAGATAAAAAAACATCATTGATGTTTATCTGTCGCTGGTCCATAAAAAGAGATAAATCAATGTATCATCTGAGTCATCCCACCTTTGCATGAGAAGAATCTCTTTAGGGTGCTCCATCTCTAAATCAACTATGCAAGAAGTTAAGATGAGTAGTTCAGACAACGTATCTAAAATGTAGGTATTTAAAGTTAGAAGAGATTAATCTTAACCCATATCACCATTCTGACTGCATTTACAACTTGCAAAGGATCATAAGATTATTTATTAAATAATGGTCATGATTCCTAAGAGCCTCTGTTACCATCTCAGTTGGGGGCTGACTTGGGGTGATGGTATAATAGAGTTTAGGGATTTCCTCTGGATCCAGACAAGCAGAAATTCCATGAATAGTTTCTCTAGGACTCCCCAAAGAGAATGTCTGTCAGAAATTAGTGCTAATGACATCATCTTGTGTTGCAGGACTCTTTGGAGCTCATTCTGAAAAAACACGACCTTTTCCAGGGATGCTGAAACACGACGACATTGATACTCCCTACAAAGTGAGAGGGGTGAGAATCCACGTCTGCTGGGTTTTATTGTCTGCTCAGATGACAGTGCTTAATGTCTGTCAGCACTGAGCTCAGCCAGGCAAGTGGATGGGAGTGCTGGAAGAGGAGGGTGGCAAAGACTGGAGGTTTCTGGATAAACTATTTATAGGCACAATACAATCCATGCTCAATGTGCACTACACCGGGTGGAGCTGCCAAAGACTGTACCCGTGGATTTAACTTTCTGGTTATAAAGGAACCTGCTTCCTTTAACCTCTGTCCCACAACCAACACTCCTCGCACTGGGTATCCCTCCAGGTTGGTGGCACATGGCAATTTCCCATGTTTGCAGGAATACCATCCACATAATATCAAAAATCTTCCCACTCATTCCTCCAAGTAGCCACTTCTTTGTAAAGGGGTGCTGGCTTTCCTTCCCAAACATCAGGTGACTCCTAAAAAACCCTACTCATTTATCTCCTTATCCATGTGATATTAATGGTCTATTATTTAAAAAACCTGAACCTAATTGAAGCAATTTTTTTTTTTTTTTGGGGTGGGGGTAGGGGGTGAAGTAATAAGTAGTTAATTGAAAACCACCAGAGGGACAGCAAAACAAATACCATCTGCCTTGGAGGGCAATATCATTAAGCTCTGGGCACTATGCTACAGACTCCAGAGCTATTTTTACCCTTGGGCCATAGTTATTCCTGATGATGGATGAGACCAGTCAACAAGCCTGAATATGTCCTAAGTTTTCAGAGCCAGCTTCAGTTAGAAGCAACACATACTTCTGAGAGGACAAAATTACTGCAGGTCTCTGATGCAGACATATTTATCCATAAATATACATATGTATATTTAAAAACACACATCTATGTGTGTGTATTTGCCTATTACACATATAATTGTAGAGAACTCTGTTATCACAGTTCCAAGTACAACTTAAGAACTTCAAAAAGCTTTGCTCTTGTTTGTAGACTGCATTGTCTTTACATTTCTATGGTGCAGCACAACTTTTTATATGAGGAAAGGTTTCACTCTGCCAGTTTTAGGTTCTTGTGTATGGGGGTGTGTGAGTAATCACACAAACACCCACACATGAAAATGTAAACTGAATCTGTAAGAAAAGTAGAGTTTTCTTGGGAAAGTGTCTCTACTTCTAACATAGCTGTGTCTGCCCATAGCAGGGCAGCTGGGCTAAGCAACCTTCAAAGGTCACTTCCAACCCAACCCATTCTGTGGTTCTGTGATTCTAAACTACAAAAAGCCTCCTCTGGGCTTAATAAAACAGACGATATGAGTGCTTGGATTTCTTGTACAAAGGAATCTTGAGGGTGTGATGTTCAGAAAGGTAGACCCTTCACTATTTTATAAGACTTAGGTTCCTTTCAAAGTTCAGTTCTTCAATAGGTAAAAAATAATGACTGCAGTGATAGCAGCACCTCTATTTTTCAGCTCATAGTGGGATCTAAATATAGTCACACTGCTTTTAAAAATCAGAGCAAAAATGGCATGAGCATAAAAGGGAAACAGATTTATGACCATATGATTCCCTCACCTCATTTGCTCTCTCCTCTTTGCCTTTTTTGTGTGTATTTCAGTTGGGTTTGACAACATTTTGGACAGGAAGCTTAAACCATTTGCTAGATTTTCATGAGTCCACGGAAATTTCAAAGACAAAACGATACTTGAAAGCAAAGGAGTTTGTATGTACATTTAGGAATATATTCCTAAAGTAGTTACTAATCATGATGACGTTTGAGAACATTATCTACGTATAGCATGCTATATCTTATTTTAGGCAGCTCAAAATTCCTTGTATCTATAGAATATCCAAGTGTTTTTTAGGCTGGTCCATCTAGCCTAAATGAAACCCTTGAGTGTATGTATTTATTTGTATTTGTGAATATTTGTTCACCCATGTATGTGTTCAAAATTATCAGTTGTGTGTCTTATATATAACATGGGAAGATGCATGTCACATGTATATATATTGCATTAACTAACCTTTATGGAATTTGCAAGAAAATATTCTCCCATAAAAGATGTTGCTGGAGTTTTCGCATATGAAATGCTTACCTATTAATTTACCAGTCTGAAAATGGGTTTAAGTAGCAGTAAAAACTGTGGAAATTAGACTTATGTGTTCATTGTAGCACAGATGAAGAAAAGAAGGGCAGGTGCTGGTTTAAACCAGATCTCATTTGTCTCTGTGTGTGTGTGTGTGTGTGACCACATGTGTGTGTTTGTGAATGTGTATGTTTAAGTATATATCTTTAAAATGAAAA